>VWZT01012893.1:333937-453920 GCA_013397055.1 Pachycephala philippinensis | reverse complement strand
CGTCCCGGTTCTCGGTGAGTGCCTGGGAAGCGCCTTCGCCACTGGGGGCAGGCCGCTCTGAGCCAGGTCGCCGGTGAGGGCGGTTCCGAGGCCGGGCGCGATCGTGACAGGGAAGGGGGTTCGCCCCGAGGCAGCCCCGGCCCGGCCCGGCCCGGCCCGGCCGGTCCTGCCCGGAGTCCCGTGCCTGCTGCGGAGCGGGAAGAAAGAGGGAGGGTGCGGGCTAGGAATGAGCTCGGTGGGCACTGAGAAGGCAGATGATTTGCTGATGTAGGGGATGGCTGATTCCACAGCCAGTGCTGCCCCTCCCGGGCCGCCCCGCCGAGCTCGGGTGTCTCGTCCCACGGCGCTGCCTCTTGGCAGCCAAGAAACCTCTTGGCCGGGGGCACATCTGCGGGGCTGGAGCCCGGGCGGGGAAGAGTTAAAGACGGCCGGTGGTGGCGAAGCGAGGCCGGCCAGCTTTGTTTTGGGACGCTGGCACGCACGTGTGCGCTGAGCCCTCCCTCCGCTCCCGGCCCGCCGCCTGTCAGCGCGGGCGTGCGGCTGCCCCGGCCCGCGGCTTTGGCCGCTGGCTCGTGGAAGGAAGCGCCGTGGGTAGGACGCGGCACCGGAGACGGGCGTGCTGCCGTGCCCGTGTGCCCGTCGTCGGGCAGAGACCCGGAGCCCGAGCTGTCCGGTGTCCGTGGCTGCCAGCGTGAACTGCGTTTGGAGGCTGTAGAAGGAGTTCCAGTGAGCTGTAGGACCAGTTGTCATTCGCGCTGCCTCGGTGTTCTCTCTTCGGCATTTCTGAAGAGCTCTGCAAAAAGGTCGGACCATATTGCAGGAGATCGAGTTAAACTTCTTGCTCTTTAAACCCCCTTTTGTTCGGGGTTTGCTCTGTGCCTTTGCTGCACTTTCTTTGAGGAATGCCCGTGTCCCAGTGAGGCTGACAGATGAGATCTGGCAAACCTTCCTGCAAAGACAAAATACATTCCCGCCTGCCTCTCTGTCAGGTGACTGTGATCCAGCAGAAGAGCTGGCAAGGAGATCATCCATGCCTGCCTCTTGGGGCTCATAATTCCTTCCAGTGTGCTACTTTAAGCCATGGATGAGAATGTTATGAGTGCTCTGCCACTGTTGTCATCTAGCAGAGCTGCATCCAGCTCTGGGGCTGGTACCTGTTCTGCTCTGCAGAAACTTATTTGGGAGTTGTGGCTCAGTTACGTGAACTGCTGAGATGCAGCAATGTAAATAGCCATAGTGTCCCCAAGCCAGAGCCCTGCCCAAACAGTTCTGGCACTGCTCGGTCCTGTTGTCCATAACACGCTGGTGTCCTGAGTGCTGCTCACCTGGGGGGAGATGGGAGCATCAAGGGCAGCGCTGAACACATCCTTATAAAATTATTATTAATGTCTCCTTCAGGCCTGAAATTCCTCTTGCTAGTCTTCCATTCTGTTAAATGCTTCGCAAACCAGAGCAAAGGAAGAGACATGAAGAGTTGAATTTCACTGCCTTGTTTGGAACTGGGTGGAAATCCTGGAGATGGATCTCTTAGGAGTCTGTCTTCCAATTGGGTTAGATGCACAGGTAACAGTAAAGGGACTTGTGGCATTTTTGGTAATACTGCTTCTAATTGCTTTATGTTTGCAAAGAGCTCTGAAATAGTGATTTAAGGTGTATGGGGATTTTTCCCCTCCACCATCTTTGTTCAGCTTTGTGCTGCAACAGAGCTCAGGAGCGTTTACTGTGGCAACTGCAGAAATCCTGCTTTAAACACTGACACCAGTCATGTTTTTCTTTAGTAGTAGGATGAACCATTGCACTGACAGTGCATGTAGGCTTGAGGGTAAGAGGGGTGAGGAAGTGACTACGTTGCCAAGTTTGGGACACATCTTAAGTGGAGCTGAGGGGAGAAATGAGAAGTTGAAAGGAAAGTTGGGCATCATAGGGAGAAGTAATGGAGAGCTTCACAGAAGTGGCTTTGACAGCTCTTAAGTTTTGCAGCCACTGGGGTTTCTTAAAAATCTGGCCTTGCAGCCTTGTGATTACAAGAGCTTTTCTTCATCAATAAGCAATAGGTGGGAAAAAGTGAATGGGATACACCATAAAGTCCAAATACGGCAGGCCAAAGCAAAGCAGAGCCCAAGGAAGCTGACTGGCCATGGGGCTATTGGAAGGATTTGGGTTGCTTTTTAAAACATCTTCTCTGTTTCTGTGTGCTGAGGTTGGGGGTTGGCTATCTACTTGTGAGCAGTTGTGGAATTGGAGCTGTGGGTGGACTTATACACGTGTGAACTTTGTCTCTCTCTGGCCCAGCACCTGAGGACTTTCTGCAAAGCCTTGACGTTCACCACAGGTCACTCACCTCTCCTGTCCATGCAGATGGGCAGTGATGGGAAGCGGGGAAGAGGGAAGGTGTGGTAAAATCAGTTGTGTTTTATTGTTGGAGCAGAAGGCATTCTCTCCTGGACAACATTCTTGTTGTGTCTTAGCTGTTTCCTCAAATGTCCCTTTATTGCAGGAGCAATGGATCGCCCCAGCTACCTGGAAGAGGACTATTCTAGCCTGGATGGGCTGGACGATGACGTGTTTCACTCTGATGACTTTGGACTTGCAGGTCAGCCTGGTGAGATGACTGCAACTGGCTTTTTCACACAGAACCAGTCCTACAGCTGCCTTCTGGGGAGGTTTCAACTATTCCCCCTCACACACTGCTGTGGTCCCGGTATCAGGCATCCTGAGCAGCAGGACAAGGCAACTCAAACACTCAGCCCATCCTCTTCCAGTCAGGATGTTATGTTGCCTTGTGGAGTCACTGAAGAGCCACGGAGACTCTTCTATGGTAAGAGCACTCCAGAGTCACTAGCTTTGCAGCAAGGAAACTGTCCCTTTAGCACATCCCCAATCAAGCAAGGTCTCTTTCATTAGGGCGTTTTATTAAAGGACTGAAATTATTTTGCTTTAGTCCTACTCCCTCAAGAAAGACAACTTGTACTTTCTTACCCTTGCTTGTCCACTGCAGGAACCAGACACTTGCTCATTGCTTCTGCTGTCTTTGATATTCCCCCCCCTCTCTTTTTGGCTTTATTCTATCACATTTGATTTTACTGCTAGATGTTTAAATGTTCACCGTACTTCATATCCTACAGTTTGCCTAGATTTTTTAACTACCGATGGTGGGTCTCATCCACATAGCAAGTGTAAACTCCTAGAAGTTTTCAGTGGAGAGAAGAAAATGCAAAAAGTTACAGCTTTTAGGCTCTTTACTGGAGTTAAAGTTGCTGAATAAGTAGCATGTCCATCCAGTATTTTACTAGTAACTGATGGGTCACCACTCAGCTTTGTGCATCCAATTCAGCTTTAATTCAAATCACTAAAATCACTAAATGCCAGAAAACGGAGAAAAGACTGACAGAAAAGATACTGCTACCTTTAAGGGGAGACAACTTGAGGCAGAGATCCTGTAAAATTGCAAAACTGTCATTAAAAAACCCCCAAACCACAGCATTTGGCTGAACTATAAACAAGCAAAAGGAATCAGTTTTAAGATCCTGCCACTCATTTGACTATGGGAATCAACACAATTCTCTGCTTAATCGATATAAATTTATTTGAAACTGGGCAAATGTTTTACTGCATGGTGTTACAGTACGCAGTCATTGTTTGGGCTTCAGGAACTAGACTTCAAAGTCAAAAATTTAGGATTATGCGCAGCTCTTTCCTCCATGAAGTGTACTGAGTAGAAAAGCTAATCTTTGCACTGGAAGAATGACTGTTCTGATCTGTTTTGTAGGGAGTGCTGGTTACCGTTTACATGTCCCTCCAGCTGGCTTTGTGTTGGATCCGCACCTCCAAGAGGAACCTCAGGAAGGTCAGCGGGAAGCACGTGCTGAGGTGCAGATTGCACGGAAGTTGCAGTGCATTGCCGACCAGTTCCACCGGCTCCACATACAGAGGGTAGGGTGTCTCTGGAGGGGAAGGTGGGGGTTTACCTGCCCAAGAGTGTTACTCTGAAACTGGCTCCAGGCATCAGCTAAGTGAGCTGTTGTTTAAGACAGCAGACTGCCAACAGCGATAAAATGGCAGGAGTATCCTAATGGATTTTGTTTATGATAGATTGCTCGCTCTTCCTAAAGATTGGCAGGTGTAGGGAAGAGAATGTGAGGGATTGCGTTTACTGCCTGGGAAGGGAGCTCTTCTGTGTAACTGCTGCTATTCCAGCTTTTCCAGTTCATCAGCAGTGGGGTTTGAGGCTTTTCCCAGGGATCTTCCTCATGGTTTTTATTACAGCTTTTACTCTTCTTCTCCATCCTCCTCAGCACCAGCACCTTCTGTTCTGTGGAACACGTAGCCATCAGTGACTTATGTCAGCTCCTCGTCTTGGAAATAACAAGCCTGGAGTCTGTTCTGACACTCCTTGTTGTCTAACGGTAGTTCTATGTAATGTTGTGAAGTATATTTACATCATACTAGACTTGCTAGCAGCTACTAGTCAGACAGTCCTAGCCAGTGTCTCAGACTTGTGACTAACTTCCTCACAACAAAAGACAGCTGTAAGATGCCATCAGGTCTGAAAACCACACTCCAGATTCTTGATTTTGTTTTCTTAAAAAAACCCCAAAAACCAAACACTGTTGTTCAAAGAAACAAAATAACCATCACCCCCAGAACCCTTGATTCTTTCTTCCTTGCTCTCCTTCCCCTTTGAGTAGAGATACAATGGAAATCTCAGCCCATACAGAGATGGTCAGAGGCGGCAGAGGCTTGGCAGTAGGCAGCAGTTTGCCACTTCTATGCAAGCCCAACAAAGAGGGTGTGTATCTGTTTGTATATGAAGAAATGTTGCTGACTTCAGAAAGGGACAGAAAGCTTATGTTACTTCAAGTGAGTTTGTGCTCTGTTAACTGTGTGATCATTTCCAGCCCTTCTCAAAGGTAAGTGAGGATCTCTGTCCTTGTCAGAGAGTGTGGCTTGTGGCTGGGCAAAGGCTTGGTCCCCTTTGCCTCATCTGAGAGATGAGGAAATTCTGGGACTCCTCATCTCCTAACAGGTGGAGGATTAAAGAAGGAAAAGGAAGATTAGCCTGTAGAAATGTAGATGGGGCTATGAATGTCATTTAGCAAAGTGCAGGAATAAAGAACTACCACGAGATTTTTAACATGTGTTGTTTGTGGTTGAATGGGGTTTTCCCCGGTGGCGCCTTTTCGGCAGCATTAGCTGCAGGCCCCGCTCTCTCGCCAGGCTGTCTCACAGGAAAGGGAAGGTTTAACCAACTTGGCAGAGGAGCCCTGCACTGAACTGGTGGAACTGGTTGTAACTTGACCCCTTTCATCTCGGGGGAGTGTCCCTATCTGATGCCCGCGCCTTGGAAACGCGTCCAGGAACGCCCACCCGCCCCGGCCCCGCTAGGCAGCCGGGGTCGGGCTCCCGGTGCCCGGCCGGGCTCCCGGTGCCCGGCCAGCCCCGCAGCCGCGGCCGGCGGCCAGCCCGGCGTGTGGAGCCGTAGTAAACAAAGGCGTCCGGCTGCGCTGGGCGGTGCGGCCCGGCCCGGCCCCCGGGGCCCGCCAGAGGAGGGGCTCTGCGCTCTTTGTTTGAACTGGAACAGCAACAAGTTGCAAAGGGGACGGCAGCGGGGGCCTTCAGCCATTTAAATTTGAAAACAAAACGGGGAAAAAAATACCGAAAACCAAACCAACTCGAAAACTTAACCGGAGGACAGAGTAGTTCAGCCAGTGGTTATCCACAGCCTGACCCTGGGATAGGCCTTGGCATTTGGATCTGCTAAGGGATTCTTTCTTGTTTGTCAGGGAAACTGAGTATTGAGCCACATATTGGTGTCCAAAGCACCGTTCCCTGTGGAGTGTTTTGTTGTCATGCCCAATCCCTTCCCTCCCAGTCCCGCATGGAGGATTTCCTTTGGCTTTTGGCATGAATCCCCTGTGGAGAAACCCCTCTGTCCTATGTGCAATGACTCTGCCCAGCCCGTTGCTGAAGAAGCAGGCGGTCTGCCCCTGGAGACACGTGAGCAGTTCACAATGTGCTGTGGTTTGGAAGGGGCAGTCTGTGAGACATGGAAAACTGGGCTGTCGTTTATCTTGCTGTGAAACTAATCCCTGATTTGGAAGCCCCATTCCAGCTTGTCTCAAACATTTGGTCAAAACCAACTTTCCAGAGTGGTGTCTTGAATCAGATTTAGAATACCACAAAGTTAGTCACACCAGTGTGGTCTTGTGAAGTCCTGAGAGACAGCAAGCTTGGTTTTCAACAAGCTGTGCCTGTTTTCAGAGCCTGCATTTATCTGTGAACCCGTGCAAAGAAAATGTGTGTGCCCTTTCAGTGGAAGTTAGGACAGGCTTTTAGCATTGGAATGGTGCATCCAGCTAGCTCAGGAGCTGCCTTCTCATGGCTTTTGAGTTCTGTGAGACTCTCCAGCAGTTCAGGTATGGCCTCGTTCTGCTGCTGCAGCAGCAAGGCTGTGTTGACACAAAGGCTGCTGGTTAATGTACATCCCTGGCTGAGAGAGAAACTGAGCAGGCAATAGCTGCTGAGGCTGACATCACTGAGTTGTCATTGGACTCAGCTGCATGCATGGTCTAACCCCATCCCACACTGGGAACCCTGGAGAGTCACTGTTATCTCTTCTCTGGGCTTCTGGAGCTAAATGGTATTTATTTTGTGGTTCTTGGCTATACAAAAGATTTTTGGGTATGCATCTAGTAAGAATAAAAAGTTGGCCGCACCTATGCTTGCTTTTGGCATGAACACCACTTTCAGGGTTTCATTTCCTATTAATATGTTAAACAGAACACAGTAATTTAAAACCTGGCTATTTCGTCCTAGAACAGTGCTAGAGCAATAACACAACATTCCCTAGAACTCTGTGTCTTTCATCTCCCTAAGATGCTGAATTTCTTGTAAGGACTTGAGCAACGTTCTGTGTTCCTAAGTAGCAGAGCCTGCTACAGGTTCATCTAGTTTGCAAGGGCTCTGCAGAATGACAGGTGAGACCCATCTATGTTTCCTTGAGTTCTTTACTGCCCCTTACCTGATTGAGGCTGTGTAGCTTCTGGCAAACTTCCCTCTGTTGTATTTTTTTTGCCCTGCCCCTGGAAAACAAAAGTAGAGCCAAGCCATGCTTTCTGCAAGAGAAGCAGTACCTGCTACCTCCTTCTTGGTTTGAAGCAAGTGTGCCTTTGCCACAGGATCCGTGAACTGCTGCTGTAGCCCAGCCTGTGGCTGAGCTTTGAGAGTGTGCTCTGAGGTTAAGGAGAACAGAGCTGAGCTTAGGGGATCTGCCGGTTGGTTGGCTGGGATGTGCTTCCCACACCCCACACGTCCAGGCTTTGGCAACAAGTCTGCTTCAGGTCCTGAGTGCACTTGAGTTTCCTTGCCTTGAGGAGGGGCTTTGACCTGTGCTGAATGGACAGTGTATTTCATGACATGAGGGGTTGCTAGATGGGATGCGAGTACACAACCAGGGATGGCGGCAGCAGCAGTGTAAAGCTGGCCCAGAGGAGCATGGGGTTATATAGGGGAGGGGTGGATGACACTGTATATCAGTGTCACACCCCTTCAGTTTGATGGGCTCCAATGAGACCCTGGAACGCTAGAGTTTTTTCCAAATAAAATAACTCTTTTTAAGCAGGCTGCAGCTTTGAGGGGACTGCTTTTATCACATCTCTTCTTCATGGAGATAAGATCACTTCACAGGGGATAAAATTGTCTCTTTAAGAGCCAAGGAGTGGTAGCCTTGAACAGTTCTGGGCTCAGGTCCAAGCAGAGCCACTGGCTTGCTGTATGACCTCAGACAAGTCTCTTGACCTCCTTGTGCTTCAGTCAACCCATCTGGAAAGCTCGGTTTAAAAAAAGCTAAGCCTCAATGAGAACCAGATGCTGAATCAGAGCTGAGCTTTCTTGAGTAAATAAGTGCATTACAAACAACAACAAAGTCCCTTTCCAACACATCAGGAATCCTGCAGTTGATTTAGATATGCTGACCATGCTCAAAAAGCCTCTGTGGATCTAGCTATAGAAAACTTAGTTTCTCTAAATTCCCCAGTTGGTTCAGCAAGTAAGTCTTACCATCACTGCAACAGGGTTCAGCAGCCCATGGAACACAAATGCCTGCATCCACACTGGCTGTGGGCAGACAGCTAGGCATGTACCTGTTTGCTTCAGGCTAATGACACTGAAAATGTCCAGGAGGAAATGTTATTTTCCTTTGAAAGTGAAACGTGTTATGTTTTGCATACTTTTCCTCTCTGTCTCTCATGAGAGTTATCAAGGCCTCCTCTGAGACACTTCTACTTATGCAACAGGGAGCCCATGTCGCTTGTCGGAAACTTAACGGTGTGAGAGAATGGGTGCACAGTACTACGTGTGCATCATTTATCCCAAACTCCATCAGGCTTTTTTCATTACTAAGGGCATTCAGGGCATTTTTAACAGTTGGTTTTTTTACATTGGAATTGTTTGCAGGAATGTGTTCTTTATGATGACTTTATATTTTAGGAAAAATGTTCAGATAAGCTTCCTAATAATGTAATGCAGAGACTCAGACTGTCCTGCAGCTAAGCTGGTAGCACCAGCAGCTCCATACTTCACTTATACCTACCTACACTCTCTTTGAGACTTGGGGTACTTTTTCTTGTTCAATTGTTTCCTGAGTAGGTCAGTATGTTTCAGGATCTTTCCTGCTGGCTGGTGCTTGCTGCTGCTGTGCACAGCAGTGGATCACCTCTTCAGCTCTGCTTTCTGCTCATTGCCCATCAGTGCAGGACTTGAATCTCCAGCTGAGGATGCATGAGCATAGTGAGGGAGAGAACTCCTGAAGTGAGTGAGCCCAGTTTAAAGGGCAGGGGGTAGGTTGGGTGTGAGTTTGGGAAGACTGAGATGTAAAACAAAGTTCTTTCAGGGCTATGGAACTAGAATCCTAGGCTGGAGGAAAGGAGGGGGCCATTCTTATGGTCAGTGGAGTCAGAAATTTGATTTGAGGAAGTGGAGACATATTTTTTGCTTAATGTTATTAGATTTTCTTTCTTTCTTTCTTTCTTTTTTTTTCATTTTGACAAATGACAAGGAAGAGGTGACCTCGGAAGTGTACCTTCCCCATACATAAAAATGACACAACAACCTGCTGCCCCTTGCCTAGCACCTGTTTTGAAATCCTGCTGCCTGTGGAGCTGATTACTTGACATTTAGGTTAACAGAAACTTGCTGGACCATTTCATATCTAATCTGAAATGGTATTCTTTGGTATGTTGGGAAAAGAAACTGAGAACAAGAACATAATTATGCCACTGTATAAATCCATGTTTCTACCATATCTTTAATGTTACATGAAATTCTGGTTTTCTTCATCCAAAACTGATGCAGCAGAACTGGAAAAGGTTCAGAGAAGGGCAAGAAGGACGATGGAACTTCCATATGAAAAAATGGGCTAGGACTGCTAAACCTAAAAAAAGATACAAACCAAGAGGGAAGCAATATTAAACAGAAATCAGAAGTGACATGAAGGAGATGAATAGACCAATTTCTCCCAGTACAAGAACCAGGCAAAATCAAGTCAAACTAGTAGGAGCCAGCTCAAAGTAAATGAGGTCATTTTTCATGCAACAGGTGAAAGCTGTGGAGCTCCTTGTCAAGGCATATTGTGCATCCCAGTGCTTTATCTGGGTTCAAGGGGAATTGAGACAAGTTTATGGCCACTGAGGCAGACATTAAATAAACAGAAACCAGATCTGACTCAGGAAGTCCTAAGCTCAAACTAGTTAGATGCTGAAAGAGAGTACTAGTGGAAGCTATTGCGTGTACTTGCCCTCAGCTTTTCCTCAGCAGTCATGTAAGGCTGCTGCATGTATAGCCCATGGAGGCTGGGCTATACAAACTCTTGATGCAAGTCACATACAACCATTGTATATCGGTTTAATAAAAACCACAAAACTTCTACACCATCCTAATCTAGCCTTCTCTATGCATTCAGCTGACAAAAGACTTAAATATATTATGTGCATGTTCCTGCTTAAAATAGGGGATAATGTTAAAAAGCAAAACTTCCTGCCTAGCTCTGGTAGAGGAAGTGGGCAGAGGATAAGGGAGCTGGGTGGCAGGAGAGCCATGCAAGCTCTGTGCAACTGTGTGCCATGAATCCTTCACCCCACTGGACACAGGACTGTCTTGAGGCAGTGGAGCCACAACCTCAAAAGACCAAGACTGCCCACAATAAAGAGCACAAAACAGTTCTTTGGGACATTACAGGTGCATTGTTTGGCGGTATTTCTAACATCAGTGTTCAGTGCTGCTGTCTCTCATGTACAACCCCTTCAGTCTCTGCAGGTTCTAGATTTCCTCAGCTCTTGCAGCACTGTGACAGTGGTAATGTGCTTTCTGCTTGTAGCAGTGTGACAGCCTAGAAATTATTTTTCAATTAAGAAATAATTGTGGTAATACCCCACTTCTTTTTTTATTGTGGGAGAGTAGAAAATGCAGGTTATAACTTGACTGAGATCATGCAAGGATTGCTGATAGGAACCCAGTTGTTCTGCCTCCAGTCCTCTGCCTCGGTTGATCTTATTAAGATAGTGCCATCTCTGAGGAGCATGATGAGATGTTTGGTCTGATTATTTATGGTGAGGAGTGTACATGTTTGTATTTTACTCAATTAAATTTTATGGTGGAAAGACAGGAAAGCAAGTGCCCAAATGCAGAGTCCTCCTTTGTTTCAAGCCACTGAGGAGGAATGTCCTGCCAGCATTTTAATAGTCTCCGTTTGGATGTTGGTTTTGTTTGTTTGTTTGTTTCCCCTCAGTAGCTACCTCGCCAATTGAAAAGGAATCCTTCCCAGGAGCGGACCACGGCAGAAAAAACAGCGATCCAAAAACAAGCAGCGAGGCAACTCCTGTTAACCCCAGTTAGGTCTTCCCTGAGGGGAGGCAGGCTTGAGGAGGTGCTGGCCATGGGGCCGGAGCGCCCCGAGGGCCGGCGGACCCGGGCGAGGAGGAGCGGGCGGTGCGTGCGAGGGCCCGGCCGGGCCGTGTTTGCGCTCGGCGGCTGTGTTTATATCGCTCGCTAAATTTAGCCTCTGAGTCATCGGCGCTGCTGACGAGAGGCTGCGCTGCCCGCAGGCTCCAGCCCTGCACCTGCCCTCCCGCCGCCTCCCCGCGCAGCCGGGCGGCCCCGCGCCCACCCCTTCCCCCCCGCGCCAGGATATTTTTCCTGTAAAAACTTCTAAAGTGTTATTTTAAGCAAACCCCGAGGCAGACTTTAATCACTAGGGGGGGTCTCCGCAGCACTGAGCAGTTTTGGGAGCACCTCCCTTCTGCTGGCGAAGGAACGGATGCCAAACACGGGTCAGCGGGTCCCGCGGCCCGCGCAGCGCAGGCGAGGAACACCGAGAGCTGTGGAGCAGCTCTGCCCCATCACACACAGTTTCAGTCAATAAACCCTTAAAAGAATCAAAAACTCCTGCAGCTGCCGGCCGTGCCTGGGCGGTGTGTGGTGTCCTCTCATGGGCCTCTCTTCCTGCACCCTCACACACACACCCAGAGCACGGGGGCGAACCGTGCCCGACCCCGTGCCACAGGTACAGAGTGGTATCAGGTGCGGCTCTGTGGAAATGCAGGATCGTTATTTGCTGTATTTTTGGAAAATAAGCCAGCGTGCCCCTCGGGATGGGGAAGGAGGGGAAGGCCGGGGGCCTGGGAACGCGGTGGCCGGTGGTTGCCCTTCCCAGGTTGCCGTCAGCTGGCTGTTGCCATGGCGGCTGTCTGCTTCCCCTTCCTGCCTGCGCTGGAGAGGAAGGCGCGAGTGGCTGCGTGTTTGTTTTTGAACTGCGAGAAAGTTGAGAAAGGGCTCACCTGCGCAGCTGTGCCAGCAGCAGGTTTGGGGCAACAGCCGTCGCTGTTTTCTGCTCAGACCCAGCTCCTCAGTCCGTGCCCTCTCCCATGCTTGGGCTGGGCAGCCCATACGTGGGTTTTGGGGGTCCCTGCACCCCGCATCCCTTCGGCTCTGCCCAGTACTGTATATTCTCTCTCCATAAACACACGTGTTGCTTATCTTGTCGCAAAGCCTGATGGAGGCTCACGAGAAAGGAAGCAGTACTTGAGATGACGCCTCCTCCTACCACAAGTTTAGTCCCATGTAAGAGTCATGGCAAGCCGGAAGGTTGGAGTTTCTCGAGGAGGATCTCTCATCCTCTTTGTCCTATCGCCACGAGAAACCATGTTGCTGAGCTCCTCTTTAATTTTTTTCCTCTCCTACACTCTCCTTTTTTTCTCTGCTGCTTTTACACATGCATTATACTTCGGTCATTAGGAATCACAGCTGGAAAGATTTGTATTTGACTTCCAATAGTCTGCATTTCTCTCTCCAGTAAGGGACACCTTCTGTAACCTCTGTTGCCTTGGGGACTGTGACTTTCTAGTCTTTCTAAGCTAAAGCATATTTTGTGGTAGCACAATATGCCTCCAGCCACCTGGCAGCCAAAACAGCCTTCAGCGATGAGTCAGCAACTGCTCCCAGTGTGCAAGTATTTTTGTATTCAGTGAATAAATAAAATCCCAGCAACTTGTTGCTAATACTTGTATTAGTCATTAAAGGAAGAATAATGTTTTTATGTACACATATGCCGTTAGTTGTCTTTTTCTCTAACAGCACCATTTAGGGCCATTTTAATTCTTCTAGTTAAGGTGGAATCAGAATATGACTCTTAATTTTCTGAAAGCTATAAAGCAAAGTCAGAAGCTGCCCATGAGATCAAGAGAGTAGACAGGGTGTACGAGACAGACGCACATACAACATGTGTGTATGACAAACATATGTACTTTTTAAAATAGGGATGTTAATGGCATGTATGTATCAAGTGTAAAAATTAGTTTTATTAGTCTGTTAAACATTTATGCTCATGGATTCAAAGAGCTGTGTCAGAGGGACAGCATTTTCTTTGAAGTGCATTACCTGTCCTGATCTTCCCTTTGATCACCCCATGCAAGGGTTTGGTAGGAGTAAAAAAGGTTTTGACGTCTGGGGTGCTATTTGCCAGATATGTATCTGTATGCTTACAGTGTGAAACATGTATTAGGAATTAATTGTGGGGAAGGAATAAGGGTTGGGTCAGTCATGTTCCTTTTTCATTTGCTTCCAGTAAAAGTCTTGCATGTTCTTTTTGTGTTTGTTTACAAGTAGTCTGGCTTTTGGTTCAGCACAGTTCATGGAAGAGGCTTCACTAATGTACTGTTGCTGCAGAGGACACTTTTCCTGTAAAATGGCCTTTCCTTGTGACTCATTGAAGCATTCATGCTAACGCTTCAGACAGTCTCTTAAGGATATCCCCTTTAAAAAGCAGCAGCTGCAATAGGAAATGGTTTTATGTGTTTCCAGCTTTGTGTTGACTTACTGTATTCACAAGTCTACTCTTTAGTTACACTTAGTATAGAAGGCAAAAGGGGCTTCTTTCCTTATTATTATTATTCTTATTTTGTTGCTCCCACATGGAGGTGGCAAAGCGTTCATCCCTGGTATTTTTGTGCAGTAGTGACTCTGAGGATTGAATTATTTTGATAAAGGACAAATCGCCCTGGTGAAGCTTAGGGAAATTACACACCAGTGTCGCAATAGTTATGAATCTTAGAAAAATGTCTCAAAACATATCACATCTGAAAAAAAAAATCTACTAAATTCATGGAATCACTCTTCTGGGTTTTCTGTCCTTCCTGACAGCTAAATTATACCACACCAAAAACCCCTCAGTCTTGAAATATTTGAGGATTTTAGTGTTGGCTGAGGCATATCAAGGGAAAAAGACAAGAAACTTGTGAAAAGGACATTTTTTAGTTCTTTCCATAAATTGTTTACTGCAAATAATATCTGCCATTCCCATTCTGTGGCTCTTGTCCCACGCTGAATTAGTACCACAGAAAGCAGACCAGCCCAGAAGTGAAGCTATAGCTCCAAACCCCATTAGCTAGGCTTGCTGCTGAAGCAGGTAGTCCCAGCTTGCTCCTCGTCACAGGTCTTTCTGTTGTCCTGGCACAAGCATCAGTTTGATGATGCCATGGATCAGATACATTAGGATGACCTGTTCAACAGTAAGGGCAACTTCTTTTTCAGATTGGTTCTGGCCTTGATCATTGTGCTGCTCTAGTTCACTTTCCAGCACTGCTGTGGGGAGAGGACAGTGTGAGTGGGCTGCTCCAGTATGTGGGCCAGTGAAAGTGTGTGTGGAACCACACCACCATGGAAGAAAATGCTGGTTGAATATGGACCTAGGGAAATACAAGCAAGCCCTAGGTCTAGGAATAAAACCTGGAAAGCTGCCCTCAACCTAGTGCTCTATTTTTTCACTTCAAAATGAAATGATCTCAGCATTCTTCAGAAAGTTATTTGACATGTTATGCTTCTTATAAGCAAGGGGAAACAAGGGCAGAGTATTTCCTATTGTGCTCTTGCATGGAAATCTCCTTGAGTGTATATGGCAAATATGGGAAACACTTTTAATTGGAAAAGGACAAAAATGCTGTACCAAAAAGTGACTTCAAGAGGCGGTGAAATAAACACAATAAAATATAAACTAAAATACATTAGAGTTTTTCTCAGTATTTGTCTTATCACATCCCACTGATTCTCTTGCAGGCCTGTAACCCATCTTAAAATACAGCTCTAAAACTCTTATTTACCAAATAAAAACAGAACTCAATACCTTCCTCAAAAAGTTTCCCCCTTAAAAAAAAAAAAAAAGAGGCAAATTAATTCAGTCCTTCCACTGTTTTTTTCAGAACATGGCCTCCTTTGCCTATCACTGGAAAGAGCAGGTAATCCTTTTCTCCCAAGGTGATGTATAAAACTTGAGGAGACAGAATAATTAGAAACCTGTTATGGTGTGAGAAGCACAAAGCAGCCTCCTACATGAAGAAGGATATTAATATGGGGGTTCTTACATGTGTTTATTCTCCCAACTGTGTGAAATAGTAAAATTGTACATGCCAGATCAGCACTCCTCTTGTGTGCCCCCACATTAACCCACTTTATAAAATTCCATTAGAGTTTCCATTAGAGAGGGTCCACCAGTAAAGCTGAGATGTATTTCAAGCTTGGGATTTATGTACCAATTTTTAAACATCCTTTTGCATTTCCCTTACTAAGTCTCTATAAGACAATTTTTTATCCTCTTGGCTGCCAATAGAATAAAATAATCTGACAAAGCAGATTGTCTTCAGAGCCGCTGCAGTATGTTTGTCCACTGTGCTCTCCTAGCATAGTTCCCTGCTTGTGGAAACTGCAGGAGACGATTTTGTTCTTGCATGCCACTTTGTTGATGTCTTACCCAAAGATCTCTGTTTAAGGAATCTGCCTAAGCTGTAATGGCTTGATAAAAACATGGTATCTAGATGTCACGGAGACGTTGTGATTCCCTGTGCATGTATGAGCAGTTTTAGGAGTGTGGCTGTATGGAGGAGGGTGAGAAGAATCTCTGCAGTTTGATGAGGAAGGGCAAACCTGGTCAAACTGAGATGCGAGTAACAAAACAAAAACCATCTTGCTTTTTGACACCAAATTAGTGCTTTTTAACCCAGCCCTACAGGACAGTTTATAAAATACTGTTTTCACCTGTAAGCCTAGCAATGCCTGTGCCGTCAGTAAGGACTGAACCCAGGACTAGTTACTTTGAAATAAATAATAGCAGGCTCTAGAGGCACTGTCTGCAGGTTATCCTACAAACACAGTGCTCTCGAAATGTGTGGTGGGATCTGTGTGAACTCTTCCAAATCCATTTCTTCGTCTTGTTAAGTCTTGAGGGCAAGAAAAATGACCCAGTGCTAAGATGAGAGATGAACACAGGTTTTCTGGAAGCCTGTTTTGTGTGTGCTTGTGATTCAAATGGCACAGATCTGCTCACACTGGAATACGAACATAATTTAATGGCTATCTGGGAGGGCTTTGGAGAGCTGTCTATTGACACATCTCCAATACACCAACTCCAGTTGCAACTCTCTTATTTGTGATTATGTAAAAAATGCCTTGCAACTGTGTTGTTCTGCCCTGTTGGTCTAATCTGAGTTGAAACATCTTGTTCATATAATGTGCTTCAGTGCTCTTTTATGAACTCCTGTGTACTGAGGCAAAGTTGTTGGAAGCCAGTCTTCTGTTTCCTCGTCTGCTGGGGACTGGGGAGGGGGACTGGGGGGTGGGGATTTGGGCTGGTTTGTTTTGTTTTCCAGAAATGATCATGCCTGCTTAGCAAATATGGAATTCTGGATGAGAAAATGAAGACTGACTTCTAATAGAGGGTCGGTTATTGAGGTGAAATAGTATCCCAGACTGGGCAATGTAAAGAGAAACCCACCTGTTTGTATGAGATGCCATTAAAGTGCAGGAAGGTGGGGATATAATCGGAGCCACTTTTGCAGGGGTGATTACATACAACAAAAGGAGGAACAGTGTCCCTGTCCCAAAGCTGCATTATGTAGTCTGGTGTCCCCCTGAAACTCAACTCCCATGTTTCTTCCTTGACAATGGGACCTGAAATAACCTCTTGGTTTTGGTTTTTTGTGTGTTTTCAAGTATGTTCTTGCTTAAGGTTTAATTGGCTCCAGTCAGTAGGAAAGGGCTCCAAGGCTGATTATTTATGGCTTACTGTCAAAAGTGGCTATAAAAAGGGCAGTATTATCTTGGAGATGCTGGGAAGGAAAATGTGGTGGGGGGAGGGTGGGGGAGTGTGTGTGTGCACGAATGTGTTTTCTTGTACTAGATGAAATCAGAGTTTTGCTGTCTCAGCAGTGTGGTTTAAATTGAAGATTAACCCTTTGACCTTCACGGTGTCAAATCACTTACAGATGGATCACCAGTTATATTTTTTTCTTTTTTTTTACTTTCGGGGTGAAGGGGGGCTTTTTTTTTTTAAAAAAAAAAAANAAAAAAAAAAAAAAAGGTTGTTTGTTCATGCAGCTGGGGCTTTTGAAAGGCTCAGAAGCCAATCTGATTAAAAACAGCACTTGGCTAAACTCTGCAAAATCCTACAAGCAAAAAAAAGTTTAATCCTCTTGTGCACAATGCATAAAGGGTCTGCTCTTTTCTTTTTGTAATGTTAGAGCTACAATTATTTCTGGAGAACTTATCATTTCCCTCTCTCCCCTCATCCCTTGCTGCACCCCCTTGTTATGCTGATGGGATTAAAGTGTCTGCTCTTGAAAAGTGTAACTGAGTTGTTATTGGAAAAGAGAAGTGGTATGTTGCAATTTTAGAAATATAAATAACCTTGCTTTAACTGTTCTTCTCTACAGCATCAGCAGAACAGAAATCAAGTGTGGTGGCAGCTTTTTCTCTTCCTACACAACTTGGCCTTAAACGCGGAGGTGAACAGGAACCACACTGGGCAGAGGTGAGCTTCGCCCGCCTGTTTCAGGCCACATCCAGTCTGCAGGGAGCACTGAACAAACACTGGTTCGGGGGCGAGACGTTGCACACCGCCGGCCGGATGTGAGGACTCTGACTTTCTGATACTCGTCTTCAAGTTTGGGTGTTTTTACGGACTCTTCTTTGCTGCTGCCTGCCTTGCGAGGCAGGGAGCTCTTGTCCAACACTGTTGAAGGAAAGCCAGAATGTGGGTGTGTTTGGTAAAGCTTGCTGCTGGTTCCCCGCACCGGTGACCTCTGTGCAAGGGAGGCAGGTATTACACTGACGGCTTCCTCTGCCCTGTGTAGTAGTCGATGGTAGAGTGCAGGAGTGTCATTTTGGCTGCTAGTTAAAAGTAATGCCTGGGATTGATGACTAAACATACTTTGGGTATCTTCCAGAGCAGAGATGCTCAATTTCTCCACATTTTTAGCAATGAAAAACATTCAAGTAGCTTAGATCCATCAGGTTGCTTGTTTTATTCATTGGTTACTGTTTATTTCATTGCACCCTGTGTGAGAGAAAATCACAACGAAATCTGACCTCTTCAGCCATTCCATTGGGCACCACTTGCAGCTCTCTCACAAGAAGTTGTTCTTTGTCATTACCATCAATAAAAAAAAATAATTTCAGTAGAACAGTCTGAAAATTAAACCTTGGGGTTGCTGGTGGCTATTAGCTTCTGTCACTGCCTGCTTTCATTTCAGTGTTCTCAGTGCCCGTGAGCCAGCAGGAAGCCAAAACCCATGGAATATGGCACAAGTGTCATTCTTCTACAATGCTAATGTATATGTTTTTAGTAGTTTTATGATGGATGTTTATTTTGTTTTGGTTTTCTTTTCTCTTACTATAATGTGGTTGGTCAGGAAGGCTTAGATCCCAGGCATCTGATAATTTTGCTTCAGGATTTGACAGGGAAATTAATTAGCATCTAGTCTGGTATGTACACTGTACAAGCAGTCTGTCCATTACTCTAGTATGTAGTGTTTGGAGGCTGCTGTAAGCATATCCTGACTAGCAGCAGTAATATTATTTCAAGGGAGATCTTCTATCAGTTCCCAGTTTGTGTGCACTCAGAGGTTTGTCCGTATGGCTGACACTATTGGACCAGCACAGGGAAACTACCCTACCAAAAGGAAGTAGCCTTAAATATTGATGGCTACTTCTCTGTAGCCTTAAATATACTTAGTTCACAAACCCAGTGACAACTAGGGTAGAACATGAACAGAGAAGCAATACAGACCTTACTGTTTTTTCCAAAAATTTCCATATTGCCACTGCACCTTGTTGTAGGTCTCAAATGCTACAACCAGCATGACGAAGAGCTGTCCAGAGAATTGCTCTTCAGTTGTGTTACAAATGTCAGCTGCAGGTGTTGAGAAATTCTTCTGCTCTTGATCCACTCTGAAAAATAAGCATTACTGTACGGAAGAGTAGTTTACTTGCACATATGCTTTCCTTCTCCACCCCTCTTTGCATATTTGTCTCTAATTCATGCTTTCTCTGGTATTTGTGTAATCTCATCATTGCACTGTAGCGTCTGGTAACAGTTTGCTGAACAGAGTTAAATTTGGACTTTCTCGCTCTCTCCCAGCCCCACTCTCTCGATTCGCATCCTGCTCTACTGTGGCTAAATGTACTTTAGCTCCCTGAAAGAGGTCCCCAAGCCTTTTTCACCCTCATATATTCAGTCACTCTCTTTAAACATAAGGAGAGAGTTCATGTGAGAAAAGCTTTTTTTTCTCCTTTTGTGTTATTTTTCTAGCTAGAGCTAGAGTAATATGTTTGTCCATGATGGTTAATAATTCATATAAATGAATCTCAAGTAATATTTTTGGGGGTGGGTTTTATGGAGAGGGAGGGTGGGAGGTTTTTTTTAGGAGGGGGGATTTTTTTTTGGTTTTGTGTTGTTTCTTTAAGCATGTGCACTACAGAGTTACCCAGAGTGATCTAAGTGATAGCTGTTGCTGACTATGCTGCAGCAGGATGGAAGCCACTCTCTGCCCATGCTGACAGAGACGAGGCTTTCCATACTTTGCTTTGCACAGTCTGCTTGATGTAAACGCTGGTCATTGGAGAAAGAGGACTTAAATTTAGGTGGGGAAAGCTTGAGGGGTAGTGCAAGCACAGACTGAACTGGGGACCCCTGAGACGCCAAATGTTAAGGAGAAGGCTCTTAAATAAGAAGCTCTTTAAGAGGCAGAAGTGGAAGTGCGGAGGCTCAGGAAGCAATGCAGCAATGATGCCTCCCCTTGTGGCATGCCCTTGGATGTGATGCTTGCATTTTCCTCTGCTTGCCAGGACCCTTTTATCAGGAACAGTCAATGCTACATCATAACAGCCCTGCAAACTACGAAAAATTCAGCAACTGCTTCTGACATTTAAAAATCATTGTGAGCTTTCCCCTTCCCCTCTGCCTTGACTTGACAGCCAAACAGGCCAATAAGGCCTGTCCAGATGCGTAAGCTGGAAAGATAAGTCTGGTACTGGCACTTTCTAGTGTTGAGACCCAACCAGTTTATTTAGGACAAGACTCTTCTTAACATGGAGAAACAAGTACCTGAAATGGTTCCTCAGTCAGGCTGCTGGCCTCAATAAAGTCATTTGGCTCAGGGAAAGACACATCTTTGCCAGTCCATATTTCCCACTGCAACAACAGACTTATCAAAATTGGTCATGCCAGGGTCTCAAATTAAAATCTCCTTGAACAACAATACTTCATTGGAGACATAGAGCTAATGCTAGACAAAGGCTGACTTCCTGCAATATGTGTGTTGGTTACTGGTGCCAGAGATTTACAACCACTGATAATATATTTTAATTATATTCCATATCTGCATATCTCAGAGAAAGGAAATATGCTCTGTCAACCCAAAAGTCTTACTTTGCTTCATGTAGATTTGGAGGGGCAGGCTGGTTATTCTCTTAGGGAAAAGCAACTACTTCATACTTAAAGTCTCACCTACTTGGGGGACTAGTGGGAAGATTTCACACATTTATCAACAAACACATGGATGCACTCATGTATGTGTCACCCATTCTGTGTTTGTAAGGCCCCTTGAGCACCTGCTGGGGAGATCTTGCCCACAGAGTAGCTACTGCAATGTGGCCAGGGACACATGTCGATTTTTTGGAGAAATGGTTCCGAAGAACAAGGTTTAAATCCTGTTGCCGAAGGATTATGCTCAGGTTTTTAGATATTAGTTTGTTTTGGTGAAAAGAATGGGACACTGTTTCTCTATGTGCTGTAAAACTAGAGTCTAACGATTTAGAAAGAAGAGTTGGATCTTCCTCCTAAAACAAAGTCCTGTTTTTAATGAGCAGTTCTTAAGGAAAACTTGAGCTGCTGCTGACGGTGCCAGCAGCCTTGAAATATCTTACTTGCCTTCCCCAGATCTCCAAAACGGCTTCAGACCTCAACTGTCTTTCCTTGAGGGATGGAGTTGTTCCCATCCCTTCCCAGCTTCCCACCCTCTTGAATATCTTGTAACCTGCCCATTCCAGGATCCAGCAAGCCTGGTGCTAGTAAGGAATAGTTAGCTTTACTTTTGTTTCCTGCAATTTTTGAAAGCTGAGCCAGTAATCACAAAGTGACTGCCCAGGGATAGCTGCAAACTGCTGCAAATAGGATACAAAAAAGGCAGGGGAGAGGATGAAATTGCATGGAAAGGGCTGCTGCTGGATCTGTGTAGAGCTGCAGCCTTCTCTCAAGGTGCTGATGATCCGTGGTAGCATTGAATTCCTGCATAACTGATCACATATTTCAGTTTAAATAGCTTGTTACTTAATATTTGTTGGCTAAACTCTTGTTTGAGGAGTCCTGAAAGAAACTTCCTTGTCAGCCTTTGTTTTGGAGCTGTGTATCAGCAAGGGAATAGAGGCAAGGAACCCAGTCTTTCTCGGCATAGAAAGTGTGATTGCAAAGACATCTTTCTTTCTACTGGCTGTTTATTTTGTCCCCTCAAGCCTGGATTATGTGTGTATGTGAGGTTACTACAGTCCTGGAGTTGCTCCATAGCAGTCACTGGAGCTGTACCCAAGGTGGAACTTCATTCGGTGTGGCACTTGGCACTCTTCTGGGAAACAGCAGATCCTGACCATTAGTAGCCTAGGAAGAAAGGTTGGGTTGGTTTTTTTTAAGAAAAAGCAAAATTACTTGAGGCAGTTATTACAGTGTGACCCTAGCAACTCTACAATGAATTCCACCCTTCCACTGCTGGTCCTGACCCATATCTCTGCTGAAGTTGTGGGAATGGTGAGACTGTGACATGCTGAATGGTGTGCTATTGAGGGTATTTTTAAAGGGAAAAATAGGGAAAGCACTCAGCATACGTGCTAGAATCAAACAAGAATGCAGATTTGTGGAGGTCTTGCCTTGTTTTACCAGCAGTATTTACTGCAGCATCGTAAATAAAAGAACCATGGAATGCTGGTTCATATTAATGGGAGGTCTGCACATGAACCAAGCACTGTTGAGTATTAGCATAATTTGACAACAAAGGTTTTAATAATGTCCTTCAAAAGAGTCTGTCTTTCAAACTGGCATTTGTGATCATTTGCAAAAATGCCTACCTGTTGCCTTTGATTGTTTTAGCAAGAAGAAATACCTCAAGGAATTGATAAAAGGTCCTAGGACAATCTTTTACAGTTCCTAAAGACTTCAGTGGTCTCTGTTTCTTTGGTTTGCATGTGTTCACACAGGTGTTACACAGCTCAGTTCTTCTCCACCAGGAAAAGCAGAAAAGACCAAACACATCAAATGCACTGGAATGTAATTGTGTGTGTGTGCCTGAGTGTGAGTGTGTGTGTTCTTGAACTGAATGCAGTCTGACATCCCCTACCCTTCTTTCTTCCATGTGCCTCACTTTCCCCCTTAGCCACAGAAAGGAGGGTCTCTTCCTGCGAATCCCATGCTGGAAGTTGGTTTCTGGGAAGCGAAACCTAATGTCTGTGGGCTGTTTTTTAAAGCCATGTTTCAGTTCTGTCTTCAGACTTTTTGCTGCCTTTGGGGAGCAGAGGGGTGGGAAGGGTAGATTCTTAAACTGTTTTTAAAATCTATTATGGAAATTTTGCATGTATAAAGTTATTCTTAAATCCAAAGGAGTCTCCCCAGTTTGTGGACATGGCTCCAGGAGAGCATCATCACAGATTCCTCAACTCAGTTTTAGATGAGACTATTCTGAAAGGAGTATTTGATGACAAAACGGGGAGAGATTGGTGTAATGGAAAGATGACATTGTCAGTATCTCCCTAAATACATGTCAGAAGTTAGGCTTGTAAAAGGGAAATTTTAAAACAACCCACAGGATATGTATGTCTGTTTCCATTGGGTGCATTTGAAAATCCTGCCACTAAATTTGAGTTTGGGTATGTAGATATTGGGGTTTTTTGGTTAAAATAATCATCGCTCTCTTCTGTTCTCTTCCATGGTATGTAGTACAGTCTCCCATGTTTCTAGGTGAAATTCACTGATGAGAATACTGTGAAATATGGATTCACATTTTCTTCCCCTCCTTCCCTCACTGCTTCCTGCATGACTGTTCTCCTTCAGTGGCGTATTTAAAAAACAACAGCAACAACAACAACAACAAAAAAATTCAGAGTCCTTCATGTGGAAAACAAAAAGGGTAAGATGAGCTAGAATTTGCAATGTACTTAATAAACGTCCTCTCTGTGGACGGTTTCCCCATGACTTCTGATTTTCACCAGAATATGACACTGTCCTGCTGCAGAAGTAAACCCGATGCTCTCCTGTGAGATTTCTGTCTGGATTAGTCCTGAAGTGCACACACCTTCTTTGCCATGGACTGAGACCCAGTGAGAATGTAGCATTTTGTTTATCCTGGTTGTGTGCCTCCAGGACTCCTGCCTGTACCAATGGTGACTGGGCAGAGCTCCTTTTTTGTATCTGTGCAGTATATTTGCTTTATGCTTTCTTCTTTGGTGCTTTTTAATACTTTAATACTTGGATTTTTTTTTTCTAATAACTGGTACAATTTTTAATAAAATTGTTAAATTTGTCTGTGTTCCTTGTTTTATTTCTTAAGGGATGAAGGGCATTTACACAGCTGGCCCATTCTGGAGTTATCTAAATCAGTGATACAACTTGGGTTGTTCAACTTTGAAAATATCTGGTAGATCATTTTATGTGTACCCTAATACCAGGCCCTGCAACAAGGTCAAGATTTCCTTTTGAGATTGGACTGCTTTCCTTGGGCATAATTTGACTTAAAAAATAGTCTTTCAAGAAGATACATTTCCATGCTTGGGCAGGGAACTGTTGCTGCTTGGAACTGCACAGTTAAGCTGCTGCTTCAAATCAGGAAGATCTTGTTAAGATACACGAGGTACATCCTCCAAATTTGCAAAATGTAATCTTTGATTGATGACTGCTTACCTACTGCCTACACAGGTATTCAGAGTCACTGAGGCCTTAAGAATAAAGGCTCATTGCTTGGTAATCCTATTAAGGAAATACGGTTCTCACTGGTCTTCTGACATAAAGGCAGCAGAGGAAGGTGGCCATGTTTGAGAGTGCTTGTAGGGTGGTAATGACTCCTTCAGACACTGACATAAAAATGTCACGGCCATCCCAAGCACAGCAATCATCAGGCCTGTCTTCAAGTTTGCCTCTGTTCCTATTGGGAAAAACTACCTCCACTAAGTAAAGGTAGTTAACCTGGGTGGAGCAGCAATGGTGATACGTGTATTGTGAATTATTTATAATATAGCTGGTCAAATTCCTTCAACCACATTGTTCCTCCAGGGCAATGCTGCTGCAGTGTGCATGGGAGGCTTTAGGGGACCAAGTTAACAATCCTACCCGATGTTAAGTTGCCTTGACTGGTGCGTGCATGTTACAAAAGGGCCTTTCATTCCATGAACACATGATGTGTGTGGTATGAAAAGCCACATGTGCATCTAAGACCACAGGGGGAAAAAGACAGTTTTTCTTTTCATTGTATTAGATCTAGTGAGAAGTGTGTCCCCTGGTCAGCCTCATGTGACCATGAAAGAGCCTGTTGTAACACACTGATACGAGGGGACAGACGTGAGATTGACTTAGATGGGTGGGTTGGCCACATTTTCATGTGGTTAAATTCTCACCATTAATTAAACTCTCAGAAGCTTTAATAATTCTTGTACCGAAGAGAAGAATGGCTTTTAAAAATGAATGGTTTGTAATGCTACCCCAGAAGCATTTGCCAAAGCAGCAGGATGCATTGCACCTTGCTCAAAGCAAAGGCAAGTGTGCAGATGTATGATCAGCCTCCCTTCCTCTGAGACCTCCTGAATTACTCGTGGCTCTTTGGTTTGGCTCTGTCATGACCGGCTGGCCGTAACTTGCCTGTGGCAAAGTAGACTCAGGGTGCATGGAAACATTTTCAGGGTTAGGCATCAGGACCAAACAGTACAGGCTGGAACATTCCTATTGCAACATTAATACTTTTTAAATTCTTTTTTTTTTATTTTTTATTGTTAGTTTGAGAGAAACTGGATATCCTAGAAAATGTGCTTCAGAAAACTTTATTCTTAAAGGACTAAGCCTGCATACTAACAGGGCACTTTCAATTTATTTCCAGCCATGGCCCCTTTCATGACAATCACATGTCCCTCACTTTCTGTACTAACATGACTAGGACTTTAAGGGAAAATGAGTTTTGTTATTAACTTCCTAGCTGCATGCTGTAGGGACAAGGTAAAAAGTTTAAGTAGGATTACTGCTTCAAGGAAAAAATGTTTATCAAGAAGTGCTCAGCCTGTCTCGTTAAAAATAATAAAGCACTCTGAGGACAAGAAAGTTCTTTGGTTGCGCAAGCTACTGCACAAAGCACTCTATTTTCATGACTCTGGCTGCTGAAGTTTAGAAGCCACTATAGTGTATGGATTGGGGAACATTTTTCAAGCACTCATAACATTGTTTTATGGTGCAGTAAATGTGCTTGTCCTCGGTCTCCGCAATGTATATGCAAGCTTGGAAGCAGCTCTGCTAACCAGCTTTCTCATACTTGAGTGATTCAGACATGATACAGCCCCATTTCCTTCTTTTGCTTGCACCCTCCCTGCCTCCTGTTTCTAGTTATGAAGAGATGGGGTTTGGGGAGGAAAAAGCATCCTGAAAGCAATTTTTGACAGCTTTGGGAGGTTGGTGTTAAAATGCAAGAGCTGCAGTTGTTTCATTGTTCATATGACTAGTTTCTGTCGAGAGGCTTGAACTGAAAGAAACCTGTTTCCAACAGGAATCAAAAAAAGAGGTGACAATAATTTCTGATAATGAGTTGTCTTCCACCTGACATGATGCATGGTACCCTAATACAGCTGCAGAGTCTGACAACAAACCACCAGGCGTGACGCACTGACATCAGTATTCATATTCCCCTCTATAAGTCCTTTAAATCTTGATTTCTCTTAAATGAATTATGTTCTCTGTAACATTCATAATGGACTCTTTTCTTTCTCCATTAAAGTCTGTGTCAGCATTCTCCTTCTCTGTGTTTTGCCTCAGGGCTCTTGATGTATACAAAGACTCCTCTGTTTTCTGCTCTTAGTCACACGCTTTCACTCTTAACCTCAGCGCTATAAACTAAACATCCACCCACTATGGCTGGAGATGACCCTGTTTACGTCTGCTGCTCAAATCACGACAGCAGCAGTCATGAAACTTTGTTTTCATGGAGACAGTTAGCTCTTAGTAAGAGGACAATGAGGCTTGACTTCTTACAACACTGGAAGTTTTTGAAAAAATTTCAACAGAAATAAATAGCCAGGAAAGATTAATGGAATATGTAAAGTAATTGCTTGTTTCAATCATTTTACTTCACTGCCTTTTTGTTGCAGCAGTCCACTGTGGTATTGGAACACACCAACTCAATCTGAGACAGCAAGGGCACAAGTCGGGGAAGGGGGCTTATGTTTACATTTCAGGGCTGGTTGTGGTGATCAGCCTGAACCATGACTCTCTGCAATCCAGCAGGGAGCGTAGAACAGCAGGGTCACCCACACCACTGAAAAATTCCCATTTTTGGACACCTTTGCTACCAGACTTACTGCCATGACTACTGAACAACAGGGAGATGTTTGGGAGGATGGCTCTTCCTACGGAGACCAGCAGCCCCTTAGGAAACAGGGTGAGGGGTGATGGGTTTGTGAATATGAAGGAAAGCGTCAGGAACACTGCTAACTCACAGTGGAGGATCCCCTCCCTTGACCTGCTGGCCATGCTCTCCCTAATGCAGCTCAGGATCCCATTGGCCTTCTTGGCCACCAGGGCACTGCTGGCTCAGGGACAGTTTGCTGTCCACCAGCACCCCCAGGTCCTTCTCCACAGAGCTGCTTCCCAGCAGGTCAGCCCCCAGCCTGTGCTGGTGCCTGGGGTTGTTCCTCCCCAGGTGCAGGACCCTGCACTTGGCTTTGTTGAATTTCAGGCAGTTCTTCTCTGCCCATCTCTCCACCCTGTTGAGGCCCTTCTGAAGGGCTGCACAGCGCTCTGGGGTGTCAGCCACTCCTCCCAGCTTGGTGTCATCAGTGAACTTGCTGTCATCATTTAGCAAGAAGGTGTTGAGATGCTGTCAATATAAAACGTATTTCAATGTCTTCCAATGAGTCTTCCCTGTGACCCTGCCCATCATTTCCACTACTGGGGCAGCAGCTTCCCAGAACTCTCCACACTAATCCTCTTCACACAGGGAGGCCCAAGGCTCTGCAGCCGGCAGCCAGCTTGCCCAGTCTCCTCAGCAGTTGCACAAAGCCCTCCTCCGACAGGACAGGGTCACAGAGCTCATTTTGCCTCAGTGCAAGCGTGCTCCCCATGGAATATTTGCTGGCACTTTCATTAGTCTAATTTTAAATATCCCAAGTGAATGGCTTTCTACTATTTCCCTTGAGAGACTGTTGAACCTACTAATAAATCTTACTGACAAAAGGTTTTTCCCAATATCCATCCTAACTTCTTTCTCTCTTAATTATATTCCAATACCCTAGTTGTATGTCCTTGTGTCACTTTGCAAGGAAACCTTACCAAAGTCATTTCTGTAACTAATGCACCCCAGAGCTCACTGAACTCCTTGGCAAAAGCTCCTGCTGACTTCAATGTACTTGCAGCCAGCTTTCGGGCAAAGCTCTGCGTTTACCCTCAGTGCAAGCCTGTAATCCTAGAGCCGGCATGGTGTGGCATAGCAAGGCTTAGTTAGTGTTGCCACCCAGCCCGTCCACTGCTGCCCTCAGTCCCTTTCTGCCTGGGACCACCAAAGGCTTCAGTGAGGGTAGGAAAGTGGACAAGATGTGTAACCCAGGATATTCTTCGGGCTTTTTGAGGTGGCCAACCCCCCTGCTTGCTGACACTGGCTCCCCTGGTGGTGCTGGCAGCCTGTGGGATCCAGGGCTGAGGCTCCAGTAGGATGGTTTGGTATGTATGTCTTGGGAGCAGCTCACCTGGGAACAGAAACCTGGCTCCACCACCCAAGTACTGCCGGTCTGGCAGCCTGGCTGTGTCCCTGCATGGCAATATCCCTGCCTGAGGTTACACTAGTAACAACAACATGACATTCATTCCTGCAATGTTGGATGTAGTAAAGCATTTCCCCTTCACTTCCTTCCCTGTGTGATTGTGAGTCATGGTTCTTGGGAGCCGATAACAGGGGAATCCAAACAGTGCTTCGAGTTGTGCCCAAACATGAACAAATACTTAATCAATCAGGGATTTATAAAAAAAAAAAAGTTTGTTGATGTAAGCTGCTGTTTGGAGCTGACGTGGTCATGTCACGTTATGTGGTCTTTATGCCTCCATCTGAACTAGGCACTTTTCCTTCAGGTAGCCTCATCCACAGAAACAGAACCAATCCCTCCTCACTCCCAGTGCAGTAGTTTGCTCGCCCTTTGGAAAAGGAGAACCAAAGCAGAATATCCAGCTTTGTACCAGCTGCCCCTGAAGTTGGCCAGGGGGAGTTTCCCTTGCTGGAGCGGGGTTACCACAGCCCACACCTACAGCTGAACTCTCCTTGACATGGTAGATGTGGTCTGTCATTGCTAACATCCCACTCTGTTGTGATCTTTAGTTAAAAGTGCTTGGAGTCGGTCAACCAATTTGACACTTCATCAGAGTGGATACAACAGAGAATGATGGAAGGTGGGCAAAGGGATTATTGCTCCTGGTTGTTAAGTTCTCTTGTAACCTAAGGCACAGAATCAGATCCAGCAAGGTGCATTGGTGCTTACCTATCCCTTTTGAAACCGAAGTCCAACCCCACAATCTTATCCAGCTGCTGCCTCACCCTGGAAGGGGTTGTCACACTCCCCACCGTCCTAAAATTCTGCTGGAGGCACTGAACGTCTCAGGACCAATCTCAAGCCACAGTCCTGTGTGATCTACTAAGTCTGTGCTTTTCTGGCTCTCTCATTTGAGATTTGAGACACCTGTTGGGGCAGCCTGTTTCAGAGCGTGCCCCCAAAGCAGGGTTCACAAAAGATGCAGGGGAGGGTGATCCTTTCTCTGCTGTCAGCCAATAACTCTCATTTGAACTCTCACCCAGAGTCATTGTCTGCTGCCAGACAGGATCTGAGCCTGGTGCTCTCTGTTCCCAGAGGAGGGCCCTACACATGTGACCGGTAAGGATGGGTTGCTCTAAGCTCCTTCTGTCACATCTATAACACAGATATTTTGGAGTCCAGAGAGCAGGTAAAGAGAGTGGATACAACCATTTTAGGGCTAGCAAAAGCATGGTGTGAATGTAAAATCTGTATTTCTGTTTACAGTCAGTTGAATTTAAGCCTTCAGTCTTTGAACCAGGTAGAGAGAGTCTTCCTTGTGAGGTATTCAAAGTTTGGAGAGAAGTGGTTTATTGACACTCTTCTCATGTTCTCTGTGCCTCAATGGCCCTCCCAGCTGTCTCCCTGCTGAGGACACCGATGGATGTACTCTGCTCTTAGACATCTGCTGCTTCCTACATTGCCTGAGGGGCAGCTCAGGCACCTGGTTCAGGGCAGTGGAGCTGATGGAGGAACCTAAAAGTTGGTGCTGCAAAGTTCAAAGTTAGGATGTTAACTGCCTTTTATGCTTCTGCTTGCTCATTACTGTGGAAAACAGGCATTTCGTTAATCTCAGAATAGACACAGTTCTATAATGGGACATTACTTCTGTGCATTGCACTTCTTTGTCTGAGATAAGATATGATTTCTAATGTCTCTTTTTTTTCCTTCTTTGAGTTGGTACTTGTCCAGAGCACTTCTTCAACTTGCCAGCTAGTGATTAATTGGCTGTACTGAAAGGTTCAACACTTTTCTCTACGTTTACCAGAGGAGGTAGAGGAATGTGTGCTCTATCTAGAGTAAAAGCATGCCCTAAGTGGATTTAAAAATGGGTCATCACTTGCTCATTTTAGAATCTGTGCCCCTAAAGCACATAAGGAAAGGTGCCCTACCTCTTTGATACCATTTTTTTAAAAACTTCATGGTAAGTGGGAATGTCAGTGGGAAGTTCCAAGACTTCTGTTTATCTTCAGCCAAATAGAGTACAGGCAGCTCGAGCACAGACTTCTTTGTGCTATGCTGGTGTTGTCAGCTGTCATATAGAAGGTGGTTTTGTCCCTTGCTGCAGGAATTTCCATGCTGATTATACAGTTTTACCTCCTGACAGTCCAGGGGGAAAAAAGTTACTAAAAAACATCAGCCTAGGCAGGGCCTTGTCAGCTGTAGTTTCAGTTCCAGCACTTAGTGTCTTTCAGCATTTCCAGCCCTACAGTAAGGCTTTGGAGGGTTAATGGTCCACTTAACAGGGAGACTTGAGAGCCCTTTGAGCAAAGCTTGGAGCGGGACCCAGCTCTCAGTTTCACAGAACTGCGTCTCAGCTACTTGCTACATATCCTTTTAAAAGGAAATCCCAAATTAGGACCTTCTACAATCTGTGTTGTCACCCTTCTGCAAGAGAACTTCATGAAGCAATTTGACCTTGTTCCTACGTCTGTGTTAGCATCTGATTCGTTAGCCCTTAGGTTGGAAATTCATGCTCTTGCAACCAGACATCCATGGTTCATGTCTTGTAGATGACCCAAACATGGGTGTGTTTCAGCTGGCCATGATGCTTGTAACCACCAGACCACAATCTGCTCCCAGAGCCAAGAATAGCAGCAAGATTTCTGATGTTCAATTTTCAACAAAGCTGTCTCGCTTGCAAGATGTTTTGGAGTGTTGGCAATGCTGGTAAACTGACAAGGACCCAGGAGTGGGCAGGTTGAATTGGAAATGGAAAGACAGAACAAAACAAAAATAGTATTTTTTAAAACATTCTCTAATCTTGTTTTTAGTGAATTTTTTTGTTGTTGTTGGTTTAGGCTTTTTTTGGTTTTTTGTATTTTTTTTTGAGTGACTCACAATTTTTAAATTTGTGGTAGGTTATAGTGTTGCCAAACCTAATATATCTTATCCTTCATCTAAACCTCTCTCCAAAGTTTTCATGCTTATTCAGTCCTTGATCTGTCTTTTGGGATGGCTTCTAAGGACACCAACCAGTAGCAGATGTGATAGCATTTTTTTTTATTGTGGACATCTCCTGAAAATATTGTACCAAAATAACAAAACAGCAACAGCTTTTAGGGGCTACGAAACAGTCTCCAGACAGGCACTTCTTTCGGTCCTTGCCAGCCTAATTTGATTTGAACAGAGAACTGATAAAGAAATGCTGTCAAGCCCAGGCAAGTCATGTTTCTGCTTCTCCATCTGAATCATTTCTTGACTGCCTGTTGAATGCTTGAGAGCAAGTTGGGCGCCTTCCAAAACAAAGCAAAGATAGCCTCCCTGTCCCAGAGAGGTTGCAGTGCAAACAGAGACTACTCGGTGTGTAACAGCAATCTTGTGTGCATACGGGAAGCAATGGAGGCAGTTGATCATATGGATTGTGTAGGCAGGACTTAAAGAGGGATGTGAGGCCATATTAGTTGCTTTTGTGTGCTATTGGCCTGTTGGAGTTCCCTTCATCCCAGGGGCAGGAGGGATGCAGCCCGGGCAGGTCCCTGGGCCAAGATGTGTCCCACTGTCCCACTGTGCACATGCGTAATGTTTGAAACTGAGCTTAGTAAAAGGATTTGCATGGATATCCCACATGATCCAAGTGACCAAGACTAAATTACCAAGAATTTCAACAGGAAAGGAGGCTTCTAGATCAAAAATTATAATGTTTCAGCATACATAAATTACAGGTTCATTTCTCTACATACTGACAGTTATAAACAACTCTTTTTTGGCCCTAGGTCAGAGGTATGGCTTTGACCATAATTACATTCTTTGTAGATAACTTATTTTTGTTTTGGTTACCAGAGCTTTTGCAATGGATCAGGCCTTTACATTACTGTTTGTGTCCCATGCTCCCATTTTTTTGCTGTGACGGCCACCTGGGTGATGGGTACAGGGAGGGGCAGCATGGGTCAGCATCAAGGGGAGGGGAGCTCAGCAGAGAAAAGCTCTTGAGTTTTGAGCAGGACCCATGACAGCAGAGTAGTGAGAAGCCCTGGTGTGGTGGTGTGCAGTGCAAGGGGCTTTGCCCTGCCTGCTGGAGGAGGAGGAGGAGGAGGAGGAGGAAGCAGTGTTCTTTATCACTTTTGTTTCCCACTGTCCTGCAGTCAGATTTTCTGCTTGTTTTTCACTGTGCCCTTCATGTGTTTTCCATCTCTCCAGAAATCACTGGCTTTGTTTAAAATAGAGTTCGAGCAGCTGCCAAGACTTTATCCAGAGAGGGAGAAAAACGCACGGACGCCAAGTTCCTATAGAGTTATCAAAAGCTTTCACTCCCCATCAAGAATACACCAGAAGCCTGGTCTTCTCAAGAAGAGCTCTGAATAGTCACTACAGGTCATCCTGCAAGAGCCACCAAAGCACTTCTGCCCAGGGGAGCATTCCTCATCTCCCAGTGGTGTCTCCTGAGATCTGCTTTCAAGTGCTCTCACAAGTCTCTCACATACTGGGATGTTGGCCTTTCTTTGCAGTGTATTGAATCTATACAGGAAAATCACAAAGTTAGAGGAAAATGGCTTAAGGATGTTTGACTCAGAAACATTTAAAGGTACCCCGCTCATAAAGTAATAGATTTCACCAGAGCACAGCTTTGTGCTGTAGGCTTGCAGCCAAGGAGGATTCACCTTGGGGGGCTTTGCTGGCTATGTTTGCTTTCTCTTTATGCTTTATCACCTTTTTCTAACCCAGCCCTAAAGGGATTTCCTGCTCTGTCTTCAAAAGGAGATGCTATTGTTAAGTAATTCCCAGCTCAGAGCTTAGCATCTCCTTCTCTCTGCAACAGTTCAAGTCAGCAAGATAAGTACATGTAAAATTGAAAACAAGATCAGCTCCTTCATCACCAGAGCAAAAGATATTGAAATAGAGACAAAAATAAATATTCTTTGCTTTTAGGTAGAGCAGTGTGATTTAGCTCTGGCTTTTGGACTTGTTTCCTAATATTTCTTGATTAGAAAAGCTTACTGAAAATACTTGAGATGGCTGGTGGGGAGAGACTTTCCTGACAGAAGCAGCTCTTTCTGACAGAACGTAAACAATCCCAGAGCAGGCTTCATGAACAGCACTCCTCCCACCAGGAGCGAAAACGCACCAGCTCAAAGGCAGCAGCTCTGATGTTCTGGTCGCTACAAAAAGCCGTGGTGTGTGTCTAAAGGATACCAGGAGCAGAGGGTTGTCCTTGCACACTTTGGTTTCCAAGGAGCAGCAAGGTTTCATTTTGACTAAGTTATGCTACAGCCTCTTGTCACCTGCTCTTTCACCTCACAAAACAGCATCAGGGAGGGAAAGCTGCCTTGGCTGAAAGAAGTGCGTAGTGGATGCCAGACTTTTTGATGTTTAAAGGAGGGGGAGACTTAGAATTTTAGATGAAGTGAAAAATTATGATCTCCTATTTCTCCTATTGCTCATCTCCCTGCTCCCCTTAGAGGCTGTCCTCTGCTCTCTGCTTTGTCACAGGTAGTCTTGGTTTGCTGCAGCTGGTTTTGTTATGTTCCTCCTCTTACTCTTCCTAGGAAAATATCATCAACTCATCACTATTTTTTCCTGCATGTTGAAAGAGACTGATACAAGCAAAGTCTTCTGCAAATCCTGCCTGTAGATTAGTGAAAGACACGTAGGTCTTCTGTGAAGCCCGAGGGATCTGGATGCTGAGGTCCTTCCTCGCTTCACCACCAGCATGGGTGCAGTGTTTTCAGGGAAGAGGGAGTGTCCCTGACTGTGCTACCCCTGTACGTGTGTGTATCCCTACTGTGATTAAGTCTGCAATTATGGTAAGCACACAGAGAACTCAATGCACGAAGTATGAACTTGTTTTGGAAGTCTGGGCAATAACATCTTGATGACTCATTTTATCTCTGTAAAGAATGACTGAAATATACTTATTTCTCCATAGTATTGTGACAAATCAGAATACTTAAAAAAGTGTTTTGGAGGAAATTGCTACTCCTAGTACTATTGTAAATTAAATATTTGTTTATTCACCTCATTCATGATGCTAATGCTCCATAGGAAAGGAGTAGTACTTTCACTGCTTTTTTCCTAATACTGTTTTTCTGCCACTTACTGTATAAGCAGGGAATGCTCATATAGCCCAAAGAAATCTTGAATCACAAAACACTTTTCTATCTAAGCTGCTGCACTGAATCCCAGAAAGCTTAGCATCCATTGCAGGAATCAGCATTAAGTGTTGTTAAGACACACAGCTACTCCCCAGTTTATAGTGGGGAGGGGGGAAGGAAGGGGGAGACAGAGCAACAGAAAACCCCTGGTGCTGTGAAAAATGGAGTTAGGTGTGAGAGGGAAGAGATGCAGCACCCAAGTAACCAGCAAGAACAAAGCACAAATTCAGCGTTTTCACAGCAAGCAGGAATTTATAAAAGGCATCAGACCAGGATGATTCTTGCTTAGTTCTTTCTGAACAGCTCTGAAAATGAACTGAATTAATAGTTTCCAAACCGAACAGGTAAGTTTGCAGCAATCAGAAACATGAGAATAAAAAGGGTGGTGAAGCAATATTAAGAAAGAAGATTACATACTGGAAATTGGGCTCAGTGCAAAATCTTTTTTCTGTCTTTCTTTTTCTTTTTTTTCAGTTACTGTAACTATAAGCAAGAAATGTGTGCCAGAGGAAATGAGAATTTAAGAAAATATAGACAGTTTGGCAGGGCCACAAAATGAAAGCTTTAAGGAAAGAACATTTAGAGAACAGAAGGAAATATTAGTGGGAGAAACGATAGCAGCATAAAAACATCACCTTTTGAAAGATATAATTTTGCACCCAACTTTTTAACATCATTTAACATGCAAATGATAAGTTTTGTCATATTGATGCTTGGACAGGAAATTATGAACATGCTTTTTTTTTAACCTGGTGGGAGAAAAAAGTGCATACACAAAGGCAGGGAAAGAAGAAAGCAATTCCAGCAACTTAATAGTTAAGGTGTTGGAATAGTTACCAGACACTCTTTCTGTAGGAATGATGAAGCTGAGATTTAGAAGACGTTGAAAGAATTGTGATTCTGAATGGCCAAATACACATTAGTGCCCCCACCTTGACACAAATAAACCACAGCTGCCTGGACAGCATAATTCCCTTTTGGCTTGAAACTGTATATGTTATTTAGAAGGCTCTTTGAGAATAGAAGTAGCCCAGTGAGAGATTCATAGAGAAGCCAGGGATCTAAAGCTGACCCAGCAAATAACTGCTTCTTGCTGTCTGTGCTAGAAAACTAAGTCAGTTGAATCCCTAGCAAAGGTAGCTGGAAATACAGAAAAATAAGCCCTGATCCTTCCCTCTAAGAAGATAACAAAGAGATAGCAGGTGCTTGGAAGCCGTGGTGAAAGGCCTGGTTTTGAATTCCTGAGAGCATGGAGCTTGTGCTGCCATGTTTGCCTTTGGTTGGAGGTCAGCAAGGAATGGAATTTGGCTCCTCCTCATTCTGCAATGTGTAATTTTTATCTCTCCAATATGTGAAGTCACCAAACCTTCTGACCTGTTTACTCAGTGCTTCCAGAGGCCGTTCATTTCAAAACATTACCATGTTACAGGTACGTGGAGTCCCCAGTTCAACCCTTTATAGTAGTTATTTATTACTCTGGTTTGGCCTGTGAATGTTGAAACCACAGTTTTTTCTGCCCCAGCTTCCCCAATGCACGGCTTCACCCTCTGCCTTTGCCACCCAAAAACCCCATGTCCTTGTGCAAGAGTTGCTTCAGCAATCCATTCAGCCAGCTGGTCCTGGCTCCACAGCCCTCAGCCTGCACATCTGCCTGCAAACAACGTGCTGGCCAGACAGCAGCATCCATGGAAGCTATCATGTGCATCACCCCAGAGGCATGGACAGCAAATGTTCCCCAAGGCCAAGGATGGAAAGGGCAGCCTGCCTGTGTTTGCCTTTCATGAAACTTCACCAAAAGTTCCTGTGGAGCATACTCAGGAAAAAAGGGGAAGAGGTTGGTGGCATGGTGGGAATTTTGGATTGCTTTGTACTTGTTTGCATGGTATACCAACTTCCAGTCATTGACTGAGAAGTGAAGGACTGAGCAGCCTTTCTGTTCCAGGAGAGTGGTGGAGTACAGCTTGTTTAGGCAGGGTCTGTCAGAACTTGCAGTCTACCCACAGTGATATGGGACTCAGCCTTGGATGGAAAACTGGCCCAAGATAACTAAATATTTGATCAGCTGATCTGTGCTGCATTATCAGGACCTGAGCTAGGTAATTAAACCTAGCTCTTGCAGAGCTACAAAATCTCTGGCCATGCCTTTATGTTGCAATGTGGGCATCCTTTGGTCATGCCTTAATGTGTTGGCATCCCCTCAGGTGCCTGAGAGTATTTGCTTCCAGCCTCCCTTTGGAATTACCTAATGCCCTAAGTGCACCACGTATGGTGGTGTTTATTTAGTCAGACATAAATATCCCTGTGGATATCATGGAGACCATTCCTCAGTGCAATTCACTGCCAGTCATGCTTTGGGATATTTTGCTCCAAGGTGCTGCACTGTGCTGGGACGGGCAGGTCACTGCTTTCCAGAAGGAAGCAACCACAAACGCACTGCACTCGCCATTTGTCCCTTTTGTTTGCCCTTCAGCCTGCCAAGTGCTTTGGTGGCCTCACAACTGCAAGCATCACATGAACAAATCTTTGGATGTTTGCTCCTGGCAGGCCTGTTGGTTAAATATTTGGGAAAGATGGCTATACCGTGCAGCTCACTGAAATGCAGGAAGGATCCCAAAGTGTTTTACAAATGGTATTTAACTCCTGATTCATCCCATCTAATTTAAGGGTTTTGTCTGGAATACTGAAATTGAAGCTTTGTCACTTTGGTTTAGTTTCTATCATCCAGAGCAAGTCTTCTAGTTCCTAGCAATCCATAACCCACTGATGGGGTGCTGCTTCCCCAGCCTGAAACACCACCCTCATCCTGTGTGAAGAGGATGAGGACCAGGAGGCACCCATCTTCATCCCACTGGGAATTCCCTTGCTTGCAGCAGGGTGGGTGTAGCAGGGAAAGTGGCGTCTCATGGAATACACAGGATATGGGCAAACCCCTCTGGCCTTTACTCCCTCACATCCCTGTCAGGTGTGATCTAGGACACAACAGTGTATATTTCTTGAAATAGTTTATATTACTGGCAGTTCTTACAGCTGGAAACTGCTTGGGATGTTGGCTTGCTTAACCGAAGCTGGGAGAGCAAGTTGCTCCTTCACAGAAAGACAGGGAAGCCCCTGACTGCAGAGGGAAGGGTCAGAGGTGCTGTCTGTGGAAGGTACAGAGATGAGCCTGGGTCAGATAAACCCATTGGCCCATGCCGGAAGGTCAGAAAAATGAGTCAGGAAGTGAGGAGCATGCTCATGTAAGCTGTGGGACCAGTATTCAGAAAGGCTCTGTGATTCACAGGACACAAACTACAAACTTCTGGAAAAGGGTTCTGGACCTCCTCCTTCTGCCTGAGCCCAGCTCAGAGCTTCTTCTGAGCAGTGCAGAGGAGGCAAGGTGGGGAAAGGCTGGTGATGTTCACTGCTCTCACCAAGGTCTATATTTTGTTCTGTCACTCGTTTCAGGGTCCTGGGGAAGGTCTGTATGTTATGTGCTGTATTCATTGTGTGCTCTGTGAACATTTAAACCATCCTGTGACACAAGCCTGGAGCTTTGGGGTAGGGTGTGCTGGAGCTACCATGGGTCTCTCAAGAGTTGGACTGGTCCTTGGAGCTTAGGGAAACTGGATGTAACAGGCTTTCTGCCTGGGAGAGGGGAAGAGATGGAAAAGTGAAGGAAGAAACAGTTCTGTAGCCATTTAAATCACAGGATTCATAGATTAGTGGATTACAGACCAATACAGCCACCAGGCCCCCTTCTGGTCTTACTGCAGCAGCAGCGTACACCGAGCATGCCTTGCTCAGAAGTGAGTCCTCTGTGCTCTTGTATATGGAGCTTGATGGATGCTTTGTGAATGTCAGTCCTGGTGGGCACACGAGGGATGCCCTGTGCCCTCTGACCCAACTGGTCTAGCAAAATGCCGCGTTTGGCGTTGTGTCTGCACATCTGCGGTGAGTGTCTGTGTCTCAGGAGGGGTGGAGGTGACTTCACTCCCTTTAGTGCCATGGTGGCAGTCCATTTTCACCACTCCACTGCTGGTCCAGTGGTGTGCTGGGCCACCTAAGCACTGCCTTCATTTTTCTGATACAGTATGTAATTAATCAGGGGACTTACAGCCACATCACTGTGTCCAAGAGTGAGTAAATGAAGCTAGATGGTCTGTGCAAGAACATTGACTTCCAACATTAAATTAGAGGTGTGATATGAAGAGCATAAATTAAATTCTTGCTATTGGCAACAGAGAAGCAGTTTTCTCCAGGACAGATTACTGCAGAAGATTTCTTGCGTCTTCTGGAAAAGGAAATGTTGGCTGCGGCCAGAGGGATGATACAGAATAAACAGAGTGTGAATAGGTGTGGCAGTTCAGGTCCATGAGTGAAGGGGCCACAGTGCCAGCGAATGGCTCCCTCCCACTGCACTGCCAGACGTGCTTCCTGAAGTGAGAACCAAATACCATTGCCGGTGTCACCAAACTCAGAGGTAATAAAGATCAGCTGGCCATGTGAAAAGCCACTCTTGCTTTTTCCTTCCCCTATCTGCAGCAAACAGCCTGGGCTACTTGCACAGGAGGGCAATGGACCCCCTGCTCTTTGTCACGGCTGCTGGGGTCCCCTTGCTCCCAGGTTGCCTTCTGCCCCCACGGCCAGGCTGCCTTCACCAGCCCCTTCGAGAAGGGAAAGCTCAGCTGTGTGTAATCTTTAATGTGATACAGGTACACGCTCAGTTAGCAGGTACAAGCATGAAGGTGAATATTAAGAGCTGCTTAGACAATTGATTTTTCTTCAAGATGAATCTACTGTAATTAAGCCTAACAGAGATGTTCGTGCTAATGCTGCATTATTAATTGCCTGAATTCAATCCTTCTTTTTTGTTTTTTTAAATTTTTAAGCATGTGAAGTTTCTTTACCTTTTTTTTTGTCTTACAGTCTTGTATTACGTCTCCTTCTCCCTCTAGAATATATGTTGGTGTGCCTTTTCTTCTTTCAATGTCTGTTTTCTCTCAAGACCAATTTTTTTTCTGTTGTGTTTAATTGTTTTTCTCCTGATTTATTGTTCCAAGCCCATGCTAGGCAGTCTGTTTATTTATAATTTGGATTATTTTAAAATGGATACAGAGCTCTAGGTCAGTGTTTAAAAATTAACTAATAAAATACACAAATGAAGCCCAATGGTCAACATAAGATTACACATCCCCTAGGATTCACATGCTACTCCAAATAAACCACTGGGGAATACCAGCCCAAGGCCCCAAAAGCATGGAAAATTCACTAATCTGGACTGAAGTGGGCTGGTATAAAACATATATATGGGAACCCTTCACGGATAGCACCAGGCCACTCTTCCTACAATTGAACCAGCAGGAGTTAGTATGAGCCCTCGAGGGGAGTGACAGGGATGGTGTGCTGTGGCAGAGAAATGCTGGGCTCTGCCCAGCCCAGGTACCCACTGCCCAAGAGCTGATCCTCTCACTTCTAGGCATTTTGGGAGAATGCAGTTCAAAGGAGAATAACACAATACATGTCAGAAGACCAAAGCATCCTGAACTTCTACTGCACCTTCCTCCTTCCACCGTGGAGGCTGCTGATTTACTTTGGAAAGGGAATCCCAGGGAAGGTAATGTGTGCATTCTGCACAGAGACACAAACCCACCCTTCACCTCCCCACTGCTTTGGCACTACCCCACATGTGGTACCCTGACGTTTATATCCCTCTCTTCACACTCCATTGCAAAACTTCTCCAGCAAACAAACAAAGGGTATCAGCCACTGTGTATATTTGGAGAGGCAGCGTTGCCTCTGGAGGAGGATGGGCTGCAGCCCTCGCTGGGAACGTGCAGTGCAAACAGCCCCACCGGCAGCAGGCAGGAGGGGTGGCTGTGCTGCAGCCTGGCTCAGCTGCGAGTGGCGTGGCAGGGACAGGGGTCAAGCCATTGCACCCCCGAAAGGGAAGCCAGTGCTGTGGTCAGCTGGCAGCCACAGAAACCACCATCACCTCCTCAGAAAACACCGCTTCCCATGAGTGGTGCCATCAGTGCTCTGAGGTCTGCTGTCCCCACATAAAGTGTGCAGCACGCTGAGGGGTGGCCTGAGGCAGCAGGGAGGAAGCAGCGCCCTTGTTCTTGCCCAGAGACGCCTCACTGGCAAGGCCAAAGGGAGAAGCACACAGACTGCGGGCTTTGCCATGCTGACGTGACGCCTGGGCACATTTAGTTGGTTTGCACAAACGTAGGAAGCAGCGGCATGGGGTAGCCAGAGCCGTGTGTCCTGCTCATCCCCCTGCAGAGGTGGGGGCACGTCCACCAAAGACAAGAAAACTGGAGATGCAGGAAGTAAATCCACCTGCTCTGTCAGTCACAGCCTGGGCTGCCACTTAAGACACACAGGTCTTTCCGAGTGGTGCAAAGCAGGAGCAAAGCCTTCCCTGGGGACGGCTGTACCGTGTGCCCAGACAGAGGCAGGGCTGGTGTGCGGAGATGCCGATGCTGGACACGGAAACCAGCACCGCTCCCACTGCCAGCACGAGGGCGATTTAGCTGTTGCCCCAATGAAAACAAGATCAGGCTTTTTAGTGCGGTGTTAACAGCTATGTTAAAATCCTCACACTTTCCAACAAAAGAAAGGCCCTCAGAGAAACCCAAACAAACACTCACACAAGCAACACTGGAAGTTGGCTTGAGTTACAAACACAGGAAATTAAATACAAAACCATGTTACAATAGCATTGAGGCTCTGACTTAAAACAAGCCAGACTAGAGCATGCACTGTTCAGATGGCCGTATTTTTCCCTACCCCCACTCCCAGGGGGATTGTCTCTATAAATACACATATGCATGTAAGTAGTTGTGTGTTTGTATATACACATACATGCATGCACAATTCCTACCACATTGAATAAACCAGGGAATTAAAGGAATACAGTAGCCTTTCCCTAAACTGAGTTGGCCCAGTATACAAGTAAATGAAGGTGTTTTAGCCAGGACTGCAAATATCGTATATTATGGGGAGAAAGTTTGTTTGGCTTTTTTTTTCTTCACTCCCAAATGAAGATTCTTGCAAAGATTCAGTTCACAGCAAAAGTTCACAACAAATGAAGGTGCAACTGAGAACAGTGTGAAGGTGAGAGCAATGACAAGAGACAGGCATTCCTTAAATAGGTTTTATTGCTGAAGAAAACATCATATTTAACCACCAGTTTCAATTGCATTAGCAGAAGACATGTTTATGCTGACAGAAATTCACACCAAGGGTTATGCCAGTACAGCAGGATTACCTGGAAAAATTACTCTCCTGACTGACAAAGCTTTAATGGGCTTTACAATTGGTCTTCTTGTCTGCCCCTTGGTATCACAGCCAGCATGCTGCCATCAGGTGCCATTACATGTCCTCAGCAGAAGTCTCTCCTCACCTCCAGTTGCAGCCCCACGCTGCTGGAGGCCAGTGGAAAGGGGAGGGTGGCCTCAGATTAACATGTCTTGACTTGTCCCTTTCTGTAGGCAAAGCCCTTTCCCTTTGCTGCAAATCCCTATCTCGTGGCCTCAGTCCTAGGGTACATGCTTGTTTTTCTGCTTTTATCTTCAAAACACTCACAAATGTATTTCAAATGAGAACCCTATTATGTTTTCCTTTCCTTTATTACACTTTGCTACAGTTTGTCAATACTGGCTACCGGTGTTATTTGAGGCCACACTTGGAAAAAAAAAAAAAGGTCCTTCCCGAGCTCTGCACATTTATCTGAAGTTCTGCATAAGGTCACATGTCTCCTCCAGCAGAAGGTCTTGCAAAGTTAAACAAAGTCCCCTCGCTTGCTCTGTCTGAGTAAATACAGACCATATTGGAGTAAATAAACAGCCAGGCAGTGTCCCAGACAATGGGCCTTGGCGATGAATTAATAAACTCTGCCTCTCGCATTAGTAGAGTGTGACTGGAACTGGCAGGAGGCCCTGGCGGGACTCCAGAAACGATTATTACTAGACAGAGCCAAAGGAGACTTGGCACGGCGCAGAGCCCACAGCTGGAGATTAGGTAACAGAGTCCGCCCGCTCGCCGAGCTGCCAGGGCGTTGGTTACCCTGCCTGAGGAGAGGGTCAGGGCTCTGTTTTTGTGCCTCGGATTCATGTAGGGTGCCCATCTCTGAAACTCACGCTGCTCCGATCTGTAATCCATAGGTTTATTCTGCAGGATCAAACTGCCGTCCCAAACCCTGGCAGTTGACCAAAATGCCTGGCTGGTGAAACTACAGAGGATGAGCCTGCACCATCCCTGTCCTGTGCAGCAGCCAGAGAGTCTGGTACCCATGGGTGGAACAGGGCTTGGTGGTTCTGCACAGGGGACAGCCGGGCCACGCAGTGGGGCAGTGCTGTTCTGGGTGAGGAAGCAAGAATTGCTTCTGTGAAGAGAAGCCTTACCCGGGCTTGTCTGCTGAGCTGGGGGTTGTATCCAGAGGCAGGAGGTCTGCTGAGGATGTAAAGTCCTCCTAATGGCTTGCACTGGGGGTTGGCTGAAACCCGTGGGGAGCCACTGCTTAGCCAGCCTCTTCCTGAGCTAGACAGAATTGTCACCCAGACACACTGATGAAGGAGGTGTAAATAGGAAGGGACCATGGACAAATGGTAAGCTATTCCCTCTGTTCCCACCTCCAAAGAAAAGGCCTGTGTTGCTTCATGGACTGTGGTGTTGCAGACCCTGAGCTCTCTCCCACACCAAAAGAACCATTGCCTTGGAGCTTGGAAGCCCAGCAGCCACGTGGGATGAGCACTGCAGCAAACTCAGGTAGCAGGTTTATCATCTGGCCTACCTCCAGCATGCATGCCCTGCTGACACAGCTGTTCTGCTTCCAAGAGCTGAGCTACTTTCTGCACCCAGTGTTGCACTGGTTTATTTAGACCTGCTTCTTGGATCTCTGACATGGGGCTGCTCATTGCCATGCACAGACATGCCTGTGTTTGAAACTCACATCCCCACAATCATCTACAAACCTGTTAGCAATATATCAAGTGGGCTTGGCACTTGTGTGCTAGAGTATAGGTGGAAGGGGAAGCGATGCCTGCTCCTGCTGTGAAGCATTTTGAGATGTATGAATGCAAAACTCAAGCTTTTTCAGTGTCTGCTGATGGAGAGAGGCTGTATGCTAAACCACTCTCTTCTCATTCATATATTCATGGTGAGAAGATGGTGGTCTGAACTCCATCCCTGAGGGCCCCCACACCATTCTGATGACCCTAATTTCAGGAACATCTCTTTCTGGTGCCCATGTGTTTTACATCTCAATGACCGCAACTCTGAAAATGAAAAAGTAGAAATCAGCCTTTCTTAGAGCCATTAGCATGAATAGAACTACCTGGATTACTTTGAAAACACACTTTGCCAAATATAAGGTGGTAAGAAAAGTTACCAAAATGAAGAGAATGAAGTCCTTTATTTCACATATATGCTATAGTAAATGGCATTTTCTTATCCTCATTTACTGCTGAATCTCCAACCTGTCCTGGACTGAATGCCCCCAGAGAAGAACAATAATAGTTTCCAGCTTTGAATACTGCCTTTTGTCATCAGGTTTGAAAGCCCTTCACAAAGGAGAGGAATCTCATTTTCTGTGTTTTCCACAGGGAGAAAAGGGGTCACGCAGGCAGAGCCAGGGCACCACTCCACTCAATGCCAGCCTGCTGCTGTGCCGCCTTCCCAGGACACGGCCATGCCCTCGCCTGCCACCCTGCTCCAGAGGCTGAAATGATGAAATGCCACTTGCGCGGGCTTGTCTGATAAACATTCCTTATCTACGCAGGAGGCTGCAAATGCTCCTTGTGAGAGTGAGTAGCTCGTGGTTGAATCAAACAGAGGAGTTTCCAGTGAATGCTGACCAGGGCTAATGTAAAACTGACTCCACAGCCCTTTGCTCACTCTCCAAGCTCCTCCTTCCTCAGCAAGCAAGTGGGTTTTTTCTTTCATAACAAAACTTGAAGCGAAGAATTGCTTTCCATTACCCAAAGTGCAGATCTTGTCCTTCTCCTTAAATCACCTTCAGCTTGATGAGCGTGGGCACTCCTTGCTGGTGCCTCTAAACATTGCCTGGCGAGAAAACCTCTGTGGAAAGTGAAATTCAGAAGAGCTAATAAAACATTTTCTGAAGAGCTTGAATCTCTCATTCCAAAGAAAACAAAAAGGTCGGCTGACCTTTCAACCTGACCCTTTTCTTTTTTTTCTAAGGCATTAAGAAAAACATTCTGCAAACAATGAGTGCTCGTGGTAATTGTCCCTCCCCTGTGCCCCAGTTCTTGCCAAAAGCAACATTTCAATGGCTATGGGGGGTGGAGGTTGAAAGCAAATGAGTGAGCAAGCAAATGCTGGCTTTCACACATCAGTGGCTGGCTAGCCCTGACCACATCCAAGGAGGTTCAAGGTGAGGGAGTCAAGCTCTCAGGCTGCTCCTCACTGAGTTTTACAGTTGCAGTGTCTGAAATATTGCTGTTCAAGTATGGAAATCTGTGTCGGAAGCATTTGGAAAGTCCAGTCAAAGGGTAAGAAAAAGGGTCATACAGCCTCAAAGTGAAGTATAACTTAGATCAACATCTTTTCCATCGGCTGTTGAATTCCACCTTCATGTCACGTGCCACATCTGCTCACTCCTCAGCCTGTCACAGTCCTTCTAGTGTTAGGGAGAGGCCTGGTGTGAAAACAAATTCATGTTAAAAAAAAATAAGTGTGCTTTTTATATGAGAAAAGCCTTCTTGTACATTTATCTCCATTGTTTTCCAGCACTAGGACCTGCAGTGGATCCTGCTGTGACATGTTTCCAGCTGCAAAAGGAATCAAAAGATTTAGGGTTGAGTTCCCTCCTGATTCTGGAACATGTTCCACTGTGCAATCTTTTGTAATATCTCTCTGCAATAAAAGCACTAATGCTCTCCAAGAGGCCTCCCCCTTTCACTTTCCTCATAAGAGGTGATGACAAGCTCCCAGCCCAATTGTCTGCACACATCCTTAACTGCATGAGCCAGAGATTTAGCTACCTTTCCTGGTTCTGACACTAACCTGTACCCTGGTCCCGGGCAAACCATTTAACCTTTACCCCACCCAGGCAAAATGTCCATAGAAATCCCTTCTTGCTAGTACTGGAGCAGAAGCATTAGCACTGCTGGGAGATGGCTGTGAACAGGGGGGCTTTCAGCTGCCTGTGGGACTCTGCTGCCAGGAAAGGAGACCTGCCTATGCCAGGGCTCATCTTGCTAACTCTGAGGCAGCTGAATCCATTCTCTAAAAGCACACTGGTACTGTCAAGGTCCTGCCTTTGAACGTGTTTCTCCAGCTGTAAAATGTGGATAGAAACACTGAGTGAGCTCTGTAAAGGTCTGCTGAGATTTAAGCTATGTTGGCATTCTCCTCCTCGGTGTTAGTAGAATTGGCAAACACTAGGAGAGAGCAGGAGGGTTTCTACTTTTCTTTGAATCATACTGTAAATCTCCACAGCCCTGAGAACAGACCTTGTAATTCCCAACAAACACACAAGTGGGTTTAGGTGCTGGTGTGGGAGGAAAGAAGAGGTCTGGGGAGGTGGTGGTAAGGTGGGGGTTGGGGGGGTGTGTGTGTGATGACATGATAAGTAAACAGCGCATCCAGAATCTCTTTGTTACCCTCCAGATTTACTTCTCCTCTTCAGCAGGGGTTTGTACAGCAAAGTACAATTTTGTGGCTCTTCTTCAAGACCATTAACTCAATATAAAAATATCAGCACTGTTTTCATTATCTGAAAAAAAGAGCTCAGAGCTGAGTTTTTGTGAGCAATGCTTGGTTCATTATACAATGACTCAGACTAGGTTTTGTGGTGGAGGATTCAGCTTTTCCTTAGTGGTAGGATCAAGATGTTATGTTTCCATGATAATCTACCTTTCATCTCTCTCATGTTGCAAAATTCATTTTTACCTTGATCCCACACAAACCTCTTAAGTTTCTTGCCTTTGTTATTGTAAATTATTTACTTTAGAAATGCTGAATCATGACACTGAGGTTAGAGAAAATTGCACTTGTATTTAAAGTAAGAATTGTTCCCACATCTTCTGAAGATTCCTGGACTATTATTTTTGTGTGTCCTTACATTTTATAGTTCAAAAAAGTTCAAGTGGCACTCAGCTTGTCTCCCCTCAGAGAGGTCCAAACCTGAACCTTTTACCCTGGAGATATTTAATTCTAACAAATGATGCCTCCCCAACGCTATGTGGGGGGAGCTGTGCCTGTGTATCAGAAGGAGAGCTGCATGGGCAGTGACAGTACTGCCTTCCTCGAGACCTCCTCAAAGCCTGGGTGGCAGAGCACTGGTGGGTCCTGGGGGCAGCTCTGTGGGCTCCCGTTTCTGTGAATGGTGTGGCACCTGAACAAAGGCAGGCTGCAATTCAGAGAAGTGCTCCAGAGTTTGTGTGAACACCTGAAGCTTATGTTAACACTGTGGGCCTGCAAAGATTGGGCCAGAATTCTCCTGAAGGAAAAGATGATCACAGTTCCTGGTTTTTATTCGAACAGAAATACAAGGAAAAGGAGCCAGAGCCCCAGCCCCAAGCATGCACTGCAGCCCACCAAGCAGCCTGAAAATACAAGTACATCACAGTCTGGTGCCATGGCTTGGTTATTACCCAGCTGCAACCTGGCCCACGAGTGCCAGGGCTACCTCTGGCCTCTCCACAAGCTGCGTTCCGCTGGCTGGATCACAGCTGCTGTGAGCAGACGTGCACTGCTGCCCAGCCTCTAGGGGCACACAGCTACCGAGGCTCCTTCCACTCGTGGTCACAAATGGCACTGAGAACTTGTTGGTGTGCAGAGGGCTGCAGTGGATGTGGATGCTGAGACAGGGTGCCGTGTGGTGTCTGCTGCAGGCTGTACTGCTGGGAGTGGTTACCAGCAGCTAAGAACCAGTCTGAGCCCAGCACCCCCTTGTCCCTATTTTTAATAGGTTTTTATGAATGCAAGGAGGAGATGCAGGAGAGTGGGTAGAAGACAGTGTGCATAATTTTCAGTTTTCTTTTCAATTTTTTTTAAAGCCATAATTGGCTTTAAAACACGTTTCTGTGTTACAAGTACTTACAGGTGTCTGTTTTACCACCCTGTGCACTGTCCATAGGGTTACTGCAACACCAGCACTACTTAGAGAGTAAACTCTGATGGGATACAGCTGGTGGGGTGGGGCCCGTGGCCTGGGGCTGGCATGCACCGCTGCTGCCCTCTCTTCTCTGAGCCCTCAGTCGCCCACCGCCTCGACCAGCGGCCGCCACCTCCGCTCCACTGAGCACCGGCCGGCATGCAGAGAGCCAGACAGGGGCCACCTCGTTAGTCATTTAATGAGTAAACAAATCATTTCTCCAGCGTTCTCCAGGATCATTCAGCCTGAGCCAGAAAGCCAGCCTGGCAGAAAAGGGTCTCTTGTTCTGGCCCCCCTCTGCAGCAGCTGGCGAGGGGCTTCTCCCTCGAAGTGGAGCAGGGCTGCCACACAAGCAAGCCCACTGTGTACATAGTATGCAGGACCACCCGTGCCAATGACTTTTTCCGGAGGCCAGCTCGATCTGCATCAGTTAATCCATGTTTTCTGTGCATTAGACCTCAAGTTCTTTTATATTCCCACTGATAGTTGAATTCTCCATTTTAATGGCTCTCATCTTCTGTAGATGTCAGCAGTGCTCTGTAATTGTGGATTATTTAAGCCTCAGCACATCTTTAAGGCAGGTTTAATACCCTCCATTTACAGAAGGGCAGGGTGAGGCCAGGCAGCCGTCAGAGGGTACGTGCCAAACTGCACCATGGCCAGGGATAAAGCCCCATTTTCCTCTGTTTCTGAAATGGGATGTTGTCTGTTTACTCTAGGCAACTCTGTCAAAGGATAGGGTTTCCCATCAGGATGGTGTGATGGTTTCTGTGCATGTGAGAGCCCAAGTCGAAGTCCAAAGCTGAAGTGCTTTTGACTTTTCCAGTGTCAAAGTAACTATTTTACCTGTTAGTTGCCCTGCATTTTACAACACTTTACATCCTCTGTGACCTCACAACTTCATGGATGGACTCTCAGGAAGTGCTAGCCTGCTTACAGAGACAGCTACAGGGCAGACACTCTTTCAGCTCAGGCTGGAAAGGACGGTGCTAGAGTGCAGAGCTGTGGGGTGTTGTAGGACAGCAGGAACATTGCCAGGCTTCTATTCTCCCAGGCTTTATCAGGATGCCATGAAGGCACTTGATGCTTGCTCCTGCTTCATACGAGAGGCTTTGCCACTCTGTGCAGGAGTCACATGGGTGCTGTCCCTGCCAGCTCGGAGGCAGCGCTGCAGGCAGGCAGACCTCCCTTGCCCTGCCACCCGCTCTCCAGAGGGGTGGTGAGGGGAGAACCGTGTGCTAGAGTATTGGAAACAATGCAGGATGAGGGGGAGAGCACAGGACTCATGGAGCAGGAACCTTTGAGTCGCGTGTTAGCACTAGAAACCTGCCAGAAATGGGACAACTGCAGGAGTGCAATTAGTGACCCGTATTCCTGGCTGTTTCCAGGGAGCGTTCATTCTCCCTTCCCAGCTGTGCTAGGGTGGAGGTGAATTTGCAGTGCAGCGGGAGCACTAACAAGTTAATGTTTAACATTATTATTACCTCATCTTCCAGAGGCTCCTTCTAAACATAACAATTGACGACAGGCTCCTGATAGTTCGGAGAAGACCGACCTCAGCCCTAAGACTATGATGAATATGATTTCCCTTCCCCCTCTGTTTTGATTTTCTGCTCTGTTACTCCAGAGCATTGGCTGGCCATGACCCCTGGCTGCTTTTTCTGTAATTACCAGCTCCTGCCAGATTTACTGTGGAAGTTAATGTCTGTTCCAGCCAAGTCAGCCCCACTGTTATATTGTACGAGACAGTAACCCCTTCAGCACAGGCAGAGCTCTGTACTGAAGCAAAACAAAGAGTCAGGAAAGGGGCTTCTTGAGGCCCTGGGGAAAGTTTTGTGTGCTCGACGAGGGTGCTGCGTTAACAGGAGCACTTTCATTGTGCAATCTTCCTCGGGGTCTTTCAAATCCTGTGGAGCACCAGGGGTGCTCGGTGAGGAAAGAACAAGAAAGCAACTTGTACAAGAGTTTACTCTGACAAACTCTCAGGATTTGCTCTCAGTCCGCTATGCGCCTCTGGGCCATTTCTTCAGAGCCTGTGCGTGGTCTGGTGGGACTTGCTTTAATAAATTAACATTCTGGACATCTACCCTTAAATTTGGAAGGATTTTTTTCAGATGTTGTTTTTGCAAGCAATTTTTTACATGCTCAAACGAAGCATGCTAAAAAGGGCAAGATTCAGGCTCAGATGGCTGTCCAGCAGATGCACAGGGCTCAGCTTCGGTCCAGCCATCAGAAACACCTTGTTCTGCACCGACACGTTCTGCCCGGCTGATCAGAGCAGCTCCTGAGCTGCACTCACTGCAACAGTGTACAAGTGCAAGAGCATTTTAAATGTCTGCGGAAGGTGAAACATAATTGAAACACAGTCAAGGGCTAAATGCGGTTAAAATACAGTCCAGATTCTGATAGAAATTATATTCAGCTATGTCTGGAATAATTCCATCTAAGCCATTGGAGCTGTGGGGTGCAAATCCTGTGCCATGAGGTCATGGGGAAATTAGATGAGTAGCCTTCGTAGGGTGTGCACCACAGGAACAGAAGTGGCCACCACAGCAGCGAGCAACATCAGAAACTTCTGCTCCAGACACAGTTGGGAGATAATCATGAGGAATCAAGGAGATCACGCAAGTACCAATCTGTTAACATGACCCGTTACTATGGAGGGGAAGACACTAAGAATAGACCAAGCAGGCTTGAGTAACACATTTGCAACAAATTCTGCTCCAGGGCTCCCATATTTCTGTTTAAGACTTTGCAGACAGATGCACAGCATGTGTGTGTCCTGTACAGTTATTCTTTGTGTTTTAGACTAATATTTAGATATTTAGGGCAGTACACATGCAGTAGGGTCTGTGCATTGGACTTACTGGGGTGGCTCCTGGACACCTGTCTGAGGCTCTGAGATGTGCTGCAGCACAGCAAGGGGCTTTTGACCTCATGGGCCAACCAAAAATTCAGAAAACCATGAGAAATCTATAAAGCTTAAAGAAAAGACAAATATCCAAAAATATCCAACTGGAGATATTTATCCGTAGAAAAAGAGGACACATCTGAAAATGGATATGTATGGGCAGCACTAGTCTTCACCACAATTTGAATCTGTGGTTCATGGCAGATAGCCCATTCTTGAGGAAAAAACAGCACTTTCTTCTTCACCAACACCATCAGAGCCAACTTTTGGGTTTGTGGGGCTGTGAGTGGGACTGGGCACCAGAGCTGCTTGGAAGGAGAGGCTCTCTGCTTATTCCCACTGTGGAAGCTGGGACTGGAGCCACGCCAGGACAGTGGGGCTGGAAGTACCATTTTGATATGTGGGGACTTACAGAACCCAGCTTTCGAGTAAAAGACCACCAGTGACTATAGACACCCCTGAGGTATAAAGAGCCACTGGGTTTCTGCATCCAGATTTGACAGGAGCTCACCTGCACTGCTGTCCCAATGGATGGGTCAGTGTGGGTCCTGGACTCCCCTGGGGTGCATGCCTTTCTGCACTGATGGAGAACAGGAAGGGTGATGTTGGCAGTGCATTGCAAAACACAAACAAGAGTAAATACAGAGAATCTTTATCAGAGACATGGGGAGATGAGAGTCATCTGCAGCACCCTGGGCACCAATTCTTAACCAGAACCAGGAGGAGGCTCACCCACCAGCCCTCTAAACCCCAGGCTGAGTGAGGACAGTGAAAGGGACCCTGCATGGGCCTCTCAGTGATGAAGCAGACCTTCTCAAATCTTTTCTAGTCTGTGAAACAACCCAGTGGCCTGTCACGCGACGAGGGGACGTGTCTGGCAGGCTGGCCCTGCGAGAGGCAGGGTCTGTGGCAGGAGGCCACGGCGTCCTGGCTGCCCGCCAGCCCACGAGGTTCTCCTCCTCCAGCAACCTGCCAATCTGCCGCTCCTGGACGTGCTGTCGGGGAGCGGGAGAGCAGCCTGGCCCCGTGCTGTGCTCAGGCGTGAGGTATTTATTATCCCAGCAGGGAGAAGGTGGGAGTTGGATCTGTGAGGAAGGCAGGGATTGGCTCTGCCCTTGGCACAGGGGATGCCTGAGTTGGGGACAGGAGGGTGCCGCAGGAGTCATGGATAGCACTGCGGATGGATCTGTCTTCTCAAGATACTCCAATGTGCACAGGTGCCTGTTGCAGTTGGCTAAAATAATCCATGTCAGTACAGAGTACAGAGAGCATTGCCCTCTCCCTTCACTGCTTAGGATGACATCTCAGCTTAGTTCCCAGGAGATTGCCCCACAGCTCTTGCCCTTGTTCCCCGGGCTGGCAAGGTCTGCAGCAGTGCCTGCAACATGCTGTGTGGAGTGTGCTGGACACACTCAGGCACATTTGCCAGCCCTCTGGATGCCCCCACAGGTTTTTGGGAGCACCCCAGGCTGCCACTGTGGGAGGCTGTGCAGACATGAAGAGATGCTGATCGGTGTCCCTGGGTGAGTTGTGAACGGCGTGCTCCCCCTCGCCTCTCTGTGGATGCAGAAGGCCTGCACAGATGCGTATTGCACGAGCCGAGTTGTTTCAAGGCACACTTGTGAAGCACCCCACAGGGTGTCAGGGATCACCAGGGCAGGGCTGAATGCTGGCCTGGTGCAGCTGGCTGGGTGCCTGCCCCTGGCCCTGGCTTGCACCCACACTGCCAAGAGGAAGGAAGATCCTGTTCCTGCATCAGGGCAGTGATGCTGTGCTGGACTTTGCAGGCAGGGAGCACCCCAGGGTGCTGTCTATCCTATGAGGGAACAGGACTATTGCTTCTATCCTTCATCCCTTCTTCCTTTGGTATGAGGTACATTGCTGGACATGTGGGAATCTTTCAGGTATTTTCATGTTAGGAATAGCACAGGATAGATAAACATGTGTTACAGGCCATTTGCAACATCTTCACTTTACCAGGGCAGAGTTCAAGAGTCTCCAACGGCTGCAGCCTGGCATTCTCTTGGGTACTCAAATAATTTCAAACTTTCAGCTTCACACTACTGAGAGAGCTGGATTGGCAAAAAATGAGTTAGACTTTCTTGATTTTATATCACTCACTGGCTGGTTTTTCAAATCTATTTTCAACCAATAGTGAAATGTGAAATATATTGTCATCATCTTCTTAAGTGTGCAAGTAAACATGATGGGAAGCCCTTGAACAAGGGCAGGAGTGGGAGGTAGCAAATGTCAGCCCCACTTACGATGTTGACTGGGATTTGCTGAATTTGTTGAGTTTGACTGCAGTTTTTTTGCCATTTTAGGGTGGGTACATGTTTTGTTTGAGTAACTATTTTAATAGTTACAGCCTAGGGCAAGAGCTTTCTGTGTCTGTAAATTAATGGTATAGATGGGTAATTTGTCAGTTTGAAACACTGAAGAATTACACCTCCACTGCTGTGTTGATATATACAAATACCTATATGCAGACTGTTTATTGTTTATTATTGGCAATTACACATACAGGGAAGCCTGTGTAGTGAAACCCTCCCTGTCATAAACACACTCAGCTATCTGGTCATCAAGCTGGGGGGTTTTTCTTGTTGGATTGGAGGCTGACACCAAACCCAGCAACAGAACAAAAGCTTGGTCAGAGGAAAGAGGGTTTGCGGTGTATGAAGTGAGTTTTGATTCATTCCCAAGCTCAGATGTTGCTTTGGGAAATATATTCTCTTCAGGCCTCTCGCTGTGACTCTATAAACAGAGGCAGCAACGGGCATTTGGAGGCACTAAAAGTGATTTAAATGATCCAGCCTGGGACTTTTGCCAAGCAGCACCTCCTTCTGTTTGCTGCGGGGGCTTTTCTGCCCTCCCCCTTGCCGGTGGGTTGGTTGTTGTTTTTTTTTTTCTTCTTCTTCCATGCAAAATTTTTTGAGACTATCCTTTGAGACAATCTCTTTCTCCTAAAAGAAGAAGAAGGAAAAAAAAGCTTGCTTCTCCAGATGGACAGCTGCTCCCTGCTCCTTTTGATGTTGCTTTTATCTGCCAGGCCAGTGCTCTCTCACCCTCTCCCCTCCCCCGGAGGCAGTTTCCATGGGGGTCTCAGGGGAGCTTTGTCTCTCACATGTGTTTAAAGAGAAATGTGGAGCTGACACAAAGGCTCCACAGCTCGACCTTTCGCCCTCTGGAGTTATGAGGGCCATAAAGCTCGAGTCCCTGGTAACAGCGCCGATGACCAGGGCAGTTCTGGACACAGACAGAGCTCTTTTGGCAGAAAATTGTTTAACTAAAAATAGTTCTAGGAAGGAAAATAAAAGGTTGTGCAAACTAAGCAATGTCTTTTATTGCCTTATTTGGTGTTACTGGTAATAACATGAATTTCTTTGGTATGGCCAGAGGCAGATGGCTTCATTGCATTTAGAACCAATTTTGAAATGCATGGGGCACAGATAAAAAGTGACACTTGCTCAGGTGCTGGGGACCAAGCCTGTGCTCACTGGCCTGCAGATGCAAGACGTGAAGGCTGCTCTGCTGCAGTGCTTGATGCCCGGCAGAGCTCAGTGGAGGCCCTGGCTGAGGCAAAACCTCCAGGCATCGAGGCTTTCTCTACCAGGCAATGGAAGACCTGCTGGAGAGGAGGAACCTCAGAGTCCAGCAAAGGGCTGAGGAGCTGCCAAGCCAGCCAACAAGCAACCTTTATCCTCAAGTGTCACAAAAGTATTCAAGTGCCTTAGCTCCAGAGCAGATGAAGGGATTGCTTTTCCCTTATTTCTCGTACCTGTGAGGCTCTCCTGGACTGGGTGTGCACACTGGCAGCCTCCCACCATGATTTGAGTCATTAGTAGTGCTATCTTTCTCTTGTTTTTAATTCCTATTTGGCCTGGCTAGCAGCAGATGTTGGATCCAGGTGCTCCAGAGTTGACACAAAAGGTTCACTAGTATTTGCTTTCCTGCTGAAGCTCTTGCCTTCTGCCTAAAATGGGCCAGATATGGAATGAATGGGAGAAAAAACCACCTCATTTTCTTGCCTCTTGTTGAGGGTATTTCTTTGCAGGAGAGTTGCAAGAATGTTGACTCCCTATGCATGAGTTATATCAAGTGGAGAAGCTTGGAAGCTCACAGATGAGTGACTTGCCCAGGACAGCTGTGAGCCTAATGACAAAGCTGCTCTTCTCAGAGTTGCTGAACACCAGAAGAGAAATTCAGAGGTGGATCCTTCAATTCCTTAAGGGAAACTCTAATGCTTGAATGTGATGAAGGGTTGGTGGCAATGAAGCCCTGTTCCCCCAGTTTTCTTTCCTCCAAATCAAACTTGCTGCAGTGTGGCCTGGCCTTTTAGGCAAGGGTTTGACAGCATGCAGGAAGATGGAGTTTCAAAATGTTTATGGAACCTAAATATTGTGAGAAAATACCTCGTTCTCTTTTGGTAGCAGGTTGTTTGGGAGCAGTGGCCACCTGTTACATATGTATGTGTGGGTGTATCAGCTTGATGGAGTTCTTATCAAGGCTTAGGGCTATGGCAGTAGTAAGACATTTCCCAGGAATCTTTCCTATAACTTTTGTTCTTCGAAACCAGATAAAGTGGAGGTCACTTGCTGTGCAACAGACGGTTAGGTTTTTCCTACTCACAAAAAAATTCAGGAGGCTTTTATTTTAGGTTAAATAAAACAAAGCCAAGAAGCAGGGGGGAAAGGGGGAAACCAAGTCTCCAAGAGAAGGAAAAACTCCAGTGATTTATGCTGAGACATTTTGTGTTTTTAACCTAAATGCAGCTACTGTTAGAGCAGACAGGGAGAATTCTTACACCAAAAGGTACACACAAAAAAAAAAGACAGCATCTCTTCCACTTACGTGATCTCTCACCCTGGTAGCCTTTTTGCTTGAAACGAGTAGCTTTGTGCGTGAACAAAACCCCCTGTGCAACCATGCACCAACAGCCACATGCAGTAATTCTTCATGTAGCTACGTTTGTCTGCCTGTCTTGCATGATAAGGTACACATATGCACTATCATATTTCTTCCTATAAATCTCCTTTTCTTTTCAGAAAGTTGTAAACCTAAAGATAACAGCACACCCTCTCTTAAAAGCAAGGTTGACATTGAAATACTTGGCTTAAAAATGTTGCCTGGGGGAAAAAACTCTCCATCAGTCCAAAGGCAGCAGATTTGGCTCATGTGCCAATTGTCACTCTCCCACCACACCACAGGGAGCATGCTGGGGGAAGGAATGGTGCAGAAAAGGAGTGTGAAGGGCAAGCAGTCCTTCGACTCTGGCGATCCTTCAGTGGTATACGAGCCTTGAGGGGATCACATGATGGGAATAGAGTAAAACAACCATCTAGCTCCTCTAAATCACATCACCTTGTGGAATCAGTGAACACAATCTCTTCCCTCCCATATATCACCCTCACACCAGACAGATCTCGAATGCAGAGGAGAATTGAGCACTTCTGCTCCAGAGCATGCGTCTGTGGTTAAAAACAGATGATCCTAATCACTGCTCCTGGAGCCCAGGGCTAGCTGATAACTCTCTCTTCTGACTACTGACCCCCATAATCTTCTCATTCCTGAGAGGGAGTAGATATTGTGAATGATGGGTTTTAGCAATTGGGACAAAAATAGTCCTCCTTTTGCTCAAGGAATTCAGATAGCAAACTAAGGGAGAAGCAAAGAGGCTGAACAGCCACACTACAGGGCTGGGAAAGATCTTCATCATGTATCTGGATCTGTCACAGGCTTGCTCTCAGTGACCTTAGGCAAATTAGTTAGTCTCACAGCCTCATTTTCTTCCTCTGGAAGAATCAAGATAATAATAGACAGCAACTCCAGAATGATACTATGAGGATACATCATTAACTGGTGTATTTACAATAAGTGTTGATTTTTCTAGAGATATTATATTAACAGCTGAGAAACACACTTTGCTGAACCCACATCTTTCCTCAGAGAGTGGTTTCAGTGCTTCTGCAGCAGCCCTTGAGGCTGCAGTGCCACTAAAGGGCAGCCTTACCAGCTCTCCACTTACACTTTAAAACCTCTGTGCAGGCAGCAGCAGTCACAGATGCAGCTGCAAGAAGAAACCACACACCACAGTTGTGCAGGTGCATGTGGGCCCCAGCGAGGAAGAATATTAACTATTTCCTGGTAATAGGGACACGGAGGTCCTTCACACGGCTCATATAATCTCTGCACAGTTCCAGGACATGGCCCGTGTGGGAAGCTACTATCCAAATGAATACACAACTGTGCTTAACAGATCCTAGCTTACTTAACTGCAGACTATATTCTGGATTCTCTTTCAAATTCAGCTAGGTTTGTGCATTGTGCCCTGTATCTTCAATGTGGCAGGGAAAGCTTCCATCCTATGACTTCCATTAGTATTAGTTTAAAGCTTTATTTCTAGAAGGCATAGTTGATATTTACCCCAGTATTTCAAGATCAGATCCATCTTGTGTAGCAAGTTAATCATATTATTTGTCTCTCTCCTTGACAAAAAGTTGCAGGATCATTCTTTGTTCCCACAAGGTACCTGGGAACTAGAAGAAAAATTTATAATTGGTGCTTTTTAAAAAATAGTTTTATCCCTTTGGGAGAACACTGTTATATTACATATATAAAATATATATTATGTATTTTGTTATAATCTTCTAATATGTTCTTTAATTATAAATACTGTATGAAATGGAAACTGCATGCTTATTTGCAAAAGTAATTAGGTGTGTTTCCCTTCTCTGAAAAGACTGAAGTGAGAATGAGGCCTCTACTATGAATGTATGCAGCTATATTTTAAAATCATTTTCTATGAAATTGCTTCCAGTTATCTGGTTTGCTAGAATATTAACATGCAAATCTAGGCAAAGTAGATTTTTTTTATACCCGAAATATCTGTGAACCTATTAGGATTGGCTGAGCTGAAGCTGCTAGAGGAGACGATGATGTTCTGCTGAAACACACCAATGCTTCAGTGAACCCTGATGATGACAATACGTTGAAATAACAACATGTGGCATTGCAATCCACCCACACATCATCATGCATCACACCAAAAATGTCACGATGTGCTGATGGTTAAGTTTCTCTTCTAAAATCACAAAGCTGGCAGTTCTAGCTGCAATGCTCACAACAAACTGTCCCTTTTCATTTCATGTCTTGCTGGTTTCAACTGTACCCAGGATCTTTCTTACTTGAGATGGTGATTGTAAATGATTCATAGAATTTAAAAATGGGATTCAGAAAAATATTTAGCCATCCAAGTTTCTGCTCTTACAGAGCCCCACCTGAACAGCAGGAGGCTGTAAAATGAGGCAGAAAATCTAGCAGGAAAGAAGCGTGGCACCAGATTTCCATGCTGTCTTGCTTTCAAGCAAGAAGTGGTCTCTGTCTTTCAATTCTACTTGAAATATAACTTCTTCAGGTGTTCCAAATGTCTTTGTGCTTAAAAATGTTTGAAAGCTGAGATGTGGCATGAATTTCAGAAAAGGATTTAGGGTGGTAATTATTGCTATTATGGCAGAAATGGGATTTTATCTTCCATCTATGCCATCAGAACAAAATAGTAAAGAAAACTTTTTTTCTGTTTGCCTCCTTGTCTGTTTGATAAATAAGACAACACATTTTTCACAACCACCTTCAACGTTCTACCACTGATGGAGCTAAAGTAAGATGAAAAATATTGGGAAAAACTGCTGAAATGGATCAGGCTAAATCTGAAGAGGGCCTGCCTGTATTAAGGTTGGGATCTGGATGGAGTTTTGGTTTCTATACCCTAAATTTTAACACTTATAACCTCAGTTATGTTTAACTCTGCAAATACCTACTTTCAACAGGTGTTTCAACTCTTAACATCCAAAGAAAAATCCTATTTAAGCATTCTTACAGTGCTTACTAGCACTTCAGTATTTGCAGGCCAGAGAACCGTGAGTTCTACTCCGTATCGACAGTAGTGGACAATAGTGGTGATCAAGACACAAAGTATTTCTTCTCTCTGCCGTTCCCTCCTTTTCCCTCTTGGGCTGCATGATGATGCTTGCTGGTTTTTGTTGGGCTTTTTTTCCCCCTCAAAGCAACACCGATGATGATGATGATGATGATGATGACGATGATGATGATGAACCTGTGTTTTCACACCAGAGCTTGGCAGTTGTGAGTCTTCCCAGCATATACATTAGATGCCCCAAAGTAACAGACAAGGGAAGAGCTCCTAACCAAGGGGAGAGCTCTCATTTCATATCTTCAAGGTACTGTGGAGACAGATATAATTCCCTCCTGAAGGGTTTAAAATTCACATTTCCCACCTCCCTAGAAAGTGCTACAAGGATCAGGGGAGAGACTGGGGTGGGACATTTCTTCTCTTGTAGGTCTTCAGCTGGGAAGGGAAATAAAATTGGAAATGTCAGAGAGAGAAAGAATGGTTAATGTTATGATGCTACTGGCTAGGACACTCACTAGCCAGAGCCTTGGCTTCCCTGCCCTGCTCAGGATTGCTTGTGCATTTTGCACTAGGCAGCTATTGCAGGAAGTACCTAAACATCCCTGAGATCAGCATGTGGAGCCCAGGGTGGCCCTTGCCATCTCACTGCAAACTAGACAGATACACACTTTCCTTTTGGTCCAGCTAGTGTCTAGTCCTTTCCTAAAGCTGTCTTCCCCACAAGAGAGTTTGGGACTACCCCCAAATTTCTTGGCTGGTGGCCAGAGTACTGTAAGCAGCTGTGGCTTTATGGAGGGTAGGAAAGGGCAATAGCAAGGCTCCACTGCATTTCATACTTCTGGCCAGTTGCACCTGCTAAGATAACACACACATGAATTACATGATGTGACAGTGGCCATGTGACTGTGTGCTACGTATTTCCCGCTGCATTTAGATCCGAGTTGTGTCTGTCCCAGCCTCCTAGAAGGTCTGAACCTCCTCTGGGTCCTGGTTTCTGCTCCATGGGACTGAAAATCACAAAGCCTGGCCCTGCAGTGACAAAGTTTCTCTTTTGGACTCAGAAAGTATAGTGTGTGAGTGAAGCCTAATTATATTTTAGTTCCATTCAGCCCTCAGTCTTTCAGGTGATACTGCCAGTAATATTTGCAATGATGGGCATTTAGTTAGGGCAGTGATTTTTGTCATGAGAACTCCCATCCACTGGCCCCTGAACTGAGCACACAGGTTTCACATTGCAAAGGCAAGAAGCAGTTCCTCAGCAGAAAGAGCTTTGGATGGCTATTGTGCACAGACAGATTTAGAAACAGGGAAGAGTCTTATGGACCCCATTACTGATCAATAGAGACACTGTTTCCTGAAGAACAGCATGGCATACATGTAAAAATAAAAACAGTATTAAAAAAGTATAAAAATAGATGTGACGCAGTGCATGGACATCTTAGCAAAAGGACTTCGGGTTCAGGAACTTCCTGTACAGACACAAGCTGCATCTTCTCCTTGTTCATACAGCAGGGGAAATGAAAGATGAGAAACACCAAGGGTGGGAATTAAGACTGTTTTCATTTCCTCTTTCTTGTTTGTTACTTGGTCTTTCTCTAGTAAAAGAAAAAAAAAAACAACAAAAACAACCCGACAACAAAAAACCCAGCTGCACCTGGGGTTTTACATAAATGTTCTCTTGCACTTCAACTCGTTCACCTCCTGGCAACACTGAATTCCAGCAAAATACGGTGCACTCTCTCTTTAAGAGAGACTGCTCCCTGCCCAGCTGTTGACTTGCCTGAAGGTGAGACCTCTGCTTAAATTCATGGCTCCAGCTGTCAAAGGCAAAGAAAAGCAGCTTTTCCTTGGCGGCTCTCTGCTTTGGGTAGAATTTGACATCTTCCTCAGTCAGCAGAATTTAATCAGCATCAAGTGCCCACAGCCACTCAGCTCCACCACTGCTGGGGCTGGGGCTGGGGCTGGGGCTGGGGCTGGGGAACCAGACCTGTGGAGGAGAAGAGGGGGAGAGTCCTCAACACAGCAGGCAAAGACAGGCACAATCACGCGTTTCTATGGGAAATCCAAAGCTTGTCACCGTCTAGGGAGAGCCTCATTATCCTATTTGACTTAAGAATTGCTGTTATCATGCAGTAACCTTACCCAGCTCAGAGTCTGCCCTGTCCTGAGCAGCTGAGAGCAGTAAATGGAGTGAGTTATTGACAGCTAACAATGATACTGATTTCCAAAGTAAAGCTGGTGAAATAGGCTCAGGGATATGGTTTCCCAGATTTGAGTGGACAAGTAAAGCCAAGGGAGCAATTCCCGATATCGTTATGCCTTGCTTGTCTTCCTTCTAGGGAAATGAGCACCTTAAGTTATTGTCACATAGATGCCAACAAACTAAATGATCCAGCACATGTCAGAAAATTCTTAAGCTGAGTGCCTAACCTGTAAAGTCCAGCATCTGATGCATTCATGAACCTCAAAGGGTCAGATCAGACCAGTGTGTGCACACATAGGTACACTCAGACTTGCCTATGGACATACCACAGCAGGAGGGCATTTGCTTTTTCTCAGTACTATCACCTGCTTCCTGCAACCAAGGCCCCAAATCCTGCAGAGAGAAACACACAGGGGACAGATCAGGATAAGGTGGCAGCCAGGGAGGTGAGGGCATGGTAGTTCCCAGTCCAGGTTTTGACCCTGTGCTGATGTGTGTTTGGGGACTGCACTGTGCCATCACTGGGAGCCAGCCTGGCTGCCCCAAACCATCATTCCTCCCACCTGGAGTAGCTGCATCCAGCTCTGGGTCTTCAGCACAAGAAGGATGCAGACCTGTTGAAATGGATCCAGAGGAGGGCCATGAAGATGATCAGAGGGCGGGAGCACCTCTCCTATGAGGAGAGGCTGAGAGAGTTGGGATTGTTCAGCCTGGAGAAGAGAAGGCTCTGGGGAGAGCTTATTGTGGCCCTCCAGTACCTAAAGGGGACATGGAGAGGGACTTTGAACAAGGGCATGCAGTCATAGAACAAGGGGGATTTGCTTTAAGCTGAAAGAGGGTAGGTTTAGGTTATATATGAGGAAGAAACTGTTTACTGTGAGGGTAGTGAGGCACTGGAACAGGTTGCCCGGAGAAATTGTGGATGCCCCATCCCTGGAAGTGTTCAAGACCAGGTTAAATGGAACTTTGAGCAACCTGGTCTAGCGGAAGGTGTCCCTGCCCATGGCAGAAGGGTTGGAGCGAGATGATCTTTAAGGCCCCTTCCAATGCAAACCATTCTATGATGTTGGGGGACTTGCTTAGAGTGAGATGACTGCTGGCACAGCAGAAGTGTGCTTGGGGTGTTTTCTCAAGGAGATCTTGCTTACCTATTTAGAATAAACTATTCACAGTAAAGTTATTTGTCTGTATATTTTCAACACTCAAACTCCAGGCATTCCTGTACATGTAGTTCATTTTCTAGCACCTGCAGCTATTACCCATTTCCTGACAATATCATCGTGCCCATTGAGGAGAGGAAGGACATGTTGGGTTGTTCGGAGGTTTTTTGCTTTTTTTAAATGTTTACCTCTTCCACCTGTTTGATATTAGCCTGCATAATGGCCCGGAGTTAAAGCAAAGGAGGCGGCTGCTGGGAGCAAACAGGAAATGAAGCAATACCCAAGGTAAGGCAGACAAGGGCAGCAGAGAAACAAGCCTGTGGGGTTGATAACTGGTGAATCTCCACGTGCCTCCAAGCAGAGTGGTGATTTAGCTCTCCTCAGATCCAAGCTAGGTATCAGAGGGGTACTAAAGCACCGAATGCCCTCAGCTAGGAAAGAAGAGGGGTGAGAAAGAAGGAGATGGGTAAGAGGGGAGATGCTGTGAGTGCAGGTGGGAGTGCAGGTAAAGGCTTGCTGCTCAGGGAGTGGGGGACAGCTCGCAGGTGCACTGCAGCCCAGCAGCTTGACAGTGATCAATGTAGAGCTCCGGCTGTGAACTGTGTACTCTCGCAGCCTGTAGCCATGAATGTGGTGGGGTTTTTTTCCCCTGTTCCTTTGTATTTGGGGAATGAACTTCGTAAAACCTGCATTCATCGTTTCTGCTCGGCCACATGACAAACTTCTACTGAACTGTGTCCTGGAGGGGTGATGCAGCCACAATAACAAGATCCCTCCTGCTCCAGTCATTAAGAACACAGCATTTCTCATGTCACAGAGCTGGGGGAGGGGGCCGGGAGCAGCCAAGGAAGCAAATCCCGCTGAGGATACTGTTTCAGTATGAAAGAGACCATTAACCCAGCGCACTTACCTACAGAACTCATCATCAAATGTCCTACCAAAAGACATACTTTTAATCTTATCATAATATCGCTAATCTTTCTCAACATTTGCCTTCCAAAAAAGCTGTTACTGATAAGCAAACTTACAGTCTCGCTTCCCTTCTTAAAACTTTGCAGTGCTAAAAGGCACAATGCTGATCTTGTGTTCTGTCTGGAGCCTCTTCTTCTCAAATGATATTGCCTGTATAGGAGCAGCTAACTGAAGACATCTGTTGAATGGAATTGTTTGAATGCTGCATGTTTGTTCTATACATATTATTTTCTATATTACTTGGATATAATGTGTCTAATTATGTTTTTCTGACAGTGATATTATTTGTGAAGGTGGTTTTCTACTGTCAGCCAAGTTCAGTGAGTGGTCAAATACTGTTTGTAATTTTTTTAGTAAAATTTTGTTATTGATTAATGATGTAGATGTGTATGTTTAATTATTTTAATAGTTCTTCCATGCCTCTTGTAACTAGAAGAAGTGAGATGCTCATTCACGAGCAGATCCTCAGTTATCATTCACCCTAATGCAGTTTCATGGAAGGAGATGAACTGTGACAAACTTTGTGTCTGCAGGATTACCTGCTGTACAGCACTCTGCTTGTGGGAAATGGGCCAACTAATAATGTTGGATTACAGAATAGATGGAAATGACTGAACCGTATTTTCTTTTGGGATCAGAAATATTTTGCTAGAAGTCTTAGAACTTTCATTAAATTTAGTGACAGCAACTGGCATGGACTATTTTAAAAAGTACACATTCAGCAAATGTCTTCTGAGAACTTTACCAACTCCATTTTATCTGTTTTCTAAAAAAGGTCCTATAGACTCTGACACAGCCAAATTGCTGTGGCATGCAAAAATACTAGTGTTAGCTGAACCCTGGTAATTGTACAAACATGTGCTTTTAGCTGGGGCAAACACAGGATAAATGACATTAACTTTTCTCTTGGGTATAGACTAAACATACTCCTCCTCTCAGGAGGAGGCACGATTGCAGGTCCAGCAGGGCAGCCTGGCTAATGGGCAGTAACTATCTGAGCTTAGCCTGAAGATGTGTCCGAGCTTGATGTGAAGCCCAGCTCCTTCCCAACAATGACAAGGGGCCTGACCTGGTGAGTAGAGAGGGGAAAGTGTTTTATTAGTGTTATTTAATTTGCATTACTGTGATACTTAAGAGCTCTGGTTTGGATTAAGGACTTTGTTGTGCTAGGCTCTGTTTAAACACACATAAAAACATGACAGTGTCTTTAAGAGCTGCCTGCCTTACACAAACACACATGGAAGTCAGGTATGGTTTCATGCTGAGGTTGGGCTTTGTCTTTCTTAAAGCCTTGTGCTGTGCCAAGCCTGTTGTCAGTGGTCGCAGGCCCTCCATATCCCACAGCCCACACCTCAGCCTGCTCCTGGCTGAATTGGTAACTCGGTGAGTGCCTGTGTTTGTGTAGTATGCAGTAGGGTACCCAGAAAGATACTTGAGGCCAAGTGGGACAGACCTCCTGTTTTAAGGGTAGCTATAAAAAGACCCCAAGTACTGCAGTTCTGAATGGGAAGAGCTTGAACTGGCTGAGCATGGAAAACAAGCACCTAGCACTAGGCAACTGAGGGGTCAGGAGAAGGCAGAGCTGATCTGGCATGGGCAATACTACAAGACCTCTTGGGACTGCTGCACGCTTGATGCGTGCCGGATGGCTAAAGGGCTGCAGAGCTTGTTATTCCATGGGAAATATCTCTCCATCAACTCTGAGGCAATCTGTTTAAAAAAACAACAACAAAACAGCCTTTGGAGGCAGCAACTAAAGCAGGACCAGTGAGAAGCAGTTAGTTTACCCTGTGAGAAATTTGTGTATTTGTTTTGCCTGTACGCTGTTCATAGGACTTCTGGCTTTAGCAGAAGTATCATAGAATGTTAAGGATTGGAAGGGACCTTAAAGATCTAGTCCCAACCCCCCTTCCATCGGTAGGGGCAGCTCCCACTAGACCAGGTTGCTCAAGGCCTTAGAAATCCTGCCTTGTTCCCTAAAACTTCTTCAATAAAGGTGAGTTGTAAGCAATATTTGTCTTTCAAAGCAGTGATCCTTCTTTTACCCCGTGAAGGAATGGTGGCATGATTCCTGAGAAGGAACTGGATAAAAACCTGTTTGGGTAATATCCAGTGTTCAGTGGCCTATAGTGACAGAGGCATAGTGGTGTGCATCCAAATGGTGCTTGAATTTATCGTTTTCTAAAAGTAAGTGAAGACCTCTCTGTGCAGTAATCTTCTAATTTCCTCTCTTTCAACATTAAAGATCTGACTACATTAGTCCTTAAAAACCTAGACTCATAGAATATCCTAAGTTGAAAGGGACCCACTAGAATCATCAAAGTTCAACTTCTGGCCCTGTGCACGACACCCCAAGAGTGACACCATGTGCCTGAGGGCCAAAATCCTTCTTGAACTCTGTCAGGCTGGTGCTGTGACCTCTTCCCTGTGGAGCCTGTTCCAGTGCCCAGCCACCCTCTGGGTGAAGAACCTTTTCCTGATATCCAAACTAAACCTCCTGTGATACAACTTCAGGCCATTCCTTCAGTCCTGTCACTGGTCACCAGAGGGAAGAGATGAGTGCCTGCCCTTCCAATTCCCATGATGAGGAAGCTGCAGGCAGCTATGAGGTCTCCCCTCAGTCTCCTCCTGGATGCTGATTCTACCTACTCCTTTTCTGGTTTCCCCTCTAGACTCTTAACCACTTTTGCAGCTCTCCTTTGGATGCTTTCTAAGAGCTTTACATCTTTTTCATGCTGTGGCTCTCAGAACTGCCCCCAGCACTCGAGGTGAGGCTGCCCCAGTGCAGAGCAGAGCGGGACAATCCCCTCCCTTGCCTGGCTGGCGATGCTGTGCCTGATGCCCCCCAGGACACGCTTGGCCCTCCTGGCTGCCAGGGCACTGCTGACTCATGTTCAGCTTTCCATCAACCAGGACCCCCAGGTCCCTTTCCACAGCGCTGCTCTCCAGCCTCTCATTCCCCAGTCTGTATGTGCACCCAGGTTTGTCCTGTCTCAGGTGCAGAATCTGGCACCTGTCTTTGTTGAACCTAATTAGAAAACTTATTTAGAAAAGCTATATTGCTTTTCATAGAGAGCCAGTCAGTTTGGTTGTGTTCAAGATCTACAGAGTGCCCATCTGGACGAAGTTCATCAGTATGGCTACAGCATAATTTACACGTAAGTTGTACGTTAAGTGCTGCTTGCAACTGCGGTGTCTAGTGGGTTAAATAAGTTATGTGGGCAGACTGATTCCAGGAAAGCATTTACATATCAAAAGATGTAAGAATTCTCAAAACTGGTATAAGCTTAATAAACAAGCGTCCTCAGGTGTTTTTCAAGATGGTTTGGTTTTGTTCGGAAGGAAGGATGCAATGCACTCAAGGGTGTTGTGGTCTGACTGATAAACCAGTTCTGGTCAAGATGGGGCACAGAGCCTACACCACTTAGCTAACCTCACAGAAGAAGTGAAGCAACTTGCCTCTTCTTTAATGTATTGCACTCTGGCTCACTCCTGTGATCAGTCACTCCCCAATAAAAATACACATTTTTACTCTTGTAGACAAAATGCATAAACATTTGACCCCTGGAAATATGATATACAGCTAAAGACAGCCTTTGAAAAACCTGGAGTATGTATGTGCATTATAAATTTCCCCTATCTCACAGGACCAGCATGGTAGAAAAAAAGATAATCAGTTGTCTCTCTTGGTCTCCCTCTCCACCCTGCTCTCTCACGCCCTTGCACTCCCCCTCCCTTTTACTGCGGGATGTGCCAGCACTTGTCTTGGCAAAAGCCAGTCTTGGATCTTAAAACTGCAGAAAACTCCAGTGTGTTCGTGACTAGCTCAGCCTTTACCAGGCCTCTTGTCCTCCCGCCCCAGCCTGCACCATGAGCAGAGTACATGGTGGTGGGTGTGCTCTTGGGAGATGCAAGAGAGAGGCACACGGCTCCCTGGCAAGCACATAGTTCAGGCTTTCATAAATCAGGGAATGGGAAGTGTGTGTAAATGCATGTGTCGTGCTGGCAAAGCATGGCAGATGCCACAAGCCATGGGACAGTAAGAGGGTACTGCCATTCAGTTCGGTCTTGGTCTGTACTTTCAGTCGTGAAGTCAAATGAACAAGTGCTTTGTGGGCAGTGATGGGGACCTGGGTCCTTCTCTGGACTCAGGGCAGGTAACACCAGCTGATGGCCATGTGATTTCCACCCACCACCCTCCACTACACCGCACTCAGCTACTGGTTGTTTGCTCTCCCTGTCCAGGCAATCTTTGGCATTGCTAGAAAGACTGCCAGCAAATTTTTCCACCACCACCACCACTTTTGGCAGTGGTGATTTTGCGACATAGAAAACTGCCCACTTGGAGTTGCAAAGTGGCTAATTTTCCAAAGAAGCTACCAACCAACAGTTGGGTGATTCTCCTTCAGCCACACTCAGTCTGGTCTGAATTTCAACCAGGAACCAAGATATGATAGCTTCCAGTTCTCACCCCTGGTACCTCACAGTGTCTTGTCCTGATCATTAAAGATTAAATCACCCTGTGAGTAAACACGCATGCTGTTCTTAATGCATATGCATCTGCAAAGTCCATGCTAGGATTTGGGATGGAAAAGGTCTGGTGGGACCTTACGCATCATAAAATGTTAATAATTTGTGAAGCTCCATCCTAAACTTGCTCTCTCTATTTCCTCCTTGTTAAATTTAAAGGAAATTTTTCATTTAAGCTCATTCTCCTGGTCATTATTTCATATAGCATCTTGTTCTTGTGTGAAGGTCATGATTTAGTTTAAATGACTAATTCTCTTTCCCTGTTGTTTTCTTTTCTGACATATTTAAATGCTCCTATCACTGCTCATCCATTCTTGTTTTGTTGCTTCCAAATCAGTTTCTTTTACAGTCTTCTGGGACAGTTTTCATTTTCCTGATCATCAGAGGTTGTGGTCCATTTTTTTTTGTAAATATGGGTGACAAGGGCTGTATGCATTGTTCAGGATGAAGTTTTGATACTGCCTTACACAATGGTGGTAACGTTTTTCTAATCAACTAAAGTATCTCGTCTAATATGTCCTCTGACTGTGTTCACCTCTTCCATGGCTGGTCATGGTGGCTCAGTTATCTTGTAATGGATGAAAAAGTTTTGATCTTTATTCACCACTGTTTCTTACAAATACTGTGTCCCTGTCTTTACAGCAGGAGCTCCTGCTGCCTAGGTGTATGATGTTCTATACTGTGAATTTCTGAAGTCATCACATTTTTTCCTAGTATCCTACTCGTCCTCTTTGTTGATGTGCCATCTCACCTTCAGTAAATTTCAGTAGCACACCATTTTTATTAATTTTATGCCTCCATCAGCCCTGCTTAAGACAAATAATAAATAACATCTCCTTAACTTTTGTCTTACGCTTTTCCTGGTGGGAATCTCATCCTTGAAGTCATAACACAAAACCTCTGTTGCAACTCCTTTTCATCAGTGGCAGAAGCTATGTATGCACCTTCGTCCATCTATTTCTGCCAAACACTTTTCCAGTGCGAGAAAGGCAGGAGGAAAGCAGGCCTCTTAACCATGCGGCAGAGAACAGAAGTGTGCTGTGATATGACCAGCCCTGAGCACAGACGGGGGAGGGATCCCTAGAAGCACTTGGCAAAGCAGTTGACATACCTATGGAAGGGGACAGAAAAGGATTTCTGCTACTTGTACAATATTCCCAAAGATGCTTTGGGAGCCACTGTGGAGGCACATTTTACTGTTTACGGGGTTCAGCAATACATAGCTGTGGCCTTTACTCCATGCACAGAAGAGGCTACAAACAAAAACAGTCTCGAGTCTGTGTGGCAGTTCGTCTTCAGTCTGGTCAGCTCCATGGGGGAAGTCTCAGGGCTTTGAGTGCAGCGTTTCCAAACGCTGAGAACAAACCCTAAGCATTTGTAAAAACCGCAGAGTGTACAGTTAATACACGCAGATGTGCTGTCAGCTCCACAGCACTGCACTGGAGTGGATGGAGTGTGTAAATCTTGGAAAGGTTAAAGCTGAGAGACCAGTGATATGCATAAAGACTCATGTTCCTTCCAGGAGAAGGAGGAGGAGGGGGGTGAGGTGTTATCATTCTCCATTAATCACTTACATCTCCAACCTGCCTAAATCCTCTGAAAAGAACCAGCAAAGAAAACACCAGCTGCTGTAGCTCCTACTTTTTCCTCTGTAACCACCAGTCTCCCTCCCTCCTCCCTGCCTTCCCCAGACTGTTTATTTTTACTGCTCGTGAATCAGCCAGGAACTTGCTCCCTGCAACACGATCAGCTGAGAACAAGCTGCAGATTGAATGTTCCCTGAAATCCTGGGTTTGTTTTGTAGCTTAGGACCAGGACCAAAACAGTGGAGAAAAGGAGAGAAAGTGATACCTGTCTTCTTCCTCACCCAGAGATGGGACTTTCATTCTGCAGAGAGTGGGACTTTCCCAACTTGCTCTTCGAATGCACAGCAGCTTTCACTAGAGATTCTGAGCATGCAAAGCTTATGAAAGTCACTTAAACTGTGGGTGCTTTGGGTAGGGAACCATTGTTTTATACAGGCGTGCCTAAGTCCTACAGCAGCCTGAACCACTGAACCAGAACACCACACCACAAGCACCACAACACTCCCCCTTTGGACATGGCTGTGCTGGGATGTGAGCAAAAAGAATAGCAAAGATTCACCTTCCAAGCTCGATTGTGCCATGGCTACTCCAGCTCTGACATCAGTGCCTCCGCTTGCACCAGAGGCAGGGGCAGGGAAGTCCCTACATTAGTGAGGTCACTGCCCTGCTTAGTGAAAACCATCCTGGGTGACAGCCAGGTGCATGACTGGGGTAGTGAAGAAAGGCAAGTGGTGACAGAGAAGTGACTGATGGGGAGGAAAGAGCTGAGACAGAGGGAAGCAAGGGGGAAAAACTGAAGGAACAAAGGAACTGAAACAATCCCCCTAAAAATTTTTTGTAGGAAAAGGGAAAAAGAAAAGGTAAAATCATTCTTGGGAAAACGAGCATTTTCCTCAGCCAGGACAGGGTTGTCTCTCCGATGCCTGTCTGAACCCACACTGTCTAACCACAGCACCCATGAGTGCAAGACCTGTGCATTCTCCTGCCACACTACAGTCCTGGTCCCCAGGCAGTGAGAATTTGGGGAATCACTTTTGGAGTCCTGTCCTCCACAGAGCAAAAACCAAGGAAAACCTTATTTACAGAGCCCTCAAAATATTGGCTTTCTCCAGACTCATGTGTTCAAACAGTCCAAAGGCCACCCTGACATTTGCCATTTGACAAATCATGTAATCCGATTTCAATCCAGCATTTCAATTTGTACGCCTCTGAAAGGCATGAGGTGCTACCCCTGTCACCAAGTGGAATGGAAAAGCACTCAACTTGTGCAGAGAGGTGCGTCCCCCACGCAGCACTGCCACGGCATGCACCCAGAGGCTGAGCTGTCACTTGGGTCCTGGCCTGGTGCAGAACTGCTAATCTCACACTGAAGAGGCTATTTGCTGCCAAAACTTCTCTGCCAAAAGATAACTTTGTAATACTGATAATCAGGTGCCCTGTGATGATAAAATGCCTGTTGCTTGCCTCTGTATGAAGAGTTTCTTGCTGACATGCTACTTATTATGGCAAACAATGTTAATTACAGAAAAAGCAGTCTTTTACTGAAAAGAAGCACCAAAATCTTATCTTAGCCTAGAAGTGGAGAAAGTGCAATCAATTAATTTGTTTCTGAGTCTAATCTCTAGACAGAATAGATTTTATAGCACGGCTATATATTGTAATTACAGGATGGAGCAAGTCTATACTGTAGCTTTTATTTGAGTGTGTAATGAGGAGTGAAAGATTGATGTGCAGTGTGGTCAGATGACTAATACACTGTTAAGAGCTGAACTGGTCGAGCAAGAGTAACAGGCACCCGAGATAGCATTTGATGTCTTGCTGAATAATGATGTTGTTTCCTATGTTGATTATCTTCCTCTAACCTGGTAATTAACTTGTCCTAAGAGTACTGAGTGCAACACAACATTGAAGGCACTGCTGCTCTATGGGTAGCTGGTGTCATGCCACTGCTCATCCCTGTGGTCTTTATTCTCCCTTAAGAACACTAGGGGATTTTCCCAGACTGCACACAGTAGGCATGGTCCAATAAACACGTGACAGATGACAGATGCCTTCGGAGAAATTGCATTAATGATACTCTTCAGTCTTGTCTGGGAAAACAATGAAAGGGAAGACGAAGGTGAGAAAACATCATACCTTGATTGCAAAATAATATTAGGTAAATCTTTAGCATAGTCACTTTCATCCTAGGATTTGTGGGGGCTTTTTTTGTGTCAAACATATCATTTTTGTAATGTTCTTCATAAAGACCTAGAGCAGTCTTCCTCCAATGGAGTTCAGTGGGGTTTTAGCTCTCCTGCTGTGTTCAGATGATGATAAAACGATGTTGGGTCATTATAAGGTTTAAGCATGATAGATGCCCTACATTTACTGTGTCTCACTGTCTGAGTTCTCTGTAAAACTTCACTGTGTGCTTGGCAGTTTAAGTCCTGGAGATTTTACTGATTTTTTACTGGCTTTATAACCCAGACATAACTTCTCTGAAAAAAAAAAAAACCCAAACCAAAACCAACAGGTGGGGTTGAGGTTTCACTGCAAAAACAAACAGACAAACAAAAATTTTAACAAAATAAATCCTTCAATAAGGAGGTTTCTAGCACAGTATTCAGTAAACTTAGTGCAATACTTGCACACTGTATCTTCAAGCAATGCCACTCCTGAACTTTGAAAGCTGTAGGGCTCAGTTGTCACAAAAGTTTTTAAGGCTACAGGCAATAACAAAGGAACTGCATTTATAATATCTGCATTGCTTCTGATAATTTCCTTGTCATGATTGCATTTAAGGCTCTGTGAGCTTGATTGGCAATGTCTAGGTTACCTGCTCCTGCAAGCAGGGGTGACTCACCTGGGATTTCTATAGCCTGAGCACTAACAAAGAGCCTGTGACTTCCCATCTGCCTGGGGCTCCTGTCTGCTACCCTGTGTGCCTTTGAACACAACATGTATTCAGAAACAGAGGGGGAGGCAGAAATAAAGGGACAGGGATAGCAACAAACCCAGATTACGGTTTGGGCACCTGCTCTTCCTGTTTCCGAGTGGCTCCACTCACAGTTACAATGCTTAGTTTCTTCTGCTCCGCAGAGGTACCCCCTGCAACCCTTAATGTCAGAAGAAGCTTTTAATAAACAAAGCCAGTAAGTGAGGTAGGATTTGGCTATGGAGAGGCATCACCAGAACCAAACTCTGTCATGGTAGCAAGGGATGCTGCCTGAGTGTGTAGGCAGTAGGAGGCAAGTAGGAGAGTAAAAGCACTCCATGAGCTGATAAGAGCGGATTAAGGATTTGGCACTGAGCAAACCACTAGAGAAGAAGGACATGTTTCAAAAACGCAGAATGAGAAATCATGGCCAGTGCTCTTCCTGCCCTAATGAACTGACCACTGCTGGAAATGGTTATCTCAGGATAGTGTTGAAAACCATCTACTATGATGGACGAGATGTTTTAGGTGTTTTAAGAAGGCATGAGTGACGCTTGCTGACACTGAAGCTCCAGAATCACTACACATGATTCTCATTTTCTCTCTCACATGAAGCAGAAGAAAAGATACAAACTAGTGATATCCAGCCTGCTGTTTCAGACTCACCTACATGGGGTCTAGGCTGTTTATATGGCAGTTACCTCCAAGCCCTTGTCACCTCAGCCTCCAGTGTCTCTGCCTCCTCTCCTGTGCTGCCATCCACCAGCTGGGGATGGGTGTGTGAGGTGGGGGTGTCCGGAGCAGAGGGGGAAGGCAGGCGGACAGCTCATGTAGAAAACAGCTTTGTAATGCCTAGATCCTGCAGTTTTTTCTTTCCCCCTATTGTTAAGTGGCATTGAGCACCAGCAAAACAGGAAACTGCTTCCTCCAGCCGCTGACCCAGCGAACCCAGAGCAGCTGCTGGCTGTGCAGTGTGGCCTCCCCACACCACCCTGTTCCTAGAAAGTGTCGGGACATTTGGAGGAGTGTTTAAGGAAGAGCAAAACGTACCAGTAAATCTTGAATAAGTAGGTACATTGGGCAGCTCTTACAAGAAGGGAATCATACTGGAAATATCTGGTGGTAACAGCTAAAACTCTCTGTTTTTCCAAAATTAGGGCTTATGGAAGTGAGAGCAATGATGTCTATGCCGGTCTCTGTCACCTCACTCATCTGGTAACTAACTTGACTGTTTTTTCTTGTGACATGCAGATCTCGTATCAGACATCGTTACTCAAGCTGTGAAGAAACTATTGTTTTACAGGCACTGCAGCTTGTGTTGTGATCCTTAAATTTCAGAAGTCCAGCCAGGTCTCGCTTTGCTGGGCATCCTCTACAGAGGCAGGAAATAGTGCTGATGAGGTGGTAGGTGACCCTTTTCTTCCTGAGACAGCAACACCCCACGGTATCAAGAGAATACAAGCTGCTGGGGTTTCTGTCCTTCTGATGGGACTGCAAATGGAGGATAGCAATGACACTGTGGCTCCCTTTCCAATTACACATCCCCAGGTGATCTCTGATAGCAAGGACAATGTTATCCTCCCTGGTGATATTCTGCTGACCAACAATTCCCATTGATTTGTTTTGGTTTAGTTTTTGGTTTTGGTTTTTTATATGTTGTGATATTCTTCATTTGGTCTTTTAAATACTTACATAGTTTAAAAAAATTCCTGTAACCTCAGTGGGAATGTCTGGTGGAAATTTTTCACAAGTGCATTTCTGTCTTTCTAAAAGTAGGACACATCGATGTGAAAGAAATGATGCTCAACCTAATCTCTGTCACCTCATTACTCTTGAGCTCCAACTTAATTACCTCCCTGATGCTTTGCACAGCTCTTAACCAGATATTCTGTGTCTACTTAAAAATCTGCCATACTAAATGAAGTGATGACTATATATACTCTTCCTGGAGAGAGGAGATGTGAGGTTTGGTAAACACCGTTTCTAGAGCACCCAGAAGGTGCATCATGTTGTACAGGCTTGATCCTGCACTAGTGGAGTTCACAGATGACTTACAAAGACCCACTGAAACCATGCTGAGCGCTTACGTCACAAACCCACGGTGCTGCACTCATGGCCACACAGTCTCTAGTCTCTGTGTGCAGTGCAGTGTCACTTCCCAGCAGTGGTGGTGGCAGCCACAGGCTGAGGACTGAGAGGAGGAGGGGACAGGCAGGACAGCTCAGCTGTGTCACCTCGCAGGTGCACTCTGTCAGAACAGGCTGTTCTTACACTCTGCTCTGCTCCACTCGCAGCTGAAAGTTACTGGGATCAATCAAAACACAGGGTGGATGTTCCAATTGCATCTCTCTCCTTTTTTATCTGACCATTTTCCTCCAGTGTTTTGCACTGGATTTGGAGGTATGTGAGATTGTCTTCTGCTTGCCCCATCCTTCAAACTAAACACATATGGTGCTTCTTGTCTCTAGGCCCTTTCTCACACTTCCGGAGTTAAATGAACTGGCTCTTTAATTTCACTGTTCCCTCAAGTGTGTCGAGCACTACAGCATTATTCCTGGATTCAGTACATACATGCCATGGCAGGGTCTCCTGAGAGAGCACAGATGACACTGTACAGATGAACAACTCTGCATCTGGGCTTTTCTTTCGGCCTTTTCCCCCCCATTTTTTGTGAGATGGAGGCTTGTCACAAAACCACTTCGAGCATGTGTGAGACACTTAATATGGTAAATATACATCCCTTATCTTCCTTGACAGGGAAACTTTCTAAAATCTGGATGGTACTTCAAAACCATGTAGGCCTTTTCCAACAAACAATCTTTTTGCATCTCACTCAGATGGGCTTTGGTTCGCACTACAATAGCAATGTGGTGCATTAGCGTTTTAAGAAATGTATCCATATCTATTTCCTGGTCTCCCTCACTGTTACCATTGCTATTACACAATGAAAGTCACTGTCTGTTGAACTCAGGGTTACACTTAACCTATCTTTGAAACTCATGATGTGTAAATGTAACATGATGTTAAATAAAATAGGAGGGATTCACTAAAATGAACAGAAACGCTTAGGGAAGAGCTTAGGGTAAATGAACTAGTTCCTAAGACATAAGGAACCAGTTTCTTGAGGAGATCTTCTCTTTGGAAGCTGGCCTTCTCACTAGGAGAAGCTTCTCACTCAACAGCTTTCTGGTGGCATATTGTGGTCTCAGAAAGATCTTTCTAAAATGCCTTGTTTAGTTCTCAGTTGGAATTTATAAGGTATTCAGAATCTTTCTCTTTTTCACTATTACCAGCTGATGAGGTGAATAACACTGCTTTGTGCCTCTGTATGCGTCTTGATCAACCGGTCTCTGATCATTGTCCCCTTGCATGTCCTTTGTTTCTTTTCACAATTGCCACTTATAAAGAAGGTTAAGACCCAATCTCATGACTGACACTCACCTGTACAAATGTAACCCACTGATAGCTTTGTTGGAAATACACCTAATACCAGAAAAAAAGAGTAACTGTTCCTTCCTCTTGTTAAAACTTCTTTTTACTCCCCTGGCACAGGGCTTAGGGATGTTTTGGTAGCTATTCCAGGGTTAATAGTCTTTTCTGCCCAACCAGCTTCTGTTAAATGTTGGCTCTGGAAGGCTTTTCCTTTGCCTACTAATCTCAGATCTAGTGAGGCCAGTAAGGCAGTGAGGTGTGCATCTCTGTTTTTACAGTGCTAATGATAGACTTGTAAAGGGGGGGAGGCTGTTACTGAGGTTTTGCTCTGACACTGACTCTTTTTCCTGTGCATAGCTATACTTTGACATGGTATTCTTGAACTTACAGATCAAAGAGAATTACCAGAATGATCCACTTGTGAATTGTGGGCCATTATCTGTTATTAACTCATCTTGAGCACTGTGGTGAGCAAACTGTAATTTACAGTATGTTATTACATTTCTGCTCACTGTGGTGTGCAGCAGCTGAATATGTGTGTGTGCCAGTCCCTAACGAGTAGTAATATTTGCTGGCTAATTCAAATAGATCTTTGCCAACCTCTACTAAGGTTGATCAAGAATTTAATTTACTTCTAATAGTTTTGTTTTTCTGCTTCCTGCCCCTCCCACCACATTTAGGAGAGAAGATTTCACCTTCTCCTTTTCTCTTCAGTACATGCTTGCTTCCAGGAAAACTTGGAAGCGCAGCAACAACCTCCTCCAGTTCTCTGCCAGATTTCCTTCAGGATTTAATGATTCAGGTGGCTTCATTTGCTAAATTTTTGCCAAAAAAAAAAAAAGTAGTTCTCCACTGACACCATATAATAAAGTTGAGCAAACAGGAGGGCTGGTAGGAGACTTATTTTTATTGCCTGGCCCTGGTCACATGACAGATCAGGTTACAAAATACTAATACCCCTGCCAACTCTCAGGATCCACCAATTCCTCTTGCTACTGTTTTAATCCAACCTGCCTTTTCTTCTTTTTTTTTTTCTTTTTTTTTCCTATTTTTTCCTGTTTTTTCCCCATTTTTTTGTGAGGGCATGGGGTGAGGGGAAAGACATCAGACTGGGGCAGGAGATAGAGTGAAAAGCGAGTATATCATGATTGGGAGTATCCCTTTAGCTCCTTCAGTGTTTGTTCAGCACTTTTTCACCAGCTGAATAGCTTATTCCCTTGGAGTGTTGGCAGCCTTTGGCAAAAGTAAAGCAATGTCAGCATTCCCCTGTTCCATCTATTTTTTGGAAAGGAATCGTTAAAAATGTTCCATTTTCACCTTGTTTGCAAGTTGTGATTAAGGCTTCTCCCCCAATTAAATTGTGACATTCTGGCTTGAAAAACAGCTTTGAGATTGGGAAGATAAGCTAACACACATGCACATGTGCAAAAAAAAAAAAAAAAAAATCCTCCTTCTTTCTTGTGGAAAGAAATTCAGCAGTTCAGTGGAGCCACTTCTTTTATTAGCAGTGAGACAAATATATTTTCCAAAAAATTGCTGATAAAACAACAGATTTGGAAAACATAAACTTCATGCAACTCTCTGGAGTTCTTCACAGCAGTTTCCCTTTTGTCCCTTCTTCCAGCATACAGCAGAACCAGAGCTTTAGGGCCACAGGTTCCTGTAAGGAATCTGCCTGGAGAGGTAGATGCCCTGTATCTTTGTACAGTCTCTGATGTGGCAGCTACACTGCTCCATCAGCTACATCAAGGCGGGCAGCACTACAGCCGCAGAGTCCTGAAGTTACACCTTAGATAGTGCCTAATAGAGGGGGGAGAGTTTTGTGCAAAAGGGAAAAAATACTCCATGGTGCCCTTCCCACAGGCATTGATGCTTTTTGTTGTGTAAAAGGTTTAAGAGAATAACTACATACAATGTTTCTCCATCTTTACAATGAGGAGCTGTGGCACAGAGAGGTTAGGAGATCAGTTCATGGCAACACGAGACTTCTCTGGTGAACTCAAGAGTCAGAATTCAGGTGAGAGTTGTAGTCCCTGTGTTTCAGCTATGAGACCACCCATCTTCTCTTTTGGCAAGCACGAGTGGAAATGTACTTCTGCCTTCCAGTGTCTGTGACCATGGTAGTTTCCAAGGGGGAGTATGTTGCAATTGTTTTAGTTTTTCCATTTCTGCTCTTCTTTCACAAGTTGCTTATAAAAATCTGCAACACTCTTACATTGTCCATTTTCAGAGCTCTCTTGAAAACACAACCCTACTCTGATTTCTGACAAAACAACCTCTTGTAGTCAGGAGCGTGTTATGACTTCTCCAGCAACCAGGCAGTGTTAGAGGAAGTACGTGTCAGCAATAACTCCATGCATCCACCCATCTTTGCTTGTTGTACCCACTGGCTGTAAGCTGGCAGGGGCAGGGACCATCACTACAGTTCTACAGAGGTTTGGCCTATCAGTACTTCCAACCACAGCACTGATGGTGTCCCCTTAGAATGCCTATTTTCAGGAGGCTTCAATAACATATATTCCTTACTTTTTATGAGATTTTTAATGCTATGAGAAACAATGGAATTTATTTTACTGAAGTCTTTCCTCCTCAACTGCAAATAATACAAGAGCAAAAGCATCAGGAGGATAATACCATCCATGATATGGGAAAGTAGTGTTGGATCTCTACACTTCCCTTGACTCTTAACATAATGGAGTTACCTTAATAACCTGATAGATTTTCATAAACCATGGCCGTGTTGCAATGACCTGCTTCTTCGGTATTTGTTTCCTTGTTCTTTAGGCAGTTTCATTTCTGTGTGTGCAATCACAGCACCCTCTACTGCCTCCCGCTGAACCTGCAAAAGGACCGCGAATAATTGTGAACTCTAAAAGAGACTTTTGGAGTGACAAGGCTCTCAAATTATCACGCGTTGTTTCATATATGAAACAACACCCCCACCATGAGAATGATAATGCAAGAAGGTATTTCAGTTCTGTCTAGAACGCAGACCAGAGCTCATAAATGAACAGTATGAATTCCTCAGGGGCCCAAGCACCTATCAGCCTGAAAGCAGCTTTTCCTTTTAATCCCTAAGGAATTATCCTTCACTTTTGTTAGGTCCAAGGAGGAAAAATAGATCTATTTTCCTAGTGATAAACATGAAAAGGCACTAGGTCACGTGCTACTTCTGTGTGCTCCCGCACCGACTCTCACGGGCTTGACAGAAAATTCCCGTTACAGAACCCACCCCTCAGAGCTTCAAGTGTCAGGGGTGCGAAGTGCCCTCTCGACCCTGCCCGGCGCAGGTTTCCTCTCCACTGTTTTTGTACAAATCCAGGGATCTGCTTCGTTTAGTCTCAAATCCCGCCCTTCACCGCCAGCCGCGCTCAGCAGCGCCCTTTGCACGCGCCCCTTCAGCGCCACACCGGGGGCGGCGGGCCGGCTCCAGGTAAAGCCTGCGGGCGACTCCCGCTGCCCGGGCACGGACACCGCGGCACGTGCGCTAGGAAACACGGTCTCCAGGCCCCGGGAGGAGGTGGGGCCGCTGGAATCGCGCTGGTCCCGGCCCGGGAGGAGGCGGGGCCGCTGGAATCGCGCTGGTCCCGGCCCGGGAGGAGGCGGGGCCGCTGGAATCGCGCTGGTCCCGGCCCGGGCGCAGGCGGGGCCGCCTAGGCCCTCCCGGCCCGGCCCGCTGACGTGGCGCTGCCCCCGCGCTGCGCGTGCGCACGCGGCCCTTCCGGAGCGAGCAGGATGGTGCTGCTGGAGAGCGAGCAGGTGAGGGGCCGCGGCCCGCCGGGAACCGGGGCGAGCCCTGTGTGCCGCNGCCGGGCCCGCGCCGGCCCCGGCGGCGTGGGAAGCACTGCGGGGGAGGGGAGCGGAGCGGAGCGAGCGCCGCTGTTCCCGGGGACTCTGGCTCGGCAAGGCAGAAGCGCCGGGGCGGCGGGAGGTCCGGGGGGCTCAGAGCTCGTGTTTGGAGTCCTCAGAGCTCGTGTTCGGAGTCAGAACCGCGGGCCGGGCCGCCCCCGGGCTGGGACATGGGTCCTGCAGCTTCAGCGTGGGGAAAGCCGGGAGTTCGCCTTCCCTCGGCACTGCCTCCCGCGGGCAGGAGAGAGCCCGGGGCGAGGCCGGCGCTGCGCGGGGAGAAGAGCTCGGCGCTCGTGTGGGGCCTCCCAGCCACGGGCGCGTCTCTTTCTCTTGCAGTTTCTGACGGAGCTTACCCGGCTCTTCCAAAAGTGCAGGACGTCCGGCAGTGTTTTCATAACGCTGAAGAAATGTAAGTTTTGAGTCTGTTACTGGGTTAAAGAGGTGTTCCTCTAAATCTGAGTGAGTGCTGTCAGCACGTATTTTAAGCGATACAGTTCTAATTCGGGGTATCTGAAAACAAGAGCAGCCATAGGGGCAAACCAGTCAGCTGGAGGGAGCACTGATGGTACTAGTAGTACTATTAGCCCTACAACTATTCATGGTACTAGTACTATTGGTACTAACAACCTTTGAGTAAGACTTTATTTCAGACTGCAGGAAACACTGGGACTTTCTCATTGTTGAACAGTAATTGAAAATCGTCAGTTTTCTGTAAAAGGAGAGTTCCTATGTTGTTTTTGTGTGTTCATGTTGCTCTGGTTCCTGGCTCGCTGGCACTGCTTGAGAGGCCATGTGTCGAGACAGCAGGGTGACATGCACTTAAAGCATGCTGCTACTCGAGCAGGCGGGGCATGCAGCACGTTGCGGGGACGATTTACTTCATTTTTTCTGGCACATGTCGTTTATGGAACAGATCCTTCTGGGTTCTAGAGTAAGGGCAATTTGGCAGCAGTATTAGTTCTGATGGCGTCAAATTCCAAGGTGTTTTACAGACCTCATGAGCACTTTTTAACATCTCACATCAGAAGGCATCTGTTCATTTTAATTAAATAAGAATAAAAATTGTTTTTCAATACAGATGATGGCCGAACAAAACCAGTCCCACGCAAAGGCCATGTAGAAAGTTTTGAACCAGCAGACAACAAGTGTCTCCTGAGAGCAACTGATGGAAAGAAGAAAATTAGCACAGTGGTAAGTGACAACTTTAGGTTAGAAAGATTAGTGGCTCTATGTGTTTTTGATTTTAAGTGATGTGTTTTTAAGTTTTAAGTGAAAGTGGAGAAAATGTTAACTGAAAGTTGAAAACCTGATGTGTGTTTACTTTGAATGGGGGATTGGAAAGGCTTTAGCTACTTTAGTGCTGCTCTGTCGTATGACACAAGAAAAATGTTACTTTGAGAAATAGTTGAGAATCTGAGCTGCAGCATTTTTATGGCCCTACAAGTGAATTAAACCTTTCTTTGAATGCTTCTTCCCATTTGAAAACACTTGACTTAGGGACGAATGGCCTGTAGAGGGTTTTGTTAATCAAGGAGTGTTTTCAGTTTTCTAAATCAGTGAAGTCCTATGACATACCAGTACAGCATATTGACCACTGAGAGTGATGAGTTGATCCAACTGCTGCTAAAAAGACCAGATGGTAACTGGTGGGTAAATGTGTACTGATACTTGGTCTGTAATAGAAGCCAGAATTTTCATGGTTAACCTCCGGTATTACTTTTGTAGGTGAGCTCAAAGGAAGTAAATAAATTCCAGATGGTAAGTTTTGTATGCCTTTTATCTTCCTTTTCTGTAAGTAGTAGAAGTGGTCAGTTGGAAGCACTGGGCAGCTGTGACCAGGTTGATTCCGTGCTGAACTGCAACAGAAACTAACTTAGACTACCTATCTATCTTAATCTGTTTAAAAAAAAAAATCCTGTTTTATTTTATCTAACCTTGTACATTGGTTTAGAAACAGTATTTCCCTGGTGTAGGGTGTAAGAGCATGATTCTCTGTGAAAAGGCAGATAATTAGCCATTAGTAATACATAAAATGTTACCTCTTGCATATTGTCATTTAAGTACTTGGGGTTCTTTTAAATGGTTCCAATTGTTCTTTCAGGCATATTCAAATTTGTTAAGAGCTAACATGGATGGCTTGAAGAAGAAAGACAAGAAAAGCAAGGCCAAGAAGAGTAAAGCAACACAGTGACGGACGGTGTACTACCATCACTATAATAGACTTGACCCTTGCTCAAAGCAAAGTCCATTTCTTTTTGAGTTATCACTTGTCTTTGGCTTTCCTTCCAGCAGGATACTGGGATGTGATCAGTACTTTTGTTTAAACTGAGAGCAGAGGTGCTTTTTGGATGGTTGTATGGCAGGAGTTTGTACAGCATTATCCTGAAATAGCTTTACACTCAGCTGGTTTGTACTTACACTGCTGCTGTTTACTCTGCAGTGTAAAACCTGTTTGGGGGGTAGCACAGGGTGAAGAGAAATGCACTGTACCAGAAAGAAAACAAGACTGGAGCAGGAGTCTCAGTGACAGATGCCCAGTTTTATAGATCAGCCTCAGTAGTTCTAGGGAAAGCAGGTGCCAATGTATTATCAGGAACAGCTGCTTTCCTGCTTCTGTCCTAATCTGAGGGACATGTCTACATGATGCATTGCAGATATCCCCAAGGCAGCCAGCACAGTGCTCGAGTTCTTGCAGAGCCTTCATTCCATGCTGATCCAGCTGTTCTGACCCTGGCTCAGGGTGGGGGGAGGGTAGGACTCTGCATAATGTTCCCTTCAGACATGGCTTTAAAATGCTCATGTCACCTAAACTTTTTTTTTTTTTTTAAATCATCCTTCAGTACATTCAGGGATCTGAATTTTCCTTCCTTCATATGAGCAGGTGTAAAAAGTAAATATGTAATTGCTCCTATTAAACATGATGAGAAATGGATTGAGTGTAATGACCAATGTGACTTGTCTTGGTGAATTGTTGGAATGGCACAGCTGTCTATGCCTTTAGGATTGTCTGCTGCTGCTGGGCATTGCTGGTAGAAGCTTCACAGTTCTCAGAAGCTTTTTGGTTTGTCTTGCAAGTTACCTCTACATATTTTGACTTTGCCCTCTGCTTTGCTACAAGAAAGGGTAGAAAAAGTAAGTAGGTATTTATTAATGTAATGAGCCTGCACTGGCAATCATTAGAGTTAAAGAAAGAAAGAAAGAGGTATAAATTATTTAAACAGAAGGTACCAAGTGGGGAGGGAGGGTAAATACCAGTATATTTCCAGAAATTCTTAACATTTCTGCATATTCATCCAGTGTTTTGATGTGAAATATAATGCACAGTTAACTATGGCTTCTGTAAATGACTATTTCTCAGCTTCATTCTTCCTGATGGGGTTGTGTTACAGTTTAGCTTCAAGAAGGTAATTATAATATTTCCATCATTTGTATGACTTTAACTTTGAAGTTAATCTGACAACTCAGGTAAAGAAAGTTAGTTCAGAACTTTGGTTATGCCTCAAGCACATGCAGGTTTCTGTTTCTCATTAGTCTTAGGTTCTGCAGGTCTGAAACAAGTGTTTCCTTTTATCATGTCTTCATCTGGCAGCAGCTGCTGCTTGATTTAAATGCAAAAGTACAGACAGGACAAGCACAGGCAGCCAGCTTGTAACAACTATCAGCCCGAAATCTACCATATTTTATATATATAAATAAAAACAGTAGGTTAAAAAACCCAACCAGAAACGACACACAAAAGACTTGTAATGAGTATTCCAGTAAGGCTCAGCAGTTTTTATTACATAAAAACTCAATGTTTAAAACAATTTGTTAGAGGTAATTCATTCTCTCCTAATTCTAGAACTGACATTTCTCGTTGCAATACTAGTGCTGCATAAAAGGCATTCTGAAACTAGTTAAAAAAAATATTTTTGCATCTGTACAGCTGATTTGTGTAACATAAGGGGCAAGAACAACATGGTAATATGTATCTGTCTGGCTATAGTCAGACTTGCACCTTAATTGCCTATAAAACAGTTACTTCCACATTTTGAAAGAATTTAGTTCTGTATTTGTCATGGTTTAGGAATGTCATTCTCTAGTTTAGTGCTCCAGTTGAATCCATGTGCTGCTCACTACCCCCTCCCTCTGCCGGTGGCCGGAGAGGAGAACCGGAGACACAAAAGGTAAAGAGCACAGGTTGAGGTAAGAACAATTTACTGGAAACAGCAATGAGATAAGAAAACAGTAACAATACCAAGGGCAGAGGATACAGGAAAGGTGAACGAGTCCAGAGAAGCAACACTACCCAACTGCTCCCTCTGCCATGCTGTGCCCACCTGGAAGGGGCCTGGAAGGCCCCCAGCAGTGGTGTGAGGTGGTACAGATCAACCTCTGGGTCCTGGCCATGCCCCCTCCCAGCTACAGCAAAAATTAGCCCTGTCCTGGCTGGAACCAGGACAATATGATACATGAAATGCAATCTGGACATAGAAAAAGGCACTAGTTGCCTGTCTTGCATTATTACAGCTTTTTGAAATTCCTTTTGACAAAACACTGTTGTCCATTTGTAGAAGCATCCCACAAAAGATGATTTAAGTACTAAAACAAAACCTTGTATTCATCTCGGTAACTGTACAGGATAAGTGCAGGAACCCTGCAAAGGAAGGAAAAAAGAATTTTAGAATTTTGAAACTGCAGGTTCAAATGCTACAGTTCCTGTGACAACTCCTCACAATAAGATAGCAGCAAAGATTGAGTAGAAAATCAGTAAGTTTTAGTTTGTTTGGCTGTGACTGCAATTTTCCCCTCCTCCTTCCATTGATCTTGCCTGTTCAGTTTTCACTTTAGTGATCTGAAGGCTTAGAGTTAAGTAGTGCTCAGGCCTCGAATGGGAGAGGAAGACTGTTACGGACTGTATTGCATTCGTACCCAGCATTGTATGGAGTAGTATTTGTATGTAATATTTGTGTTCTGTTGCTCACAGCCTTGCAAGCCTCATGAAGAAAATAAATGCTTCACTTGATATTTAGCTGCCTTAGTAAACACCAAACCTGAAGCAAGTTTGGTGCATCTAAGAAAAAGGAACCAAATTTTTAGTTTTATTTAAAGGTTAAGTAGTACCTTCAAGTGGAACAAAGGTTTAAGAAAATGTATTAGAAATGAAACCCATAAATGGGCATAAATACCCAGGTCTCAGGTGTACCAGTACACGCAATGTTTGACAATTTGAGGCTTAAAACTGGACATACTGGATGTGTCCAGACTTTGTATCAGGCTTGCCAGAATCCAACAGGGAGACTATAAGTTGGACATGAATATTTTTATGCTTACAAAACAGAAATGGGCTTTACTGTACACGTTGGGAGAGCATGCATCACATTTGCACAAAACTGGGCACTTTGCCCACCTGTGCCTGACTGCCATTGTATTATTTCAAAGCAGGGGGAATTAGGTGTGCTCATGAGTTTTAAAAGACAAGCTGAGTCCCTCTCATCAGAAAAGAGGGCTTTTATGTAGCAGTATATATGTGTATTTTATACATACATGTATTGTATATTTACATATATAGAAGTATATCTACATGTATAGCAGGATATCTGACTGTACATAGTTGTCTGCTATTCAGTTTTATTAACACAGCAGTGAGATAAAAGTGGCAATACATTCTAGAGCTTCTTGAAAAGACTTGGAAAAATGAACAAGTTACATGGCCAAGAATTTACATTTTATCAGTAAGTGAGGGATAGTGACCAGTCAACTCTTCCTATAGTTTTGAAGGAACTGTACACATTTCCTGAGTATTTCTTTTTGCCTCAGAGGGAGGCAAAAGTGAGGGTTAGTCACCAGTCAACTCTTCCTACACTAAGTGAGGGTTAGTCAGTAAGTGAGGGTTAGTCACCAATCAACTCTTCCTATAGTTTTGAAGGAACTGTACACATTTCCTGAGTATTTCTTTTTGCCTCAGAGGGAGGGGAAAGAGGAAGACAAGTTAGGAGCAGCTTAAAACTAGTCTGAATGCAGAAATAATTGAGGCAGTTCATGTACCCATAAGAGCTTAACAAATTTACCTCTTTTCCATTTTGATACTGTAAATTTCATCACAAATTGCTTGTAAATATGAACATCTCTGTTTGGGCCATCGTGACATCAGCTGTCTCACAGTAGCATCAAAGGCATGTCTATCTCCATCAAGCTAGGAAAAAGAAATTGACAAGGAACTATGCTAGTCTTATACTCTTTTGTGAAGGAAATACTTCTCCCAGTAGGATGCAGCCTTCTGAATACCGTGTAATGTCAATGCTCTTTAATTAAACAGTTTTCAAAGATTATGAATGTCAACAACACGTGCACCTTCATTTATTTTTTTTCAGAAAAAAATACTAATTTAGTGATCAGTTTCTTAACACATTTCAGTGCTAAAGAGGCATAAGCAATGAAAAGGGCTCTGTCAGTTTGGCAATGCTGGAGAGAATATAGTAACTGATATAATGGAGATCAAAAGTGAATGATGTAAGCTGATCGTGTGCATATGTATTTCATTTTTATTTTTCAATACAAGATGATAAACTATCTCCATGATTTATACAGACTGGATGAATGAAGCATTTTGAAAATGTCTTGAAATGTTTCAAAGGGTTTTGATTACCAGACAAGCACTGCTTCAGAGCAGCAGATAAAAGGTATGAAAGTACTAAATGCACTTCCAGGAAGGATGCCATTCTTGAGTTTGGGTTTTTTCAGGGCGGGGAGAGGCATCCATCTCTCTCTTAGGCTAGTGCTGTCATTGGAGAAAAGAAGAAAGCTTTGTCTTTGATGACACACCCTACCCACCACTGACCAGTTCCCAAGTTGTTAAAGGTGTCCCTTTTTATCTTGGCTTTACTAAGGGATGTTTCAGCTGCTGTGCTTGAAACAATTGCCTCTGGATTTTGGGTTCTCCATTAAGAGCTTCAAGGAACACCTTTGTTGAAACAGCTATTAATGCTTATTGGTTTCTAAAAAAGAGCAGTTATGATTTAATTTTAAATAACTATTCTTGGGGGAAAAAACTCAGAGCTTTGGATTAGGACTTCCTAATGTTGTCTTGTGTAACTTGGACATTTGACAAAAAGTTTTTTCTAGCCTCAGTCAAGCTCCCTGGGTAAAAAAAATCCTTTTAAGTTTTAAACCTAATTCAGACTTGAAAGAGAAATCTAGAATGGGTGAATTTTTTACACTCTACTTCATTGGGAACAGAATTTATCATCTGTTATGTTCAGTTAGAGTTCTAACAACAATACTTAATTGCTTACCTCTAATGATAAGAAGTGTATCACAGTTGCTTTTGGCAGATCAACCTGTAAAAATACCAAGAAATCAATACTTAACAGTTCTCTGTTACCAGTTTGCCAACTAGAGATCAGCTATACCGAAGGGAGTCAGACTTTTTGATTTCCAGAGAAGGACTCATGCTGATAGAACTGAGAACTTACTTTAAAATTATTAAAACCTTTCTAACTATTCCTGACAGATTCCATTATGGAAAGCTGCACATAGGTGCAGGCAAATAGGCAGTTATGTTCCCTGAAAAGCATACAGAATTTTAAAGTCCTTTGTGACAGCGTCAGTGAAGTCTAAAAGCTATAAACAAACAAGAGCTATGTTGGCTTAAATGGAAGTGCAAATCTAGCAGGAACAAGTTATTTCATCTACCACAGCATTTCGGGTAATTACAGCTTAAGAACTTACAACTAAATACTTGTTAAATTCTATTCCATGCAACTGTCCCATAGACACAATTTGAGATACTTTTCAAGTATTAGAGAAACAGACCAGGGCTCTTATTTAACCAGAAGCTTGATTCATTTGGTATCTTTAAAGTGAGGCAACTGGCAGTAGTTTGTTGCAGACAGGAACAGCATCATCCACTCCAATTAAGAATTTGGAATTAATTCAGGCTTCTGCCAAATACTTACTGCTAAAATCTCAATCTCACTTGTTTTCTGTTGCAGGCTAGAAATGAATGTCTGAAGTCTTGTTTGTACCTGGAAACAAAAGAGGGGCAAAAGTAAAATACACTGCTTGTGTGACACAGGTTGGGAACACTGATTTTCTATTTCATAGATGAGAGCAAAAGAGGCTGCTTCTAACAAGATGTAGAACTACATCATATTTAAACAAATGTTTAATATAATTTTCAGTAAAAATTTCACAACAGTCCTTGATGAGCAGAGAGGAAGGAAACTGGAGCTGAGACACTCAAAGCAATGGTACACACTTGATAATACTGGCACAATGCTAAAGCAGACAGAACAATGTGGATACTTGCATAACTGGTGAAAACTGCCCTGTTTCTGGGATGTTAGATAACTTTCAAAGGAACCTGTGACTGGATACAGTGAATCATCTCTAGCTAAAGGAGGATGGCTTTTGAAAGCCAGACTAAAATACGGGTCCTGCATTTTAACACCCTTTTTCAGAGCTAGCTAGTGGTCCTGCAAAGGTAGCACTTTACAAATGTAGTTGCCGCCTTGCATTATGTTGTCTTTTGTACCTTGGAAAAGTTGCTTTTACATATTCAAAACCTGAAAACAGTAAGTTTGTTTAGCTCAAAGCTCAGAGAGTAACATCCACTTCTTTATTTGGGTTCTGAGAACTATTAATTGGGGAGATTTTTTTGTTGCACATCCAAATTTAGACTGAAAAGGGGATAAGATTACAGTTCTGGTTTACCATGTACTCTAAATATCTTGAGGCTAAAAAACCTAAATAAGAAAACTCTGACATTTGTTTCCAGCATCACTGAATCTTTTCTACATTACTATAGTATCATGTTTTAGGCAGGGTTGTGGTGTTTTTTTTATTATTGTTTTGGTTTGGGGCTTTTTGTGTGTTTTTTAAAATCTGCAATTTTTTCTTAGGCCTTTAGTTTGAGACAACATAATGAAATAAAATACATAAAGTATCTTTTACAAACATACTGCAAATTAAAAGTATAATGAACTTGTACCTTTTTGCTGGTTTTGTCTGGGGTAGAGTTAACTTCACAGTGGCTGGTATGGGACTATGTTTTGGATTTTTGCTGAACACAGGATCGGTAACATAGAGATGTTTTTGTTATTGCTGAGCAGCTAATCACTGATAAAGGTAAGTAAGGAAGCAATAACTAGTGCAAGACTATTAGTCACAGATGCAGGGATCAAACACTATTGTACTAAAATTTAAAGAATTTTCCAACATCTTCCCCCACTGCTGCATAGACTCCTTTTTAAAAATATATATCATATTTTAAATATAACTTGTTTGGTAACACAGAGAGCCAAGGCCTTTTCTGCTTTTCCTACAGCCACACTGGTGAGGAAGCTGGGGGCGCAAGGGAGGTTGGGAGGTGACACAGCCAGGGCAGGTGACGCCAGCTGACCAAGACGACATTCCAGACCATATAGCATCATGCTCAGTACACAAAGTTGGGGGAAGAAGGAAGAAGGGGGGACATTTGGAGTGATGGCGTTTTGTCTTCCTGAGTCACCATTACAGATGATGGGGCCCTGCTCTCCTGGGGATGGCTGAACACCTGCCTGCCCATGGGAAGCGGTGAATTCATTCCTTGCTTTGCTGTGCTGGTGTGCACAGCTTTTGCTTTCCCTGTTAAACTGCCTTTATCTCAATCCAGGGGTTTTCCACCTTTTACCCTTCTGTTTCTCTCCCTGATCCTGCTGGTTGCAGGGTGAATGAACAGCGGTGTGGGGCTTGGCTGCCAGCTGGGGTGAAACCATGACAACCTTTAACACACTTCAGCATTTAGGGAGGAAGAAAGGGAAGTTCCAGAACCATGGTTCCTAGTAAAGTAAGATTTCTAATATGTATGCACAATGATAGCTGAGCCACGATGTCATAGATAATCCCCAACATCCAGACTGTTAAAAAGGGTGGTCTTTGCCTTCAACCTTTTGTGTTATTCCTAGTCTATTTTACAAATAAAGAACAAACAGGATGAATTTGTATAAGGTAGGTGATAATGGAAGGATGAATTCTACCATTCCTTAACTTTTAAGGATCACTTCTGAATACTTATTTGATGTGCGTGTACCTGAATTTCTTGACGACGCCTGGCACTGGCAGATAATTTTTCAGGAGCTATAACGCTAACGTTAGGCACTACAAGAGTTCCATGTGATTCAAACACACCTAAAATGCAAACAAATCATTTTAGTTTATAGTATTTCTTTATACAACAAGTACCAACAAACAGAAAATTCACAAATATTAATAAGCTAAAATCAGTGTAATACAGGGATTAAAAAGATACTGAAAACTTCTAAAATCTGGAGAGGATAATGAGATGTGCACATAAATTCTCAAACGCTCACAACTTTGAAGGACTGGTTGTTAAGACTAAGAAACTTGGTATTTTACATCACTGTTCTCTGAAACTTAAGAAAAAGTTCCAAATGACTTGCATAATTTTACAAAGGAATGCAGTGCACCTAATACCAAAAAAAGAAAAGCTATTACAAGAATGAGGCAACTATCAATGCTCGATTCCATAGCAGAATCAGAGACAAAACAAACAATAAATGCCAGCTTCCCCAAATAACAATAATTAAAATTTGAAATGGCTTATTTTGAAATCCAAATTGCCACTTCTGGTAATCACCCCCACACACACATCCCCAAGTTAAACATGGCCTCTTTCCTTTCCTATTATGCAAAAGCATGTGTGTGTGAAGCGTTTCTTTAAATATAACCATCACCACCCACTATATCGGTGCTCAATGAAACAACTATCAAAAACGCCAAACTTTAGCCAAACAGTAAGTACTTAGTATTATTCTTTATATACAAACTTATGTTATCAGAATAAGGAATGCAAATCCACAGATAGAAATGTAAAGGCATTTTCATCTGAAAAAAAATGTTATTTGTAGATTGTTTGGTAAGTCAATGTACACAGGTCTCAATACTCTAACAATCAAGTTCAAGTCAAGTTATTTTTCATCAAGATGACATTTAAATTTCTCCTCAGCTAGGAAAAATGTGTGAGTTTTGGCTTTCTCAGCCTCTTGGATCACTGCATTAACAAATGCTTGTATGGAGAATATTCTGTCCATTGGCGTCTGAGCACTTACTTTGTTAGTTTGGATAAAAATTCAGGTTTAGATCACTTGGAACAATATCTGAGATTAAGACGCAGTGTCTCGAATCAGAGGCTCTGCTATAAAACATTTTCTTACTTTGCCTTTGGTAATATTGTCCTATAAAATAGGTTTTGAGCAGAAAAACAGTTTGTATGTTCTGTTAACTAGATATTAAATACCTGAAATATTAGTAAATGATCCTTTTTGATTTGGTATTGAAAGATTATCTGAGGTTTCTCTAAAAATAAACAAAGACAGTTAAGGAAACAGATTTACAATTATAAATAAATACTGCAATGTAATAAGACAGTGGTTCAGATTATCATAGATACTTAAACTTAGTTCCAACAGGTAAAGAAGTTTACAGATACTTCCCAGCACATATTTATTATTCATAGATAAATTCTACTCAGGAATTGACAGGAAATAATACAAAACTACATTAAAAAGTCAAATCTAGAAGCAATGCTTCCTGTAGTTACAAAAAATGTCCTCCCTATCATGCAAGAGTGATTTATATCCTAATACAAAAATATATTGTGAGAGTATTCTCTCTGAATTACTAATTTAATTTAATTCTCACAGGTTTCTGTGACAGAATACTAAAGGATAAAAGTAGTATTTACACTTAAGAGCACACATATTCAAAGAAGCTTTCAATAATTACTTTTTTTCCACATTCAGGAATTCATTAAAAGAGAAATTTGCCAGCACTATTACAATCAGCTGTTGCATTTCTCTGTTTAGCAGTACCATGCAAGGGTTTTTCTATTCTGTTTTCAGCATTTAGAAATATGGTAACTTTTTGAAAGAATGATTTTCTTTCACAGCTTCTAGTAGATCTGTCACAAAGCACCTGAGGATCAGATTAGTTGCAAAGTTAAACACTAAGAGTGGCTGAGGCCAGAAAAAGGAGAACGAGAGGTGGGTAACAGGAGACACCAACTACTTGTATAAACTACTGCTTGAGTTCAGCATTTGCAAGCTTCATGATTTCCTTTATTGTTAAGCCTAGTCAGAAAAAACTATGGATGGCAAATGTGTTAAGGTTCTGAATTCTACTCTGTGTGACTAACATGTCTATTCCTGCTGCCAGTGCACACATCTATACATACACACAGAAATAAATCTAGATGCGTCTGTAGTCATATACTTAGAGAGGGCTATGTGTAAGTAACAGCTGTACTGCTTGAGCACACAGAACTCTCTGACACCCTCTCCTGTCATTTCTGTACTAACTTCCACTGTAAATAGTAATTTCAATGAAGACAGGATGAAGGGGTTTTCCCCTGTGTACCTCAGGTCTTTGCCAGGTGTTACTTTCACTTGTGCCACCAGAGCATGCAGGTGTGCTACAGTTACACCTGCATTTCACCATACCAATACTGCCTCAGAATGAAAGGGAATTGCTGCTTTAATTTTTTGATTACACAGTACACAAATGTAATGGACTTCTGCTCAGTAACAGGGACTTGCAGGCAGCCAGCCAAATACTACTGCTGTTCTAGCAGCATTGGGATAACTGCGTGGCCTTTTACTTTATGAAGCACTATGGATGTGTGAATGTAGCAGCAGCTAGGGAAATCAGTTTCTCTCTTAATCTCAATACAATTCTATAACCAAGCCTTTTGCCTTCTTTTCCCCTCTAAAGAAATCCAGCAATTCCTTTACCAAATAAAATTAATGTTTAACTGAGCATGTGCAAACATATATTCACTTCTGATTTTGACTATTCACATCATTGACATGTTATGCTACTTACCTACTACATCTTTCATCACTGATTTTCATTTTGAGTTTCTGGATCAGGTGATCTACTAAGTCAGATTCTAAAATCCTTTTCTCCGTCTGCCTGTCTTTCTCAAAGGATTTCACCTATGAAGTAGTTCAATAGTTCTTAAAATGCCATACAAATAAACTTATCAAATTTAATCAAAACCAAACTGTTTCACCCATTAAAGGTGAAAGAGTCAAAGGTAGGAAGCTATTATCATTACCAGTCAATCACTGCCAATTAAATCTTTGATTAGATATTTTTTCAGCCAACTACTAATTTATTCTGCATTCCTAAAGCGTTAACTAACTTGGCTCCCTACATTTAATATGTGATAATTAAGTTCCAAACAGAATGGTTTATAATTGTAAATACCACATTATTAATACAGTATTTTTAGTTAAGAAATTATATTAGAATAAGGCTTGCCTTTCAATTTGCAAGAGTTAACTCAAACATTCAAAACTTAGGAACCTGCACCATCTTTACTGGCAAGAAATTAATCAGTAACAACACCATTCACCTCATTAACATCTCCTTTCTTGGTTTTGCTTCAATAAAGCCATATTTAAAAGAACACTCTATAATAGGCTTGTGGAGGACTTTGATATATCACATTGTCATCATCACGATTTACTTATTCTTGCAATTACTGTTGTTACAATAACAGAGTCAATAAGAAGTGAAAAATGTTTTAGTAAGACACACTGGATGTCCCTGCCAGATGCAGTCAAATGGTTAGTATTTTTTTCAGGCAAAGAATGAATCTTTATTCAAAAAATAATCATCTTTTCTCTAATGATCCAGAGTATTTTAAAACTCTTAACTTCTAAAAACCAAAGGTACCAGCACCACAGGCTGCGGAGTACAGAAGGTGGTAATTCATGTGACACAGTCCAGTCTTTGCACCTTAACCTGAGTGTACAAGAGGTGAAGAGTGTGGCTCTGTCTGTTGGCACTACAAAGATTTTTTTAGATTTACATTTTAGTTGTATTTATTTTGTAACATGAAAAGGTGCCAACTGCAAAGATCACTAAGTCAACTAATTCATTTTGTAAATTCAAAGAAATCAGAGACAAGAAAAACCTTTTTCCATGTTAAACCATCGATGGCACAGTCAAGCAATGTTTGCACTAGTTTTTGGCCTTTCCTAGAGGGAAGGAGGTCTGTGAATAACAGTGTTACACAGGGATAAAAAAATGTTTAAAATATTGAAATTCTTCAGAATAACATTTCTGTGATTTAACAACTGAAACTATTTACCTCAACTCCAATTACTTAAGTATAATTTATATTATATTTATAATGACCTTAAAAAAATAAAATAATGTAGAACAACAGAGTATGAATCTGAAACACCATCAAGCATCCTTTGGTCCCATGCTTACCTTCACATGACTTCCTTCTTTATCTGACACCAGAGCCACATATGTAATCCCAGAGCATCTGCAGTATTCCTGCAGTTCTTCCTGGGACTAGAGTGTGAACAGAGGAAGGGGATTGAGACACTAATCTGACAGATTATAAAATGACCAATTAAGTAATCAAAGTCTCCTGTCTTTAATTAAAGTAACTTGCTATGCAACAGTCATGCTGCTTCACAGAGAGAAAAGCTTTAGTAACAACTTGAGCAGATGAAACTTTATTATGCATAATTTATCCACCCAATGCTTGCTAAAATTGAAATCTAAGTCTACACTTAGATAGAGAGAATGCCTAGGCCCTGCAGTCCCCGTTCCCACACAGAAGGGCTACCTGTACGTAAAAGTGCAGGGTCTAAGTAACTGTAAAAATGTGCAATGTAACATCAGTCAGTCACCACCCTGCTGCCTGCAGCTTTCAGTCCTTCATGGCTGGAAGTTTGCCACGAAAGCTGGGTTCCTGTAAAACCAAGGCTATGCTGACTTACTCAGCAATGGGTTGCAGGACAGCATTAGACACAGGCAAGAACTATCCAAATCTTCATTCTTTATGAGTCAAAAAACCAAACAAAAAACCCCAAACCAAGAAACTCCAGCCTAGGTGATCATAGGAAAAGTATATGATCTGTATTTTTTCCAGTCCCAAGGGACTGAAACTGTTGGAAACGTTACGGCAAAAAATTACGAAAAAGTCAGACAATTAACTGAATAAGCTCAAAACTTCCTGCCCTGCAACACACGACTTGGAAGGGGCAGCTGCAGAGTCTCTCTTTCGTTAGTCACCAACTGGGACACTGAAAGGTGAAGCAGACTCATAATCCTCAGGTAAGTGCCACCACCTCTAGAAGGGACGTCAGTGTTGCCACATAGCTCACTACACTCTAGAGAGGTAGTGCTGGCTGAAGCTGTTTGGTTTCAGCTGGACATAAAAGGGCACAACTCAGCTTGCCACTCTCTCATGGGGACCCATCTGGCAGCTCACTTTGCCAAACTGTATTTCTAACAGTAGGATGACATCAATACTCCCTCTGTACCTGAGTATCTTCAGCCATCTGGCTATTTAAAAGTTGATGCTACTGTTTTGTTCTTGATGTACCCCTTATTAAGTATTAAATTTATTAATTAATTAAATTTATTAAATTTATTAATTCACACTTCTAAATACTCTGGAAGAATGCTGCAAGGCCAGTGAGACTTTCTTGATATTAGTGTACCTGAAAAGCACCCTACATGCTCAGTCTTATGAGTCTGTACCTCCATAAAAAACAGAAAAATGCCCCGAGAATGTATGGTTTCAGTCTGCACTGATCTTGGAGAACAATAACACAATTAACACATGGAGATAAAAATTCTACCTGGGACCAGTCATACATTATTTCGGCTGGAATTCCTGCAGTCCAGAATTTCTGAACAATGTTGATTGCTCTACCCATTGACATCTGACCAACACTTACAACCAGCAGGTCACATGAGCTGACAGAAACCTGAAGGGAAAGTAAAACCAAGGAGTCAATATTAGTCACAAGACCACCTTTCCCCCTTCATAAGGCAGTTAAAGTAACAAAGATGGACAAATATACCAACATTTGTCAAAATGCATCAAGCTAAAAAACAAAAAAGGGGTTAGATCCACCTCTTTTGAGAGCTACAATCCACCCGAGTCTGTCTGAAAGTCACTGAAGCTCAATCTTTGATGCAAAGCACCTCCACAGGCTCAGCTTGCCAAGTATCCCAGCCTATTCTGTTCTTTCCTTCCCACTCTCCTTGGCAAAGTTAACTTATTCGTATAAAGATAATAAAATACACATTCCACGGCCAAGTGATGATGCGTGACACCGTACGAAGTAGTCAATATTCTTGAAGTTTCTTTCCATGTCCATCTTCTGTACTTTGATAAAGGGAGAAGTAGTAAGAGGAAAATAACACTCAATACCTACAGTTGTACTCTTCCATCTGAAAGAATACACAGGCTGAGAAAAATATCCCATTTAAATTGAAAATAAAATGGTGTAAGCCTGAAGATTCTGTCTTCCTTTAATTCTCATTTACTAAATAGTTCTATGTAGAGAAACACAAAAGAAAACAGGTCATCTTGATACCTGCCTTCTATTTCAGTATGGTATTATTTTGGAACACATCTGAACATCTTATTTTTTGTCCATCTCCAGCTACAATTAGGTTACTGAACTGTAAGAAGTAAACAAACAAATTCCCCACTTCCCAAAAAAGAGACTTACAGAATCCTCCACACTGGAAACAGCAGCAGTTATTTTATCAATAGCTATGCTGACTCCAACAGCTGAAGGAACTGGTCCTACTGTCTGTGGCCCTCTAAACTGTGGAATCTCAAAACAAGAAAATAACAAAATGGAAGACCAAATAGTTATCTTGGCAAAATGTCATTTTTTTCATGGGTTAAAAAAAAATATCCAAATTTATTAGAAGAGATGAGCACATACCAGATGATCATATCTGCCTCCTGCAGCAAGAATTTCAGGCACAGTTCTTTGTCTTCTTTTGATGTATGCTATAAACTGAAAGATAATACCATTGTGCTGCTGTATTTTGTAAACTAGTCCCAGATTTATAGAAATCTGTAAAATAAAAACAAATATGTGCACATATAGAATTAATTTCCTGTTAGCAGCATGGATTGAAAACACTGTTTTTACATAACAAAGACATATGGTAACATTCCTTATCTCCAAAGATTTAAAATACAATGAAAAATAAGGGAATGGTGCTTTAATCTTACAGCATCCCAAGAAACCTATGGCACAAAACCCAAACAGCAAGCTTCAGGGAAGGTGGAGGCCTTAAGCAGTCATTAGATTCCTGTATTTTCAAACTATTTACAGTTTGTGTCAATATTTAATAAAACCCCTCTTTCACGCTCTAAGTAATGCTTTCAGTCTTGGTTGGGGGAAGAAAAGAAGTCTGAGTGTCATTAGATAGAAGTTAAGCCAGAGATTTCTGACTGGAAGAGGTCTTATTTTTAAAATGCATCTTTAAAAAAAAAAAAGAAAAAAAAAGGAAGAAATATCAATTCCAGTACTATTATTGGCCATCAAAAAGCACTTGCATGTGCTTTTTCTGTTATAAAATATCATTATTTTGTTTCCTGGCAAATTACAAGGCCCAGCAGCCTGGAAATCCATAAATTCATTAGAAGAGTATTTTACATACCTGAAGTTTTATTCCCAGTTGCTTTAATAGACCAATGATTTCCTCTAAATCCTTCATGCCATGCTTCAACAGCTGAGTGACACCTGGCTTTTGTTTTATCATTGTGTTTAGAAATGGAAATACATTACTTGCTTCTCCCTTCTGCTCAATGAATCTGTAGAGTCGAGAAAGCTAAAAACAAAATAAAACTATAAGCACACATAGCAACACAGACAACACTCATAATAGGTCCCATCTAAGAAAAATGAAAAATATCTGACTTGACATCTGTGGGAGTGAGACATCTGCCTTTTTTGTTTGTTTTGTTTAGCAGCTTGTTTTTACCTAGTGGAGTTGAGGAAAAGAATACACAGACTAATCTCAGACTGTCCAGAAGTTAACTTCAACTCTATGCATATTCAACATTTCCAGAGAAGTTTTTTTAATGTTTCTCTCCGTTTGTTTTATTAAATACCACTCTATTGTATTCCATTTACCCTTTATTAGTTTCCACAGCCTGAGAAATACGTTTAAAGAACAAGCTCTAATACTGACTTCCAGAGAGAACAGAGAACAAGGTCAGACCACTTGCAAAGAGATTGACCTATTTTAACCAGCACATGTAACAGGTTATTTTTCTTATTCTGGTTGTTAAATTACAAAGAAAATAAAATACTACTGACTTATGGCAAATTACAGGGAAATTAACACTGAATTAAAATGACTTACACTAGCTGATGTGAGAGAAAGATTACAGAATTTGGCTTCTACTTCTCTTTTAGTTAGCTTTTCAGTCTGCAAGAAAAACAGATTAAAACAGCATTTGGTTGGGTTTTAATGCATTACCATAATTATTCAAATTAATTTAATCTATATTCTATGCTTATAAAGTAGAAAAGACCTAACTGATATTAAAATACATTTTAAAGTTTTATTGACTAGCCTATCAGTTCTTGATTACACAGGTAAATAATTCTCTCATAAATACACATTCAAGAATCATCTTAAACCATCCCAATCCAGAAGTAACAAAAAAGTAATTAATCTACATTACAGCCCAAAGATAGCCAGCCTTTTTAGGTATCAACAGTATACTCCTGGTTATGCTGGCAATGGGCTGTTAGTCATTTTCAGAGATAGCTCCACAAAACAGAATACTCTAGAGTGATGATTATAGAGGTTAGGTTAATAACTAATGCCATACCACAGCATCATATAGAATGATGTAGACTTGATTGAGTTTGTCCTCTGGTATCCCACAGTGCAAAAGTATAGCTTTCAGTAAGGCAGTATGGTTCAGATAAATACTGTAATTTCTTTCCTAGCAAAGCATAAATAAAAAAAAGGAAGAAAGAAATGAAAAAAGCAAGTTTTACTTGCATTCTGTCTTGCTTAAAAAAACCCCAACCCCCACAAAACAAAGAGGCTTCCTAAATATTTAATAATAGTTCAAAATTAACTTTAAACCTCTTCTTTCACTACCTTACCTTCTATTTCTAACTAAAGAATGGCAAGTCTTGTCCCATTCTACAATAATCACTTGCCCGGCAGAAGAAAGACATTATTTCAATGGTACTTCAAAGGATTCAGTTACTATTTCCTTTGCATGTAAACCTATGCTTCATTTTAAGTTCACCTAGGAAACACATTTTTTATGACAGTATTCTATAACTGACTATAGATTAAATGTGAAAATAGTTCTGTACTTGTTAAGCTTAAAGGAAGTATCCTTTTACAACACATCAAACTAAATATTTAGTTAGATTAAAATTTTGGGTGGAAAAGAGAGGAAAGGGGCTGATTAAAGAATCTACCTGTAGCACTGAAAACTCTTGAATGATTTCTGAAATTGCATAAATTGTTTCTGCTATAGGCAAAAAGCTATTTCCAGTAGATGTAATGATGTCAAATGCACATTCTAGGAGTTCTTTGGGATGACAGCGGTCTAACTTCCGAGGTCTGAAAACTCGCTCTATACAGTATCTAAAGGAAACATTGAAGAATGAATCAGCCTCTTCAACACTGTCAAAGCACAGTATCAGTGCAAAACATCACCTCTACGTCTCTTACCTTTTCAAGTTGGATATGTTATTTCTAGCTACAAATCTTGCAAAAGGAATCTGAAAAACAAAATACGTGAAAATTGTTGAAATGGACCAGTCGGTCTGCTAGAGCTCTGTAGCTGGAGATGAATTAGACTGTGCAGTTACACTTGTACTCTCCCATGCGTAATATAATGCTTAAAATACTTGACATAGCAAAGTAATAGTAACCTGATCATCCTTGCTGCAAGTCTTAAATAAATACATTATTTTCACCTATATTAAAAAAAAAAAACACCCACACAAAAAAAGGCTATTTCTTCAATATGTGGTCAGGGCTCCAGCTGTCAAGAGCAGGAGTACAGAACCCAGGAGTACAAAAACAGACATTGAAAGATACACTACTTCAGCAGTCAAAAGAAGTGTAAGCCTAAATCAAATTCCACCACAGCACCTTTCAAACCCTCTGCAAGCTTTGCCTGCAGAGATGATGCTACTTACTCTGAGGTCATAAGGAAGCATTACAAGCATCCCACTGTGATCCATGAAATACGCAGCTTCATTATGTTCATATAGTTTTTTATTTCTGGGCATCAGCAGTGGAGTATGCAGCTTGATGGCTCCTGCACAAAACCAGAAAACACTATTATTTCTCATTTCAGAACACCTGCTTTTTACAGGTTCATGAACATCCTTGCAGGGCAGAATTACATCAATCCATACATAAAAGAAATTAAATCAAATGCCCTTAATAGACTTCCCTCTTCCATATTTAAAGAAAGAATGTCAAAGTTTGTTTTATGTCTGTGTTGCATGCTTCGTGGGCTCAGCAGGGAGGCCACAGAAGAGAGAACTGCCAATTCCACAGCCTAGCACAATCCTCACTTTGCCCTCCCTCTTCAAACACCACTTCCACAAAAGCAGGCATACAGAACAGATGAGAAACTCTGCAGTTACCAGTAGCAAGTACTGCTTTGGTCTAGAGGCACTTCCATACAGAACAAATACTGTTCAGACATGTTGCCTCCTGTGTCTCAAAAACATACTAGAAGTGTTTGTGTTTCATTTTAAAACCTTATAAATACCTTTTCTTTTCCTGGCTATATTTTGCAACCATCTATCTGTATGAATCCAACCTTCATTAAAACCTTACTATTAATAATACCACTTATTACTGAAAAATAATTTCTTGTTTTAAAGTCTCTAGTGATTCTCAAATATTATTGAAGCTTAACTCAACTAGATTTCAACATAAACTTTTAAATGAGAAAAAAGATCCCTCAGATAGAAAGAAATTCTTCTAACCATTACAGATGTCAGAGACAATCTAATGGGGAAAAAAAAAAAATCCAATCACCACTTTTTTTTCCAGAAGAATGAAAACACTTCAGTCTCTAAAAAGCTGACACCTTCCCAAGTTTGCCAAGCTTTAAGGAGTGGGGGGAGAGAGTAAATTCTGCCCTGACTTCGCATTTCTCAGTTTCTCACTCTTCTGTATTGCCAAATTTTGATCATGCTTAATCAGATTATGATTTACTCGGAAAACTCCTAGTTTCTATTTCTAAATTCTCTATTTTTATAGAAAATAGTATCATGAATACCCGTAAGACAACACAATTCATAAAATTTCAAGGGTGACAACAGCTGCATAAATTTTCTTCTCAAAAAATATTTTTAAGCAAATACTATTATTAATGTCTGGATAGATTCCTGGAAAGGAAAACAAAAGACATCATGGCATCAGCTTTGGCTCAGGAAGTTCCTGAACAGCAAAGCATTGCCAAGGATACTATCACTGGAAGTATCACTATACACTTGCTCTGTTTCCATGCTCTCCCTCATGCCTTTCCCATTCTGGCTGCTCAAAGGGAGGTTACTGTGCTACATGGATGCCTGGTCTTCCACTACAGAGCTGCCCTTATATTCACATCCAGATTTTGCATAACAGTCTCTACCTCTAAAAGCTCATACAGATTTATCAGAACAACCATATACATTCAAAAATATAATTAAGATTTTTACTCTTCTTTCTATAGAAAATGTAAATCATTCAGATTTGATGTTACTAGCTGTTACTGGAATGACAAAGTAACAGAAGAAAACATTATAAAAACTTCAAATGATGTGCAACTACTGAACGTATTTTCTGATTTCTCTTATAGCAGTAAACCCATTCCATTCTTTTAAATCCATTCAATCACAAAAAAGGTAATTAATGACTTTTGTAAACACACCCACCGTGTCTTTTAAATATCCGGCTGACAATCTCACATACATGCTGCTGTATCTTGGCTGCCCAAATAGAAAAACTACCCTGAAACCATCACAAATAAAAAGTACATATATAATTCACGTGCGATGAACACTCCATGTAGGCAATCATTCCATGTAATATAGGCAATAAACATTCTGCTATCTCATCCCACTATAAAAAACTGCAATGCTTACATAATAAAAGATAACTACAGCTATATGAAGCATTATTGTACTGTGTTACCTTGAATTTCTTTAGATTTAGAAAGATTCAAGAGCTGATAAACTAAGAAAAATCATGTCAATTAGAAAGGGAAGAGAACATCCAGAGGCAACACTTTCTGCTGACAACCAGTCAACCATTAGTTTGACAGGAATTCAGAGTAAAGAAAGTCATCCTCTGGACATAAGCTTAAAGCTTTAGCTGCTACAATCAAACACTGCTGCTTTCTTGACTGAAGAATGAATGTAAGGTTCAAATGGGAAGTGGCTATTCAAACCCACACAGTAGAGACTGTAATTTTAAATGGGAACCAGGGGGAAGGTGAATGTTGAGATAATGGAATTTACTCAAACATACTAGAGGTTTATCTGTATAAGCATATTTTTTAAAAACTCAGCACAGGGAAAAAAGCCAAACCCACACATCCCCTGAACACCTACAAACCTTCAGCATATCACTGTCATAAGTATAGTCTATTGCTGGAGAGATACGCTGTGAAAATATCTGACTCATCATAGTCCTGTAGGCCTTTCCATCCACGTTTGCTAACGTATGGTGGAGGACTTCATGGAGTTCAGACTCTTCCATTTGTGGTGGTGGAAGATGTTCACTTTTTAACAGCTCCACAGCTGTTGGTCGTGCTGCAGGATCATGGTTCAGGAGCCATGTAATAACTGATCTCTACAAATTAGATCAAAATATTACAGATTAGAAACATTTTATAAATTAACAGTATTTACAAACTTGGTAGTCACATCACTTCAATAAAAAGCTATGAGACCCTACAGGGGACAAAACAGCAGAATCTGAATTTTTTGGGTGGATAGTATTTGCTAACTAAATAATGAATATCTTTTATTATCATCTGAACAAATTTACTAAACCACACAAATTATTAGAAATGTGCCTCCTGGGATGACAGAATATGCAGTACCCTTATCCTTTGTTGTTCCATGGTATGCTAGCTCTGGCATCTCTTTATCAACAAAGTTAAGAAAAAGCAGAACTGCATGCTTGAAATCCAAGACTTGAGAGGTACAAATACTAGAGAAGGAGGACTGTCCCTGGCATATTTCAGCAAAATATACAAGATGGAAATGTTCTTATGGTACTAGTAACATGCAAATCGCTGTTTTACAAGCATAACAGACAAAAAGTTAATACTAATGGTCAACAAAAGAGTTGATTAGCATAAGGACAAAGCTACCTAGATGGTTCAGAAAAGATTACACTGCCCCTTATCACTTCATTACTCTGCCATGGAAGCCTCCAGAACAGCTCTTGGCAGCTCTTTGAAGTTTGGAGCAGCCAATTGATCTTGCACATCTTTTTCTGTTCTGCGACTCAGATTTCTTTCAAAAAGTTTAAGTTAAACAATTGAGCTGCCACTTCTCTGAGCCTAAAAAGTCAAAATTGTGCCTCAGAGCTTGAAAGGTGTGCCAGTGAACTCTAAATTTATTCATAATTGTGCTGAGAATTTTGTGGGTAAATATATTTCCATGTCAACTTAAAACATTCTTTTGAGATTTCATTTCCTTACCTTGCTCTAATATCATATAATAAGAACTTGGCAGAGAATACTAGGTGGAGAATTAAGTAGGAAATTAAGGGGGAAAATTATAATCAATGTTTCCTGACAGGGAATACCTAATAGTTAAAATATCTTCAAAATTACCTGCTTTGCATGCTTGACTTCATCAAAGTCCTTAGGAAATACAATCGCAGGCTAACAAAAGAAAAAACAAAATCCACATTTGAATTGTAACAGGCAGTCCAGATTGCTCAGATTAGTGTTATTTTTAGGTTCTACATATCTAAACAGAGAAACTAAGCATTCCATTGCCCACGAATAAATAAACAAAAAAACCCCAAACAAACAAACTCCCCACATGGCAAATTTCATTTGAAGAGCTAAAAGGAAAAAGAATGCTTTGATGTTGTTTTGTATAATGAAAATACAACCCATAATCCAAGCATCTACCAACTACAAATACCAACTGATTCCTGAGAAAGGCCCAACAGGCCTAAACCTAGGTATACTAAAGAGATGATTCCTTTATCTGGCATGTGAAAATTAATCTCACAGACAGAACACTGACTGCTAGCAATAGCATTAGAATCCACAGTGCATTAAAGGAACGTCAGTGTACCAGCTCCAACTGTATACTTCACTTTTCAAGATACGTTTTACAAACCCTGTTTTTAAGCACTCCCTATGGCAACATTTTTTGCTATATTTTGCATCCTTTTGCTTCTCTTAACAAACTATTTGATGCATAGAATTAGGGTATTTCATATCTGTGTACTTACCAGCCTTAGTTGACCAAGAACAAAGATCCTTTCTGATGCAGTGTTCATAGGATGGTAACACATTTCAAAGAATATTATACCTAGGCTGAACAGGTCCACTTTCTAAGGAAGAAAAAAAATGAAAACTTTTATGTAGTACCTACCAGTTCTCTGAAGATGAAAATAGCAGAGGAAAAAAATAATGTTTACGTTAAATTTCACAGTGTGTTAACGTTAAATTTCACAGTGTATTAAAGCCAGAGAGAAGGCTGGGGCTTTTTTGGTGTCTTTTTGTGTGTTTTTTATTGTTTTTGTTTTTAAAGCTTTTTTGTTAGAAGACACAATCCATTACAATTAGGTAGACTTTAAAGCCTATCATCTAGCATCTGGAAGCATTCAAGGACAGGTTGGATGGGGCTTGAAGCAATTTGGTCTAGTGGAAGGTGACCCTGCCCATGGCAGGGTGTTGGAACTGGATAAGCTTTGGGGTGTCTTTCAACCTAAACCATTCTGTAATTCTATTACTCCCACTTTGAAAACATTTTCTTGCTTTGAAATTCAGTTTGTCTCTGCATATAAACAGGATTCTCGTTGATGGAAAAAATACACCTCCACCTCCCACAATCACAGTCTAGAAATCCAGAACAGCAATATACACTTTATTACCTTAACTAAAGACTGTAAGATTTCTATCCTATTCAGTTATAAAGGTTCTCCATGATTACATGCTTTCAACTTGAAGTTGCTTGCATCTAAGTCATTAGACTTAGAAAACAGGCAGAAAAACTGACTTGCCCACATCCTTCTACCCTTGGTTTCCTCTTGAAGAAATGTTTAATTCCCCTGATTATCACAGGAGTCCCACCACACCCTGTTCCACACTGAATTCATCTTTGTCAAGGAGGAATGACCCAAATCATACCTGGTACATCTTAGATTCCGTGCTACCTTTTCATTAGGTCTACTCCAATCATACCTGATTGTATGCAGATTTAGTGCTTCCCTGGACCTCTGGGCTGACATACAGCGCAGTGCCAACCATCCCTGTCAAGTTACCTACGTGGCAAAAGATGAGAGCACCAGTTTCAACAAAGTGGGAGAGAAATGCAGCATCCATGTCAAGAAAAAACTCATTCATGCTCTCTGTCTTCTAGGCTGGAGTGCAGTCCTTACTGAGAGAGACCCAGCTGAGAGTACTTTGACAAACAGACAGTTCTTACCTTCACACGTCAGGTGTCTGTGTCTATCTGTAGTAGCTAAACCTATCTACTGCTTTACGGATTTGTAGTAGGTCAGCACACAAATGTTACAACTGAATTTCACTGCCATTACACTTGTCTTTAAATGTATTAAAGTTTCCTCAAAACACCAAATTCAGACTGTAACAAAAACCAAACCAACCAAGGACACTGAAGGCTTGAAATTGTCCTGTATAGGCAAGAGGACACAAGTGCAGACGGAACAGATATACAGGATCTCTATATACCTCACCATGAGGAAAGCACTGATCTATGGCAGAAGGTTAGCAAAGAAAGCAAATTAATTCTTAGGTAAGAGGTAAAATTGCCAGATTATAACATAGCTACCCAACTTGGTGGCTGGGGGATCACACCCCTGGCCTCAATAAAGAGAAGTTTTATTTTCAAAGAACAAATGAAAATTCTAACAGAGTGTACACGACCAGAGAATATAGTGTTTGCTTAAAATAACTTAGAACAAGTTGCAGTGTAAACTAACCTGATGGGTCAGACACAGCAGAACCATCCGAGAGATTTTCCTCTTGTTTAGAGACCACCTGAAATCAGCAAAACAGTCATATTGTAAATGACACGTGAAATGCTTCTGTTGGCTTTTCTTGTCACTTTGGTTGGCAGCACATGGTTTAATTCTATAACCTCAGAAATTTAAAAGAAGTTTATAGCATTCTCCATGTATGAACACTGTGGTCATTTAACTTATGTTTTATTTTTATTTTTCAAGTAATTACATCACCAAATTCAAGGGTTTTTTTCATTCACTTCAAGCTGTACTTACTGCATTTGCTGGATAATCTGTAGCTAAACCAAAATCACCGATTTTCACATGATCATCTGAATCTAAAAAAATGTTCACAGGTTTCAAGTCTCTGTGGATCATTCCCTGTTAAAGGAGGAGAATAAAAAAAGACCCACAGAATATTAAACAATAAACACGATTCAAAATAAAAGTCTATTATAAAGACTGGAAAATCATAATACATACTTTTATTACAGTGGGAAATCTACTGCATTAAGCCACTGAATATCAGTCTTGAAGACAGACTATAGTTTGTAGCCCAGAAGCTAGAAACAATTTTCAGTGCTACCAGATACCTAACAGAATGTTCTTAAAAGATGATCAAATTTTTATGACAAATGGCTGGAATCTGAAGTGGTTCATTACAAAATTCATGTTCATGATAAAATATAATAAACCCCAAGAACAGACTAATAATGGAAAGGGCAAAGAGAGGAAACTTGCTAATAAATGCCCCAAAATGAACATGAAGAAACCCACAGAGAAAGAGGCATAACACAGATATTATGTGCACGTCATAACTATCCTATTTACTAACCTTTTCATGGATGTAAGCTAACCCATCCAAAATTTCTCGGAAAAGCCTCCAAAGCCGACTTGTATCTTCATATAACCCTTGGTCAATAGTGTCCCTTAATGTGCTCTTTTCACAATACTCCATCTTCAGTTGTGCATGCAAAGGGGACAGAGGGAAGACAGAACAGTTTTGTCAATTAAAGAGACTATCAGAAACTTGTATTTGTACACATATTCATGCCAGGGCTCAGGAGCAAATAGTTTTACCAAAACATTCAGCTATTTGGAATTTTCCTGAGAGCTCTCTTTTAGCTATGAACATGCATTCACTTCTGGGTCCTACCTCATTTTCTGGGACAATGGTATGAGCTTGCAGAGCAGCATATTCTCTAACATAAACATTAACAACAAGGTGGAACCAGCCAAGCCATAATACTTGATAAAGCCAAACCCCAAAGAATCTCTGGCTTTATTTCACTTGGCGTCTTAGCTGCTTTTATTATGAATATACACAACACATGCAAACAAGCTTGTTAAAATCTAATTCCATCTACTTGTAACTTCCCTCCAGACAAGCTCTAGCATTAAGTGCATTATAAAAAATTGCACATTACCACAGAATAGTTAGCTGTGATAGACTGTTTCTAGGAGAAGTTGACTACTCCTAACACAAAGGAGGTGTCAGTAGAATAGCCTGAAGCTGCAACACTGCAGGAGTTTCATTTTGTGCCTACTGTTAGAGCCATACAATGGCTTTACATATTACTGATTTCTAGTAAAATAAAGTGCATACACAATACTGTGCTTTTAAAGAGAATGAGGAAGTTTTCACATCGGTGAAACATCATTACCCCTCTGGAATTTAACACAGTAGACTTCAAGTCCACATTGGTAATTAACACCATAACGAAACTGAGGAACACCAGCTACAGTGTTGGGGATTGGGATGGATATTCTCAACAAATAGGCACAAGGCAAAAGAATGCTTTGAAAGCCATGGACTCAAAGGTTGCCTGGTTGGGTTGTTCTGTGGTTAGGTCAGGAATTGCCAACTTTTACTTGTACATGAGCAACACCAGTTATCCCATTACGCACTATAGCACTACAAAACTTTGCTCTCTCCAGGCACAAATACAGAGACTTGGAAGGCATACCACACCACGTGCACTGCACAGTGCCCTCCACCAGCCAAGCCTTCAGAAAAGCAGTCTATTGCAAAAACAGCACTGAACTTACTCATTTGCATTTTTAAAGGTCATTACTCTTCTCATGAAAACCAGCAACCAGTCTCTGCAGGTTGAAATAAACAGTATCCTTTTATGTGAACACATGACCACATTTGTACCTGAATGTACAGATAATGCACTGTCTGAACGACTGGTGTCCTGTCTTCTCCTCCATGGCTATTCTTTTCATTGCCTTCTTCATTCTTCATCACAATAAAAGTAACAGAACAGTTAGCTACAGGAAGCTGTGCAGACTTTTTTATTATGCATACTACAATTTTTTAATGGCTGGAATACATTGATGAGAACTCAGCTTCTATGGATAGGTTTGAAAAATAGCAAAATAATACAGGGACATTTTTGTAATACCACCGCATCTAAATAAACTAGAAAAACAGGAGTGACCGACCCTCGAAGTGAAAATGAGTAACATTTTGCCATCATTAGACATTGAAGGAAAAGAATTCTGGAAAATCTGGATGAAACTTAAATTTCAAGCTGTGTCATATTAAAAAAAGAGAAAAAGATCAAATTTGAAACTAAAAGATAGGAAGCTTGCTTGATAAATAATGCAACCACCACCCTCAACCAATAATTTTGTTATGGTGTGTGTATATATGTATAATGACAAAAGAATGCACTGCCATATTATTAAATTATATACTGAAAACTTTTTCATGCCAATGTGCATTATAACAGAAAGAGGAGAGATGAAGCTTTAAATAAAAGCATGTTACAGATCATCAGGACTGGCAACGACATATTCTAGATGCTGTAGAAAAGTGTGCATTACCTTTCTAGTGATACAGTGCACTGACTGTCCACAGCAAGTGCTGTGACACAATCTTAAAGTCAACTAAAACCTTAAGACATGATACTGACTTCCCCTCTCTGTCGGTCTGCTAGCAATATGTATTTCTTCTGCTTTAAAAAGTGGCTATGAACAGACACATTGGTTAAAAGCATCTAAACGCAGAACAAAATTTCAACTTCGAGACGGTGTAAGACCATCTAATCCATACGGCTAACGTTAAGTCATAAACACACTGGAGTGTTACACTTGCAATAACCTGGGTCATGACTAAAAAACCCTCATATTTAGTTCAATAAACACAACAGGAAACAGAATCCAGATTAGCTGCATCAGACTGATTTCTATGGAATGCAGCTCACAATGGCACAACACTTACTTTACCAGAACATAACCTTATATGTTTCTGTACTTACATCAGAAGTGAAATAAAACTTCCTAACTGATTTGTTTCTTTGTCAAAGACTATTTTACTATATTTTCATTTTTACTAACTTTATCTTTACACTTACCGGAGAATTACCTTTACTGTTTTCATCCTCGTTATCAAAAATTATTTCGCTTTCAGAATCTGTGGTTGGCCTGTTTAAAACACAGAAAGGAAAAAAACCTCAAAATTCTGCATACCAAGAAATATTTACTAAAGAATCTGGAAATTATTTGGGGGAAAACAAGAAAATCTAAGCTTCTGCTGAAGATTTTCTATACGCCTTAAACAAAAGAGCAAAATGAAACAATACCCAGAAAAGTATCCTGCTTGCAAAGCAACACTTCCTTTGACTGTCCAGTCTTTAAAAGGGAAGGTACATATTTGCATCAGTAAAATTTAATTTCTATACCCAGTAAGCAAAACTAAGATAAGTTTACTTACTTGCTTATACAAAAAAATCACTGTGAGTGAGAAAACCAAACCATACACAGAGGAAGGTATGGAATACACTAATAAAAACCAAAACAAAAAAAGAAAGGGCAAGTTTGATATTTTTCACTATTTGTAATATTTCTGTTATTGTTTATTAAAGAACTTTAATCTCTAGGCTGGAAAAGACAGTCAAACATAACAGTCATGCATTCTGGCAGGAATAGTAAGAAGCTTCAAGAAGCCTACACCAAAAAATTTTCCACGTAGACTTACAATTCTTAGCTAGAAAATTTCCTCATCCTGGCTATCTGACTGCTGGCAAATACACTGGTTTTGAACAAGGGGACAAAATAAAAATACAGTGAACTACTTCTGACAAAAGAAAAATGAATGATAAGACACAAACTTGGAAAAACTAACTGCTCATGCTCCCTATAGTGCCAATACTGAAGCCTACTTACAAAATTGAATGTGAGAAGACACCATCACCATCATCATCGTCATCATCACTGGACTCCTGATCGCCTCCACTGAATTTGTTGCTGGAGGATCTTTCACATGAAGTACTCCACTCAACTGAACTTGTCAGACACGGAGGAGGAGCATTAGTTTCCACATCATCTGTCTCCTCAGGGGAAAGGATGAAGAGACCGGTTTTGGGGGGCATTCTTCTCTCTTCGGTTGTTTCAGATGTTGACACAGTGAGAACAGGACTTTCATGTTTTTCTATCCAAGCATTGTAATACCTCACAATATTCTCATGGTTCAAGCGGGAAAGTAACGTTACTTCCCCCTTAATCCTCCGAAACTGCTTGCTGGTAGGGTTTATGCGAATACGTTTCACAGCATAATAGCAACCATCAAGCTTATTTCTCACCTGCAAAATTCAAATTAATCTAAAGTCAAATGCTTGCAAATGCCTTACCAAGCAGAGCTAGAGGAAAAATACTTTCACGAAACAGGAAGTCTTCCTTTCACCTGGAAAATGACTACAATTCAAATGCAAGGTTCCCCATACTGACAGGCTTCTCCCCAATCTCCCAGCAACCTCTTGCAGGAAACTTTTCAGACTTCTCAGTTCCACATAAAAACCTCAACACAGGCACAGCACACTAGCACACAGTAAATAAAACCATGCAAACATTGAATATATTGTTTTGCTTCAGAGAAAACAAACATATCCCCAAAAAGGTTCCCACAGAGGAAACAATTTTTATACCATACCTTGATGACTGCTCCAAAAGCCCCTTTACCAAGTAACTTCAGCTCTTCAAACTCATTGTAGTATCGTGAAAATTGTCTCTGTGTTTCTGTGAAGAACGAAGCGCTGGATATCCGACTGCTGGGTACAACTGTCTCCACACAATCTATACCTGCTGAATCTGTCATGAAGACAAAGTTACCATCACTGGCAATATGGGGAGAAGGCAACAGGGACTGTCAAATAAGGAGCAAGAAGGAGACAAAACCTAAATAACTTCAAGTGCAATTAAAACCTAAAATACAGAAGTTCTCTGCTATGTAGAGTTAAGTTAAGTTCTAGTACAAGCATAAACCGTCATACAGCTTTTAATTACTAACATGAATTATGCTGGACAAGGGAATGATTTTAACAAGAATGTAAGAAGGAAAGAAGTCTCATTGGAACACCCTATTCCAAAGACAAAGTTAAGTCTACATTTACACCATGCAGGAAGTGGACGAGTTTACACATTTCTTTAAAGCATGAGCTGCTTCTACTGAAGAAAAACCAGTAGTCAGTCTACCCCAGCCAGTCTTGGACAGAGAAGTTAAAGACCACACTACCTTTTAAGTTAATTAATGTAACACACTTGTGCAGTCTTGTGAAGCTGTAGCACAGCTCAATTCTTCTCTTTACTGCAGGCATGTAGTCCACTTATTTAGAAGAATACAGGAAGAACTAAATTCCTTACCATCTAGATTTTCTTCAGCTACAGGTATTTTTATTCGTGGAATGTTTATAAAACTATGTTGTAGCAGCTGCTGAGGAGTCCATCTTTCTTTATCTTCCAAGCAAACACACCTGTTAGCAAACCACAGAGAGAACTATTTCATGTCTGACACAAATGTTAGAAGAGCTCTTGTTATATTTAACAAATTATTACCTCCACCATTCAGATGGGAATAAGAAGCAAAGACAGACTAAATGACTTATCCACAGTGATACACAGTTAGTGGCAGAGCAGAGCAAAAGAGAGCACCAAACCTGCTCTCCCAAATCCCAGATTAGCAGCCTAAGCCATGGGAGCAGTCACCTCTTCTATAAAAACAACTAGCAACACAGGAGGACTCGGCTATTCTTTAAAAAAGCTNAAAAAAAAAAAAGGAAAATCAAAGACAAAAAGATACAGCAATGTGACAAACATACTTTTCCAGAAAGTCTTGAAAGTCAGCAGGCAAATTGGTAGGAACAGCAACTGGGAATTCCTTGGTTACTTGGCCCTGGCTGAGTGAAAGCAGAAGCAAGCCCAGCCGCCATACATCTCCTTTTTTTCCAGGTTTGTTGGGAAGACCATCCTCACTGAAACGAACCTTGGTTTGCTCAAAAACATCTGCTTTGCAGATATCAGCTAAGCGCTTGGAAATGCTGTAGTCTGTGACCTTGATGTTTCCTTCAGCATCTACCAGGACACTGGAAGCACAAAGGACCTTGTGCACTACTGAATTATTGTGCAAGTAGTCGAGAGCTGACAAGATCTGGATCACATAATGGCGCAGCTGCTCCACTGGAACTGGAGTCTCTTTGTGTAAGTACGTAGAGAGGCTGCAGCCACCTATGTGCTCCACTAAAATATCCACCACGATTGAGTCGTCCCGTTCTTTGAGGTTCATGCATTTGTAATGCACTATGTTTGGGTGACTCAGCTTCGTCAGTGAGCTGAACTCTGTTTCTGCTCCCTGAAGCTGTAGAGAAACACAACATAACATGCATTTTGTTGTATCTTGGAACACACTACTAATAAAATATGTAACATATACAAAATACATGACATCCTCATACTTTTCTAAAAGGACGTATTGAGCACTGGGTAAAGTACAGCTTTGATTTCTAACAGGTAAACTTGATTCCCTCTTTCTTCAGAATTTTAATATTTATTATTTTATTTATGCTTACTTGCAAACACTTTCTTGCATTTGTATTATTGTAAAGGGAACTCCTGAATTCTCCAATACACTCATCTTCTTTCATGCATATACTCTAAAAGATTATCATTTTCAAGTTCATTACTACCCTCTCAAGTTTAATATAAACTAGCAGCCTGAAGAAGAACACTGAACCTTACGTAACCTTTATTAAGCCAAATGCAAAATACAGGCATTACCTGTTTCTTAGACTTCTCAATCTTTTCTATTTCCTGAGTTGTAAGAAACCTTCCCATCTTTTTTTGCCAGTGCAGAACCCACTCATATATTAGAACAAAGTCTCCACTGTGAATTTCCAAGGCATTGTAGACAGATTTACCAAGCTGTTCATCCTTGCCTAAACACAAAGGGAGAGAAGAGGAACATGGCTTCTTTTGTTTCTAAGGATCTGGCAAGAGCTCCTGCAAATGCTAAATAAATACCAGTAAGCCTGTTTTTTAAAGTCAGAAACATAAACCTACTTACAACTAGACAAGACATGTATCTATATTTTAAGTATGGAAAATATCAGGCTTGATGAGACTGAATGCTATGTAACAGTACTGAAACGAAAGCAATGGCACATTGACAAAAAACTGCTGCATATTTTCAAGAATTTCAAGTTTTAATAAATGAACAACTTTCCTGCTTAGCAAACGCAAGCTCTACACCCAGTAACATAATTGTTCATCCTCAAACTGCAAAACAATAAAGTTTTCCTTTCTCAAGAGACTTTCAGGCTGTTCATCTATCCACTGAGGAAGAGCTATGTTGGAAACAAACTGTGAAAACATTTGATGGTCTGTCCACGTGGGCACTTCATGGAGGTCTTCCAGCTCTGAAAGTCTCCCGTCATGTCCTGTATTAATGTTTTTGCTAAACTTGCTGCTTTTATGCCATTACTATCAGCAGCAATGGAAGGAGAGTAAGTATGCATTTCCAGCCCTGTGCTTATCAGTGGTTTCACATGTTACTGAAAGCATCCTAAACCCCTGCATTTCAAGCTGCAATTGTACTTTTGCTTACCTAGACATTTTCCTCTATGGACAGTAAGTTGTCCAGCACCACTTGTGCTGAAGTTCAAAACTTCGTGATTTCCAGGGGACTCTTCATTGTTACTAACAGAAAGCTGGCGTTCTCGTCTGAAATGTGAAGAGAACATTTTTCTCCAACTCAGATATCTGGTATATTTCAAGTCAGGAGTTGAATACAAGCCTTAAAAACTGGAAAGCTCCCAAATTATCCACAGCACATGGCTTAGTTAAACCATGACAAATGAAGGTAATGGAGGAAGGAGGCAGGGAAGAGACCAAAATGAACAGGTGAACAACACGGCACACTATTCTCTTGCCTTCAAATTTCACTTTGTAATCTTAATGTTTGCAACAAAATAAATAAATAAACAAATAAATCTAAAAAATCCACATGCAAACTGACATACTTTGAACGTCCAGCTGAATTTGGTCGGTGTTTATTATTCAGTCCATGTTCCAAACAGTTCCCATTCACGCGTGAAGCAACTCTATGTCCTGCAGTATCTCTCTTGTGAGAATCTTCTTGATTCGTCAGAGCAGCTATTTCCAAACGTTCCTATAAATCAGGAAAGACACCAAATACGTACAGAAGCCACTCCTATCCTCAGAATATGGAAGTACTTAGTTATTGTTCTATGAAGCCATGCAGATGACAGAAGAAATACGTTTTCATAATAAATGTACTTATGAGGCCAAAGAAAAAGTGCTGAGAGTTCAGAAAGTACATTTCAGCACTGTCCATGGCAAGAATGTAAAGGAAGTGGAAACACTAATATACCAGCTTTTTTCTATGTCTGTTTGAAAATACCCACCCTGGTACACTCAAGATGCTAGTATATTCCAGATATAAACCCGAGAAATAATCAAGAACCCCTTTTAATTTAGATCTACTAGAAGCCCTGAATAAGAAAAGATGTCCAAGAAAATTTCAAATTTTTACATGTACTGTTACAGTACTGGGAAGAACTTACTGCAATGTTGTTTTGCACACCTGCTTAGACAGAATACCTGTTTGGCAATCTCTTTCTTTTTTCTTTCTTCCCTTTTCTCTTCCTCCCTTCTCTGAATCTCGTTAAGGATTTCACGTTGCTGAAATGAATTTCAGTATTGTTAGAGATGCAACAGTACATGCAATGCAATTGCTAAAACCTTACCCTGATTTAAAAGAAAAAAAGCTATGATGCTGATTTTTCAGAAGCGTTAAAAGAGGACCTAGAGGATGTCACAAGAATTAAAAAACAGAAGTCAAATTAGCTCTCCTGAGGAAATTAACAGCTTCAATTGTGTGATGTAGGAGAATGGAATTGTAAATTCTACTGCCAGACCCAACAATAAAGTTTCACACACACAAAAAAGACAGGGAGATAAATCCAAACAATCTTTTAAAAACCAGAGTTATTCTATCCATATTCCCCACAGAGTGAGTCTGTGAGACTCAGATGAATCCCTTCATTTCTAGTGAAGGATGTTGGTGGTCTGATGTATCTTTAGATTAAATTTGGTGCTCTCTAGAGATATCTGTCATAGTGAATATTCCAGTCACCCTAAGAGTGAAAGAAGGTATAATAGCCTGTCTGCCTGGCTAACACTTCCTAGTTTAAGATGGAATGCATTTAATATGTATATTTGCTTACACTTTCGTAGAAGGTCCTCTTGATAAGGATCAGGAATCAACATTTAGGTTTGTTTCAGGTATAAGTATTTCCCAGGGTTAAAACCATATCACTAAAATATTACAATTACAGCAGCAGATAGTTCATATAGTACATATCGATCAACTCATACTGGCAGGTCTGACAAGTTATTAATTCACTAAAACTCACCATTATGCAGAGTGTTTTTAAAACCATGATTATGTTATTTTAAGCATATATGGTTATTCATACTTTGATTTCTCTTACCTCCTGCTCCTCTCTTCTCTTAACTTCTTGTGCCCTACGCAATTCCTCCTGAGCCAATCTTTCCTGTTCTTTTTGATGATTTTTTAGCATTTCTTCATGAAAAGACTTGGAAGGTGGTTTATTATATTCACTGAGAAAGGACTGTACATGGTCAGCAAGTTCAAATATCATCACCTGAAAAAAAACAAACATGAATGACATGCAGAGTCAAATGATAGCCAAATGATACCAAATCCAAAAAGCAACACAGCAGAAGCATGATGGCCAATTTTGTTACTTATCAGGGAGAATTTACCATATTTCTCTATTTATTAATACACTGTAACAGGAAAAAACCCTGACCACAGTAGAAAAGATTGCAAAAATTACTGGAAGTCAGACAACCTAAGCCATTTACTTTTTCTAAAAGAAAAGTAAGATCTAAAAATCACATTCTCATCTTCTTTTAGGCATGATCTTTCTACTCCCAAAGATATGGGTTTATGACATATGAGCTACAACAGCACAAATCTTTTTCACTTATCTGTTACTGCACCTACTGCTATGAAATAGTTACTTATTTCTCTAGTAACAGCAAATCCAACCCTTCCCCGCAAAGCAGTCCCCCAGTTAGAAATGTGAAGTCACATAAGGCATTCCGCATTCATATAACCACGACTACTAAAATAAAAAACTGGAAACTCTGCTCAGCTGAATTCTGCTACATGGCTTGCCAGCTTGGAATCAATTTTCAGTCGCTGTTTACTTGAACTGTGTATGTATTGATGATCTATTGACCTGTCAGGGCTTAAGCTTTCAGCAGTCTAGTAGCATCCCCTTATTAATTCAAGGAATCCACACTGTTAATAGACCATCTTGGCTCTAAAATTAAAGAATAGTACAGGACGAAGGTGCAGTCAGCAGCAGCACTGAGCAGGATTTGCATGTACAGGTGGGAGATCAGCCAAATTAAACTGTACCATCTGCTTGTAACAGGGCGACATTTAGAAGATTCTCAAACACTGAATCCCCTGCTTGAATGTAAGACTGAAGCCAGGAGGCAATTCAAAATAGAAAGAATAGCACAACATGCAGAAATCTGACATGTGCAACTAAAGTATCTTTCCCAGGTTACTGTTCAGAAGGCAAGGCAATCATGTCCATTGCATGGACATATATGTATTAAAAAAAAAAAAAAAAAAAAAAAAACAAAAAAAAAAAAAAACACCAAGAGAAAATTCAATAATTAAAAAAACACCAACAGTTTGCTGTTCAGTTTGAACAGGTGGTTGAGGTATTGACAAACTTTCTATATCACAGAATATAATTTAATGAGGGATACCTGTCAATGCAGAGAGTAAAGTTATCTCCCTTTTGCTGCAGATAAAGTAATTCAGGACAGCAATGCACATGCCATTCATACAGAACGTGTACCATACACGTAACTCACAAACACATCTACACGTTGCTGGAGCAAGCATGACTCTTGCTTTGGAAAACCAACATTAGGAAAATGTGTGACATATTTTAGGTCCTTTCAATGAGATCAGAAATCAAATTGGGATTTGGTAACTCTTGGGGTCCATTGTGAGCAGACCAAGCATATATTGCACGGTTTTGTGGTTACTTACGAGAATTTAACCCTGGTACTTCCTATGAATTGTCCATGGCAGTGTCATTAGAAAAAAACAAACAGCAAACAACAAACCTTACCCCCTAAATTCCAGAATACACTATTAAACTGCTAATTTCCAAAGATACTGAAAAATTTGAGGAAATTCTTGGTTATTGAACAGAATGAACAAAACAGTATCTCGCTAAAACAGTTATATTGAAAGTATCTGCAGAAAAACTGGCAATCAAAATACAAGTATAGTATTCAAATGGAAAAAAAGGCTTGATGTGTCAGGACTGAATGACAGATAGCTCTTGCTAAACCTGTAAAATTGACAGGCTTGGGAAACTGAAAGCAAAATATTATCCTATTTCAGCCTATTATAATGTCCACAGCTGTGTAATTCTCACTTCTAAAAAGGCAAATGGAGCTATTCAAATGTGTTCACCTGCAACATTTCCAAATAGCGATAAGAAACATGGCAAAACCCCTGCTTTCACCAAGAATTCCTTGTTTGCTCCTAATTCTTTGAATCATTTCAGTCCTCAGCAACAACAGAAAGATACTGTTAATGCTAAACATACCTGAGGATGTATAAAATCCCTTAAAATAGATACAAGGTCTAAGCTTCACATATTTCTCCATCTTCCCCTTTTTACCCAGTTCTGGGGAAACCCAACTATCACTACTCCTAAACATAGAAGCAAAAAAGGCACAGTGGCATGGAGTGACTGTGCCACAGAATCTTGAGCTGGTGTTGGAACGGAGGTCTCTTGTCCTTCAGTTCAGCATTAGGTGAACAAGATCACATGGAAAAATTCCCCTAGTAACCACTGTTTGCTTAAACCGATATGGCCTCTTACAATATTCAAATTAATCTGAAAAGTGCAGGAAGCTCTCAATTTTACAGTTAGCATTGCTTTTCATACTGCCAAATAACTCAGAACCTTTAAACCTAACAACGTGAACCTTTAAATAGGAATAAAGCTTGCACTATTCATACATGCACTGGATTTTAAGAGCATCCATAGTCTGAACTTCCATTATTTAGAAACATTCCTAAGAAAGACATTCCCTCCTTCCTTAAAAGCAGTGCAACTTACACTTCCAATGTGGATATATTCCACTATATTATACCATACATTTTTTTAACTATTTAGGTCCAAAGTATATTTCTCAATGAAGTGAAAAGCTCTTACCTCTCCACAGCGCTGTTTTGCCAGTTCTGCTAGTCTGGATTTTAGTTCATTTATTTTCTCATTTGACAAGCCTTTTGAATTTTTCAGTTGTATTTCAGGAACTCTGAGGGACAGCAACAAAACATAAAAAAGTCCTCATTAGAAAAACTGAGTGTAAAAAGCAACAGATTTTTGATAAAAAGAGTGTGTGAGGGAAAAGGAATGGACTTCATAGTCACGTGGCAATTAGTCAATGCTCAGATAAGCAGAATATAAATATTATATATACAAGATAAATAATTCAGCTCTTAACCACTAACTCACTGAATAAGCCATTTAAAATATTACTAGCATAACATTTAGATGTTTGAAATTTATTTATCACCAACATACAGGTGACACAAACCCCAAGAAACAAATGCAGTAAATAAATATCAGCTAAATTTAAAAAATACTTAAAATTAAGTAAACAAGCAAAATGTCTGTAGGTATGTTATTTTAGACTAAAACAAAAAAATGAGAGTAGCTGTTATGTCCTTCTTATAGGGTGTAAGTGAGCTATTACTTAGTATGGAATAGCATTTCCCTTCTACAGCACTCATGCCACAACACAAATGGATGGACTGAAGGGAGTTGTGCTTTGGACTATCGGTGGTATAAGGACTGAAAAAAATGGGGCACAGAGCAACACCTAACCCAGAAATCACTTGCCACCAAAATGCTGGGGTAGGCTGGTCACCTGCAACTCCTTCTACTTCTCTATGGAGAACTCTTCCAAAAGCTAATCCAGCACAAAACAGAACAGCAGATGGCTTTAAATAAAAAGGAGATTCAGTCTGTCTCAGGTGAAAGTTAGGAGTTGAAGAAGTTTAACAAGGACACTAAGATGGTGGCAGGTACACCTGTGTTTATGTATCTCCAAGCTACAAACTGGGGCTGCACTCTTGCACTGACAAACACATCCCTATGACTCTCCATTGCACAAAAGACTAAATCCAATTCAGGTGCAAAGTTTAGAGTTGCATATTATAAAATACCCCAAGCTTAATAAATACTGACATGCAGAAAGCAAGATCAAGAGTGATGAATAAAACTACTTGTTTTTTTCAACTTACACTTTACTAGGGAAAGCAGAGAAAAAAGGTGATACTTGAATGTTCACTTACGTATCAGGGTAAGTATGGGGACACTTGACCCACAAGTCAACTTTGGCATACACTTCATTAGCACCAGTCAATCCCTGAGGACGCAGAACTAAATTAATTTCAGGAGGTTGTCGCACCTAAAATGCAAAACAAAACTTCTGATTGAAAACGGTTGTTTGGTTTTGTTTTAATGAAAACGCACAACTCTTAATCTATATTATAGTAGAATACAGTTTAGACCATCCAAACCATGAAAAAAATACATTAATGTGTTGACATTGCTCAATAGGAGTGAGCTGGTCCACTGGCTATCACGGTTTATCCAACATATTTTTACAGCTTCTTCAAGTAAGTGTCGTTACAGTCATTAGAAAGATGATTCAGACTGAGCAAAAATGAAGTTTTATAACAAAGCTTTTGTATTCTGCTTACTGTAAGGTAGCGGTAGAAAAAAATTAAATAAACTTAACACAGGTTATTTAGATCACAAATTAAAGCGTTCATTATAAACCCAGAATTTTTACTTTTGTGTTTAGATCATTAACACCAGGCATTATTTTATTTTCTGACATGGCAACAGACCATAATGTCACACTGATATACACCTTACATGGCCAAACAAATGGACAGTAATTTTTTTGTAGTTGTATTTTGTGTTTTGCCATAAACCAGAATTTTAACAAGCATTGCCTTCCCCATCCCCATCCTGTGCAAATCACCTACTCAAAATCAGAATAAAGTAAAACATGCCCATATCAGCATTTCCGACTTTTTCTTTTCAATTAGGTTTAAAAACAAACAACAAAAAACAACAACAAAACAACCCAGCCCTTAGTAAGGTGAAAAACAGATCAGGAAGTAAGACCACATCTTAAATACAGAAACAGACGATAACTACCCCCTTTGCTTTTCTAGCAAGGAGGAGAACATGTCAAGTCAAGAGGATGTCATATATGACCTTCAATACAGAGTGAACCCTTCTGGAAACACAACAAATTACTAAGAGTGTTCTTACCAAACTTCATAAACAGAGAAAAAAAGTCCTAAGCTGATGCAAAAAAATTAAGTTCAAGTCTATGGCACAAAAGAAAGCAGAGGATATATTGTGTAGACATTCAAGACAAAAGAATGCAAAAAGAAACAACAGTAAAAGTGAACTTGTGGAACAGAACAGAATGACCATTAACTCCAGGTACAGGAAAACAGTATCATGGACACAGCTGGAAAGGAAATACCAATTAGATGTGGACACGAAAGACAAATGGGAGCGAGTAGTGAGCACCACACCTGAGCACTAACTAGCTGTAATTAAAAAAACCCCAAACCTATGAAAATGAAAGCAAAATTATTATCACGGAAATAGCTGCACTGTGACAAAACCACAGCATATAATAACTATGCAAATATCATCATGTATACCGATGAGATGAACTAATTGAGCAGGTATGTAATTACCAGGTTAAGGTACGAATTAAGAGGCAATTTTTTTAAAGCCTGACAATTAATTAAAATGCAATTTATGGGCACAGCACTGATTATAGAGCGAGCGCTTCTATGTCGAGGATTAATCTCACAGGCGGCCGGTTGCAGGGCTGGAGGAGGACCGGGGGCACGCAGCGAGAGCCGCGACACGCCAGGCAAGGAACGCACGGACCGGCAGCAGCGGGGCAGCGCCCGC
>VWZT01012893.1:194671-328568 GCA_013397055.1 Pachycephala philippinensis | reverse complement strand
GGGATCGCCGCGGGGCTCGGCGGCGCGGGGCCGCAGCGGCCGGGCGCCCGTGCCGGGATGTGAGGGCACCAGGGAGCAGGGGTGTCGCTGCCAGCCGCGCTCAGTGCGGGGCGCGCAGGGATCGTACGCAGCCGCCTCGGCTCACTGGACGCTCGAGCGCCCCCGCCTTGCGATTCAAACCCCAGTTCATTTTCCCCGAGAAATAGCGGGAGCGCAGGGGAAGCCACTGAGCAGTCACTGGCCTCTCTGGGCGCTGTGTAAGGGTCTTCGCGGCGTCCAGCGCCGCGCAGAGCCAGGAGGGAGCCGGGAGGGAGCCGTGTCTCACCACAGGCAGAGCGGGCAGGAGCAGAGGAGAGAGCGGGAGCAGATGTGCCACAGGGAAAGCCATGCTTTTCCTCTCTCAGGGCTGTGAGCAAAGCCAGCGCCAGCGCTGAGGGTGGAGTGGGGGGACAGAGTTGGTGGCCCCTCCGCTTTTGCAGGCCGGTTGTGCTGTGCCGTGAGCCCGTGGCCGTGCGAGCGTGTGCGCGCCGCGACCCTCGGCGGCCGTGGGAAGCGGAGCCGCGATACGGGGTGTGATGCTGGGGACCGTGATTTTCTCTCTCGCTTATTGCGGTAAAACATGCTGAGGAGAGCTGTGGCGGTGTGAAGCAAAAACTATGGGACAGCTGATCGGAAGGAGAAGCCTGGCTTGTTTTCTGCTTTTCTTTACCGGCTGTCATGACTTACTAGGTGGAAACGCGAACAGCCAGCCCTGCTTCTCGGGACACGGGAATGTGGTGAAGGTGCCTCCGAGAGGCAGAGACCGGGCTTTATCCTCAGAAGCACCCTTGTACCTGTGGGCTCCATTCACTCACTAAAGGCAAGGGCTGGACAAACCTGTGTTACGAGGTGGCAGCAAGGAAGGCGGGAACTTCGCCATGGGGTACGACAGAAGCTGGGTGTTGATGAATGAAAGCGACCGTGCCCCGTCGCAGGCTGTCAGCAGAGCTCTGGAGATGGGGAACGCCTCGGCCGGGCCGATGGTGTGGCAGGGCGGGAATGTCAGCGAGGCGGGCGGCGTGCGGAGCGAGGAGCGCGGCGAGGAGCAGAGCTACCGGCACTTCACCACCACCGTGCAGGTTGTCATCTTCGTGGGCTCTTTGCTGGGTGAGTGAGAGTTGCTGGAGTTCTTTGTTGATTTTTTTTATCCTTGCTGTCAGGGACCGCAGACCAAATGGTAACTGGCATCATTGGTTGCCTTCGTGACTCTTCTTACTGCATTTCTGGTCCTCAGGTGTATGATTTCAAGTTCGTTGTGGGTTTTGATGTGTAAAAGCTGTTACTCTAAAATGTATTCGTCACGGATGAGAACTTACACATTAGATGTATGTATTACTTAGTAATCTTTTATAACAGAATGTAAACGGACAAAATTTAAATGGGTTGATGACACGTTTATTTTCAGCTGCAATGGGATCTGTTCTCTTTAACATAAAAAAGGGTGTGGAGTGTTTTCAACAAGTTTTGCTGAATTTCTGTTTCACTTTGCAGTAATTTGGTATTTGTGTCCCGCAGGTTTTAAATAAATCCTTTGGAAGTGCTTTATACTGTAAATATGTATAACCATGTGCAATCTCTCCTAGTTATTATCCTTACAGTAGGAATGTGTTAGTAAGCTATTGCTATATAATTTTATGAATGTGTGTACAGTTGCTTTCTCAATGCTTACAGCAAATTGTTTTTTAGGAATATGTGTGCATTTCTTAGGAAAAAAAAGGCAAAATAAGCTTTGTGTTGAGTCAAGTTAGCACTGTTTGGGAGATAAGTACGCTGGATTTCAGTAAAATGTCTCTACTATCTCAGTCATTCAAAGCTTTACACACAGGGCTTGACTGAGAAAACGTGCAGCTTTCTTAAGGGAGTTCAGCAGGAATTTGTTGATGGTCATTGGCTCATTTTATCGAGGATTTGTTTTGGATTTTCCTGATCTTGAGTAATGCTAAAATCCATTTTTGTGGTCATAGTAATAAATTCTGATATCTATCTCTTTTTTGGTAATATCGCTTAAATAATTTCTAAGAAGATGGTAAGCATAGCCATGGAACAGTGTTGAGTCTCAGTCAACAATGCACTTACTGGTTATTACTGTAAATCACTGAGTCTTTTGGCATCAATTATTCCTCTGTGCAGTGGCGGTAATCCTCATGGTTCTTGCTTTTTTTCCCTATTTAGCACATAGTGTGAGGAAAGGATACTATTAACATCGTAGGTACTCTTGTCTTTTTCTCTACGTTGGATAGTACCTGTCACAAAACAATAGCCAGCAAACAGTGTCCTAAAATAACAAGACTAGATGGGAAAAGTCAGAATTTTAGTTCTTTATTTTTTGAGTTTTGAACCTTACAGAGAATAAATTTGAGTTGTATGTCCAGATTTACTTTAATGAGCATGGATTCTTCGATTTTACTTGAAGAAGAAAACAGACATTATCATGTAATCATTCCTTCAGCAGCTAGGAGTTTTTAAAAACCAAAAAATACCATAGCTACAAATATTGCAAGACTAATTTGAGTTATGGTTTGGCACTCCTGCAATTTGTTTTCAAGAGGTAGACTGTGAAAAGATTTCAACATGTCACAAGGGGTTTATTTGCCAGTTGGATGGCTGGGAGGCTGATGAAACTTCCAGATCAATAACTGTTCCAGGCCTATCAAAGAGCTAAACAGGGGAGGAAATAATATTTTTATTAAATCATGAAAATGCAGTAGTCCAATGACAAGTATTAGCAGTGGGCCTCGTGAATTTACAGTGATGGAAACCAATTTTAACTATTTTTTTTAAACAGTAGTTCGCTTCTAGTCTCCCTGTGTCCCTGAAATGCTAATTTAAAACATTTATGATACACACTATCATAACAGCTGAAAACTTTGGAGTCTTTAAAAATGTCTTCCCCTATCAACCCAATGAATATACTACTATTTCTTCTCTACTGAATGGAAAGAAAGCCACATCTCCAGAAGGTCTCAGGGCTTTGATGTCTGTGTGCTCAACTCTCATACATGCCAGAAGTTTTGCATGTGCACGTGCTGCGCAGTATCTCTGCATCAGCAAGGGATAACAACTGGATATTTACCTCACACTTAATGCTTGCACAAACGCTGTTAATTAAGTTATCATTTATTCTCTGCCATGGTCCTTAGAGCGTGAGCGGCATCCAGCTCTTTTCTCCATCAGGTGAGCCCCTCAGTTAAGCTGCAGAATAGCAGTTCTTTGTTCTAGAGAGTCCCAGGTTCCTCTTTGCAGAGGGGCAGCCCTTCAGTAGGTGGATAAGACTATCCTTCTCCCTAGAGCCTGAGATGAGGGTCACGCCCCTCAGAGGTAGGATGTGTGGGTTTGAATCCTTTCTGGTTTGGATGGATGTGCAACTTGTGCCTTTCACAACATCAGTGCATGCCCAAGCCACTTTGCTGTTGATAAAATAGCATTACCCTTTCAAAGGAAGAAATTATTTTTAGTTTCAGCGTGAAAGGGAACAAATGTATATGACTTAGTCTTGATAATGATTACAGGGGTCTGACATTAGCAGGAGTCTACGGCATGGAGAGGTCCAGGTCCTGCAAGAGGGAAGAATTACGGTCGGTGTTGTGAATTTAGTTTAGGTACCTGCTGCACAGAAGAATGTTGTCGGCTGTGAGAGAGATGCATGTTATGGTTTCATTTTCTTCCATTTAAGACCCTTGTTTGAGACCTGTGGGCAGACTTGGAACACTAGGATAAATTCTTGTGTTAGTTCTCACTGTGATATGACAAAACAGTGCTGTGTTGAGTGTTTCATTATACCTACTGAAGACAAGGAAGAGTCAAACTATTCTTCTTCATGGTTACTTTTAAATACATTGAAAGCACATCCTCAATTTTGTTTTGTTTTGTTTTGAGCTTGGGATGATCCAAGGCTCCTTTTCCAAGTGAGTAAATTTTTAATAGCTTTCTTTTTGTCAAAATTCTTGAGATCAGTTTTGTAGTGAATATAAGAGTACAGCAATACCAATCTGCAAGGCATATTTTCCTCTTGCCATTAGAAGGAATCAGTCTGCAGAGACTAAATATTACTCTAGCTTTGAAAGAAGGAAGAGAGTGTATTACTTCTGAGTTTTGGTGGGAAGGTGGCTGCAACTGCTCTCAGTTGAGTGTGAGCAGTGGGATGAGATCTTGGAAATGAAGAGGGTCTCCAAAGAGCTTTTGGAACCAGTATGCACAGTGATCTTAGCTTGGAAGGGAGATAAAAATGATGGGTGAAATGCAGTGGACAATAGCACCTTCTCAGGAGAAGGGAAAGGAAGACCAAAAATAACAGTTATGAGGCAGATGAGGATATGGGCTCTCTCACTCTTAACACGGGCTTTCCCACAGTTTACTTACTTGCGTATAAAGTCACTGCAATTAAATGGAGGAGCTTATGACTTGTGCTTTTACTGACTGGTGTAACTGAATGTTCATGTCACATTAGGTTTAGGTAAGATTATATCCCATTATAGAATTATAGAATAGAATTGCAGAAGTGTTTGGGTTGGAAAGGACCTTAAAGATCATCTCCTTCCAACCCCCCTGCTATGGGCAAGGACACCTTCCACTAGACCAGGCTACTCAGTGCCTCATCCAACCTGGCCTTGAACACTTCCAGGGATGGGGCATCCACAACTTCCCTGAGCAACCTGTTCCAGTGTCTCACCACCCTCACAGTTTATTCTTCCATATAACTAACTGAAATTCCCCCTTTTTGTGGTTTGTGGTTTCTGTTCTTTTCATATTTCCAAGGTCTGAGAATCAGCATTTGTTCCTGAGGTTATTTGAATATGGTCACAATTTTCATGTTAGATTAAATTGAATTTCTTCTTTTTTTAAAAAAAAAAAAGTATTGTTGGATGTTTAGGAAAAAGCAGGCACACACAAAAATTGGTGCAAATTATAAAGAGAAAGAGATGTCCTCATTGCTAGTGTCTACTCCCTGGATTGAATATGCATCTTACATTTTTTCTAACTGTATCCCACATAATCCCAAATTCAGGAAATTTTCCGAGACCTTTTAGATCAGTGCCTTATTTAAGGTTTTGGGAATTAGGCTCTATGTTACTTGCTCTTTTGTCTTCCTTAATCTGTCCTGTACAGAAGGAAATTTAACTGGAAGAGCTGAGGATGCTCTGCTGAAGTTTCAACTCTATTTCAGTGGTTATAGCACTTTTTGGAAAGCCATGGGTTGGATTGGTTACCTCCTGGTTTCTAGCCACACTTTGAAGGAAAATGACATACTTTGAAAGAGATATCCAATATTGCAGTGCAAAGTGAACCCCTGCTGCCTTCCCAGTGTCCTGCAGGACAGGCTTGCCCCTTTTCATGAGGATTTCCCAGTCTCTCTCTGCCCTTGAAACTGATCTTCTTCTCCTTGTCTTGATATCTGTGCAGAGAGATGTAAAAGGGTATTGTTGTAGCAACTGATTTGTAAATGGATAGGTCCCTCCTGGGGTACAAACCTGAAGTAAGTGGCAGCCTAGGTAACATGCTTGTAAAGGCAAGTGTATGTTAGCATAAGGAATAAATACCTGTTTTTGAATAGCTACCAGTAAAGCTTGCCACAGGCATCTTCTATAAAGAACAGAGCAGGGAATCTTGCAGTAAAAAAAAACTGCAGATGTGTGATTCAAGGCTAGACTGAGAGAATTTTTAAAGAATGAGGATCATGTCTGCAAGAGCTCCAGAAAAAATTTATGGCCGTGCCCATAAAAAAGGTAGAGTCATCTGAAGGGAGGAAACAAAAAGGTTTGGGGATGGGAATGATGCTGTTTTGTTTCACTGGTATCACACTTACAAGAAGCGTCTTAGATGAAATCTTCTAAACCAGGCACTTTGCATAGATTAACTTAGTTGCTGATTAGCTGAAATAAAGTTTGGCAAAGCAAAAAGTTACTGAAAATCAAGTCTAAAAAGAAGCATCAGGCAAATGATGTGGTGGTTGCATGTAATAATAATTGCATGGTAATAACATATTGCAGTATCATAACATTGTAGTAATAATTTTCCCCTGCAGTTTTGTATGGGTGGTTCTAAGCCTCAGGAGTCACAGACCATGCAGCAGTTAAGCTCAGTTCAGGCTGTGCATTGGTAAAGTCTGCCTGGAATAGATGTTATGCTTTTGCTTTTTACGTGTGTTCAGTTGAACTACTAAGCAATTCTCTTTGGAAGAAAAATTGAGTTTGAGGAGAGGATGAAGAAGAGGGGTTGTGAGACTGCTGGGGCCCCTGTTGCCATGGAGACCTCTCTTCTCCCCGAGCCTCAGCAGAGGCGCCGTGTCTGGCTTTGGCTGAGCGGCCCCTCAGGTAGCGCTGCTGCTGCCATTTAAGAGAAGCTTTGGGAAAACAGCCCTTTACCTGGCCTGGAAGTGTGAGATGCAATGATTTGTACCCGAAATGCACGTGCCTGATGCTGTGGGGATACTGTGTGCTGAAGAGTTCCTCAGATGTGTGTTGGGGGGGTTAACCAATGTCTCTAAAGATCATGTGTGTCAAGGATGTTAAACCGATCCCCATTTATCCTAGAATCACAGAATATCCTGAGTTGGAAGGGACCTACAAGGATCATTGAGTCCAACTCCTGGTCCTACACATGACAGCCCCAAGAGTCACACCATGTACCTGAGAGTATTGTCCAAATGCTTGAACTCTGCTGCTGTGTCCACTTCCCTGGGGAGCCTGTTCCAGTACCCAGCCACCCTCTGGGTGAAGAACCTTTTCCTGAAATCCAACCTAAACCTTCCCTGACACAGCTTCAGGCCATTCCCTCAGGTCCTGTCACTGGTGACCACAGAGAAGAGATCAGTGCCTGCCCCTCTGCCTCCCCTGATGAGGAAGTTGTAGGCTGCTGCTATTTAGGGAGAAACTGATTCATACCAGTCCTTTTACTGTCTGTAGTTCCCATGTGAACACTTTAATGAGACCTATGAACCACAGCTCTTTAACTGACTGGATGTCATGTTTTGCTTTTCATTGTGAGTTACCGTTGCTGAAATGCCTGCTGGTATATATCACTCGACTGTTTTGAAGTTCAGTGAAAATCTAGATACAAGATTTTGTATTGATGTTATGGGCAGTGAGTTAGTATTTCAGGCATGAATGAACCCACGCACTTAGCAAGAATTTTAAATAGTGTTAGTTCTGTTACAGATTTCATTTATTGGCTTGCTGTTAGGCAGGCATCATGAGCATTTAAATGAGGGTTTTATTCTATTCTATTCTATTCTGTTAATCTTTAATAATTAACTTCTTACTTGTGTGATGTTGGAAAAAGTAAGCTTGCCACTTAGGAACATTTTTCAAGATCTAGGGAACTGTATACATCTCCACAAAAGGTGCTGGCAGTGCTGCTGAATCCTGTAGGGGGATAGAGGTGTACCTGCTGCAGCTCCATGTCACCAGAACGAGAAGTAGCAAGGCTGAGCAAGCATTCCCAAGAGGCACACATGCACACAATCCATCTATACCTATTATCCATGAGCAGCCACACCGACCGACACAGAGAGAAAATGCAGCATCCAGGCAGATATAAGGAGTATCAATGGCCTCATCCTCTTCCCTTCTCTGGCTGCTCAGGATGAAAGCCCATTAGTATAAAATACATAAGTATACAGAAATATAAGCCAATAGGGATCATGCCATAGTAGCTGGTCCTAGACTCCCAGTCTACCCAGCAGCTGGCCTGGGATCCTCTTGTCTCCCAGGTGCCTCACACACTGACACACAGATGTAGATGGCTCTCTCCAGTAGCTGGAGCTCCTGGTCCTCTGCTGGCCAACTTTCAGAGCCCTCTTGTCCCCCATGGTTGCCTGGATCACACCTACGGCCGCACCAACACTTGCCTCCTGAGCGTTTCCTGCTTGCTGGCTGGTCTGGCTTGATGTTCAGTCGTGATCACACGCTGACACACACCCACACAAACACTCACTCTCTGGTCTCTCCAGGCACTGCCATCCTGATGCATCAGCCCTGATGTCCCACGGTCTTCCCCCAGCTACTGCACTTGGATTTCTGTTTGCTCACAGGTCCATGGAGGAGAGAGCCCCTCATCCATGAGAAGAGTTGGAAATGGAGTTTACTGAGAAGGAGGGACAGACTGTGCTGATCAGGTACAGGGCATGGCCAGACCTGTGTATGAACCAAATGCCAATTTATAGATGGCTTTTATCTCATTTTGCCTCTGGTCTCCTGAACTTGTTCCTACACAAACCACCATGGCTGAATACCTGGAGCTTGGACTGTAAGATAAGCCAGCACAGTGGGAACTTGAGATAAGATAAAGGGGATACTACTGTCCAGGTGTTATCTCAGACCTAGGGGCATGTTAAAAAATCTTGGGGAGAAGAATCTATCACTGGTAATGGACACAAAGCCACAAGGAAAGCCAACTCGGCAGCTGTGCTGAAATCAGCTCGGATTCCCTAAGAGGTGATTCTGGCAGGGGCAGATCTCAACCACCGACTCACAGCCCACCAGCTTAAAAGAAGAGAAAGACTAAGCAGGTGGACTAATTAGCCTTAGAGGTGAGGAAATAATTTAGCCAATAGAATAAGAGAACTGTGTAGTCAATGAGCATTAATTTCTTTGTTTGATAGGATGTATAAATAGCGAAAAGTTTTGAATGACCTTGGGACCCCCATCACTGAGAAGCCCGGGGTGAAGAAGGACCAATGGAATATCACTGGATCCACAGGTGGTGACCATCTTCTACTTGATCTCTCCACTGCTCCCCCTCTCTTGTCTATTTCTTTCTACCTCCCATTCATCGTTAAATAAAATCTGTATTATCAGCTTTGGCATATGGCCTCGTTTTCTGGGGAGGGTTTGGGGCAGGGGCTCCTTTCTCAGAGTAGGATTTTGAGGTTCCGACATTTGCTGTCTCTCTGCTCCTTCATCTTCATGGAGGTGAGCCTTTAATCATACTTCCTAATATAGGCTATAAAACACTTCTTTTTGATATTTGGTTAAGATGAGGCCCTGAGATCATACAGGAGATGTATACTAGTGGGAATATCAATGTGAAGTGCTTTGCAGAGAAAAACAAAAGTGGATTTTATATACATCATGTATATATTTCAGAAAAAATTTCCATAATGCCAAAGTAATGTTTTGTTTTCCTCTTGTACTTGTTTTTGATCCCTGCACCACCTGGCCCATCACAGAATTTGTAAATTACTCTAAATAGTCTTGGGTGTCCAGTACAGGTGGTCACTGGAGCAGTAGCTAAACTGGATGCCCAAAGACTTGGGATTTCTCCATGTTATGTTTCCTATACTTGCTGTCTCCATATCCAACGAGGAAAGAGTTGTCAAAATGTTTTCATAGTGGGGCTAGGTACTACTGGAAAGTTTTCAAATGGCAGAAATACTAATGAAACAATTACTGTATTGTACCTCCCTTCATCTCACTGCTGATTAAATGTTCTCCCTGTAGGAAATACAGCCTGTTGTTTTCTGAACAGTACTGTTACATGTAAGCCTTTTTTTATTTTTAGCATCTTTAAATTAGATTTAGCAGCTGGAAGCACGGAGAAGAACTGGTGCCTTGTAGTCAGCCAGCTTCCATAGAAACATTGCAATGAGGAAAATATCCTGGACTGGAAGGCTGGCTGAATAAGAAATTGTGTAACCTCTCATGGTAAGGCATTAGTTTAGCCAGACAATGCAAATGGCAATTATGGTAGTAACGAAAGCAGGAGTGAAGCTGAAATGGTGATGGCAGGGAGAGCTCTAATTGTTTTATTCTCTGCTCATGATCTTGCTGTCATTGGTGATCATTGGGAGATTGCTGTGGACTGCTGCATTTTAAAATGGTTTATTAGTTATGATACTCAACGCTGTAATTGACATTCCTCTCCATCATGAATAGTCTGGCATCCTGGCAAATACAGTCCTTCCTTCTGTTCTACCAGTTCTCTTGGGAGGGGGGAAAAAGAGCCTGTAATTGTTTGGGAGACAGAGACTCTATTTTTAGTCTGCTTTTTTCTACCACCTTTGACTTATTTTCTTGTCTGTCAAAGCAGACAGACAAGAACTTATGAATTTCTTCCGAAAGACTGATAAAATACGAAGTGATCTTTCTTCTTGTGTAACCTCTTACGTCTTTGTCCACAAACCTTGTGTCACTTGGCATGTTTCCAGACTCCAGCAGGCCTTGCTTTTGTTGTACCTATATTTCATGAGGATAATTTCTTTGATACCGTAGAACAAACAAAAAAGTCAGTCATAAAAGGGGCTAAAATACATTTTCTTCTGCTATTGCCTGAATTAATTGGAACAAGTGGAAAACACTGAGGTAGGGTGTTTTTGATGTTTCAGTTTAATATCTGTAATTTTTAGGAATATCTAGAACAAAGAGAGTAGTCTGATTGCCTTTTCCATTTGCGGTATTAGGCTGTTTATTTCCCATTGCTTTTTCAGAGGAGCATTAGCTACAACCCCTTTGGATTGTGTCACTCTAAATTAGGGACTTCTCTGCCCCTGAGCAGAGTCACATATGTTGTGTTCTGGTCAGTTGCATTGTTTCTTTCCAGAATTTGGCTGGCATGTTGAGCTTAACGTGTTAGTTTTTAGAAGTTTTATTAATTTAGCTTGTCTTTTGCTTCAGTGGCTAAGATTGCTGTCCCCCTACTGTATGTAGGATGGTGCTTTTGCAAGGTGCTTAGCAGTGAAGTAAGATGTAGTTGCTTGGCAAATGCTTGGAGTAGCCTCAGCAAACTCCCACTTACCCAAAGCACATGGCCACCAAAGGAAGCAGGCTGGTCCCAAAGTCACCAGTCTTGCTTGGCCTTCCCCTTCTTCCTGTCTTTCCTGGGCAAAACAGCTGTGCCACCTGCCCTGTTTGATTGCCCTTTGTTTGCTACGTGTACTCCCACCACAGAGAGATAAGCATTCATCCTAATTTTTTTTGGCAGGCACAGATACCCTGTGATGGCTGGATGCAGCATCCATCCTTTTTTTTCTTTTTTTTTTTTTTTTTTTGATACATCGTGTCTCCATCTTGCTTAAGTTAAGTCTGGGAAGCTACCTATATGTGCACAGTAACCCTGTGTATGTGACTACTGATCATCAGGAAATGATAGGGGGATGCTGCCACGTACACTGTTCTCTGACATGTCCATGGTTTTTTTTGAGCCCATATTTTAAAAGATAGAGGCTTATTTTGCCCACTCCACACAAACATTGACGAGTTAATAGCAAATGGGGACATGGCAAGGAACATCATGTACAGGTCAGTGGAATTACTATTATACTTACAGAAAAAGCTGCAGAGCTCAATAGTGTATTACAGAATGTTCTTCTACTTCACTTATAAAAATTATTACCTATTATCCTTATTTTCATCCACTGCAGTTCTCTAGTGTTCATGTGAGATTTAGCTAAGTATTCTATTAAGTATTCAGTATTCTATGTCTGCAGTTTAATTTGAAAAAAAGAATAAATTGCCACCACACTAAAATTTTTCTGACTGTAACAAGCCTTTGTAATAGGACAGCAAAGACATCCTTTTGTTTTATTTGTTTTTTAAAACACAGTCAGTAGAAGAAAAGAGATACTAAAGTCCAGAGAGCAAAGAAAAGAGTAAAAGAAGCTAGAGTATGTGAAGGTAGTAGCAGAAGGAGCAATAGTTGTGATGTGCATGTAGACTCATACAGTTGAAATTGTTCTAAATGATGAGTGAGTTTTGGCTGTCTGTCCTGAGAAACCATACAGATGGATGGTCACCATCTGCTGAGTATCAGGCTTGGGATATCACCCAAAGAATCATTCTCTGCTTTTGCAAAATTGGGCCATAAGTGACTTCCAAAGGTAACATGGCTGCTTAGGGAACACTGTGATCTTATCTCAGTACTCGTATTTGTGGTCTCTCATTGTAGACAATGGCCAGGTTGTACCTTTGGAAACTCTAGAAATTAAATATTCATATACTTTTGATTTTAGAAAAAAAAACCCCACACACCCACATCCCCCCCCTCCCTCCTACACACTCCTATCATGTTTCAGTTAAGTTATTTTTATAATAATTTTTTATTTGAAAAATGATTCACTACACTGGGAGAGTCTTAATTAGAAAATCCCCGCTGGCTGTTGAGTGCTTTTAGTTATTCTGATTAATCAGATACTACCACTGTGTGGAATAATTCTGCCATGACATGGAAAGTCTTTTAAACAATTTGCTGCTGCTTAGGGATTCCCAAAAGATTGATTATAAACTGAGATCATCACAGGAGCATGCAGTAAAAAAAATAATTTTGTGCTTTTTTAACTCTCTTGCAAAGCCTGTAAAGAACTGGAATAGAGACTGAAATCTGACCGTAGATATGGAGGTGAGTTGCACAAAATTACCTTGGTCTATGGAGAAGACAGCAGGCAGATCAAAGAATTTTCTTACATATCCTTTTTCCTGTTGCCTTTTGACTGTTTTGTTGCTAAACCTACTGAGTGCAGAGATTTTTTTTTTTTTTTTTTTTTTTAAGATTTGTTGATTTTGGCATGGTAACTACTGCAACGGGAGCATGTAATAGGAGCCTCAGACACTAGTAGTGTGTTAGTAGTTATTAGGGAGTATTAAATTATAGAACTGTACTGTAGCAATATTTACCCAAGGAACACGTGCTAGAAAGTGCCATACAGTGCAATAAAGCAGTGGGGAATCTTGGTTTGACCTTTAGGACAAATGAGAGCTTTTGATTTCCTGTATTTAACTTTTATGTTAGGAAAACTAGCCATAGAAATAGCTACCCTGACTGAAATAGAGAGGGAGCTTCTCTGGTCAACATAAAAGCCCCCAAACTTTGTACAGGTTAACAGTAGATCCTGCCATATTTTTGATGTTCCCTTTCTTTTAAGGAGGAAGAAACACACAATGTTTAATCACTTTAACTGGAAAATAAAGTGAAGTAGGTCTGAGATCCAACCCAGAGACAGGAGGCAGGCACACCTGCTGGACTGTGTGCCCAGTTCAGAGCCTGAGCACAGCTGCCAGAGCCATGGGCAGGGTGTGGGGCTCCCAGGTGAGGCCAGCTGGGACCACTGATGCTCTCGTAGTCAGCCTTTGTCAAATTTGCTTTTGCACTGAAGTGTAAACAGCATGTGTGCCTGTTAATACATGACATAATGTCTGTAGCTCTATTGAGAATGTTAGTGGCAGTGGTTAGTGCTCCTCTGAACATCTTTCTGGCAGCTTGAAGATGGTGTGGTTTTTGCCTTTCTTGCCCAATCTGCGTTCCCATTTTCAAAGCTAAGGGAAGTGATAAGGTGTTGTAGCTTGCACTGGTGGTGTTTCAGCAGGAGAGAGGGCCGTTCCTCTATCTTTTTTTCTCTTGGGAAAAGAAACATTTTGCTGATTTATTCTCAGCTATTACCGTGAAACACTATCTTAGGTAAATAAAGCTGCTGGCCACCCTTTTATGGGATGTTATACCAGGTCATATGCTTTTGCATGTGTTGATCTAGTTCATGCTAGAGGCCTTGGTTAATTTTTTGAAGGTCTTCATAGGAAGATTTATGGGGAAATCAGTTAACTGAGCAAAATATTTCCAAAATAGAATAGAAAAAGTCCTCAAACATTCTAAAAGTGACTTTATAACTGGTTAACATTTTAATTGTTTACTGCTGCTAACAAGGACAGCAGCCCGTATTTTTTAGTAACATCTGAATTCAGGAACTGTTGGCAGATCTGAGTTTTTCTTTATGGATCCAACTTGGACCTCAGAACTGTAACCAACAAAGCATGGGAGTTTTCTTTGGTTTTCCTTGTACAAAGGAGTAGGAGTCAGGAAGCTCAGTGTCATGTCTGGAGCAATGACTGCTCCAGAACTCCTCTGTCCCATCTGTGTGGACTCAAGGTAGAGCGGAAATATGCTCAAGTGCTTGTCATCCTTTGCATTGAAAAGTACAAAGTCACAAATGAGATTTGTGCTTAAGAAATAAGCATTCAGACTCCTCATGGCTGTTTCTTGCTAAATCAAATCTTTGTGGCATGTTACAGTACTGAGAGGGCTCATTTTGTAACAGTTTTTCAATACAATAGATTAATAAAGTTTGGTGTGCCTCAAAGCTTCTAAAAAAAGAGAAATGTTGGTCTGCCATTCTGGTACTGATAAAACATCTTTCTGCATTTATATAGGTTTTTCATGATAAATGATATTTTGTTCCTTAGAAAACATGGTTAAAGCTGTAAATTTGTAAACTTTCAACTTTGCCAGTGTGAAAAGAGGTTGCCTTTAATCGAGTCAGTTTATTTTCAGTGTCTTATCCTTAATTTAGTTGAGTTAACATGATTAGAATGAAACCTCTCTTGGCCTAGTAAATAATGCAAGATTCTATTTTGTAAGGTGCTGAATGAGGAAAATGAGAGATTTCTGTAACATGTTTGATTGTTGTATGTTCCCCTGTGGGCTTTTTAATGTATTTTTTTTTTGCTAAAGATCACAAAAGTATAAATCAGTTTTGTCCACTGAAAGCAAAATAGAGAGCTCTTGATGATCCTGCCACTGGTACCAAAACAAAAAGCAATTACACTGGAGTGTTACCTCCACCTGCTCTGATTGCAAGCTGTGTGATATTGTGTGAAATGACAATCCAAATAGATAAAATTAAGTTTAAAGGCACATAAGTAAAGGTTCTTAGGTAAATATGCTGAAAAGTGTCTATGAAAAAAGCTAAGTACTGTTATTCCATCTATGTGAGCAGCTGAGCTGTGTACACACTGCAGTGTTAATACAATATTTGTCTCAACGACACCATCATTAGAATTACAAAACTTAGCTTTCAAGATTACTTATTATTCATATTTTTCATAAATCTGCTTTATCTTGCATTTTGTTGACTTGCATTTCAGTAAATGTAAGAAATATCCTACTAGGTTTGTGCTAACTCAAATAAAAAAGAGCTTGTGTAAAAAACAATACAAATCAAAGAGTACTGAACAAATCTCATGTCCAAGAGAGGTGTGTCTTCAGCCTGAAAGCTTCTCTTTCTCTCTTCCTCTAACTTTTGCAGCAGGCTTAATAAAAGGTTGGCTCCAATACCATCTTTGCCTCTCCTTACTTGGCAAAGCCATGATTCTTGTTGGTTGTTGTACTGCAATGGTAATTCGAGATTTATTTTTTTCAGCTTCATCCTCTGAAAAGAAGTGAAGACCTCACCTGAAGAGCACTTCCATATAGCTTTAGTAATAGGCATTGAAAATGTATTTTAAAAAACCCAAATAGCCATGAACAATTCAAATAGGGTGAAAGTGTAAGATTAATAGGTAATTTGAATTAATAGTGTTGCCAAACATAACACCTAGCAGAAAGTGGATTTAGAGAAAAAAATTACATGCTAATATCTTTTGTAGCCAACAAACACAGCATGAAAACAGTCTTTGTAAATCTTCATGTTTTTAAATATCATAAAGAATGCTCAGAAATAAAAAAATTACCCTAAAATTACCCTATCTATGTGGACAAAGAGGCAGAGCTGCACATTTCTTTTTCAACATTTGTCCTGTTTCTCAGCAATGTAAAATTGGTAAAAAAATCAGTTAACATAAATTAGAATAGAGGAAGGGAATAATTTCAGTGCCAGTTGCATTGAATGACAGTTTTTATATATCTTCAGAGCAGTGGAAGTCAGGTATTGGACTATCAATGTACATCAGTCATCTAAATATGATGTGTGAAAGAAATGGAATTTAACCAGACAATGCCTTCTGATTCCTCTGGTAGGCTGTGGAGAGGAACACCGGGGTCTGTCAGTGCTGATCTCAGTGCAGGGACGTTAGGTGATCTGAGGAGTGAGCTGTTGACACAAGAAGCATCTGCTGGCAGCTTGGCTTAGGTCCTTTGCTGCAGAGAGAATTAAAAATGGTGATCAGAATAATACAGATCAGTCTCTGACTTTGTGTCTCTGGAAGGCTAATGCTCTTTTAATATTCCCAGCAAAATTTGGACTTGCCATGTGTGATGGGCATACAAGGAGCAGTGTCTTCCTCTCCCTTTCCCTCCCCCCCACTTTGTATTTCAAAGAAAAACACCTGCCTTCCTCTTTTATGGGTTGCATTACTTTGATTTATTAACCTGATGAAAGAGTTGAAAGAGTAGAGGAAAACTGTCCATCTTCTCCCCTTCATTCTGTTGTCCGTAGCAGGGAGAAGCAGAGATGACCTGCAAGTCCTGCTTTCCTTTCAGGACTCAGTCTCAGTATGGGTGTGAGGGCAGTAAGGTGTAGCTTTATGATCATGTTCCTCTGAATAAGTATTGGGACACCCAAATTCATCGACAGTGGCTTGCTTCAAGAATGAAAAGTTGCTTCAGGTCTCAGTTTTGCATTTTGTGATGGCTTTATCTTTTCTAAGTAGGTTTGTTGTAATGTAAATCTTGCATTTCCTACAGAGACACACTATCATCTCAGCAAAGGAAAGCTAGTTATGAAATATTTTACAACTACTTCATAAATCAGGCAGCCTGGGATCAGTGGGATGGCAAAAATAGGATATATAAAAATGCTTCCCAATGAAGTCTGCTCATTTCCAAAAAATGAAAATAGTCCATTGGTTCATTCCCCAATTCTCTTAGCGTATGGCAATATAAAATTTACTTGTAATTTCCATTTTCGTTGAAGAATATCATTATCAGGTCACATTAAAAACATACAGCCCTGAGAGAGTAGTGCCTTCTACTGATGCCTGTAAGGGAGCTTTCTGTACCCAGGCAGATACGTCTGTGGTTTCAAAACATTGCAAAAAATAAAGCTAAATGACTGCCATCATATTGTAATGACCCCTGTGGTAGAAATCACTAGCCAAGTGTTTGATATGGAAGAGCTGCTTTTCTTTAAAAAAAAACAAAACAAAAACCCACAATCAAAAAATCGAAACCCTCAGACATGTTGTGAATTAGATATGAAATAATGGATGCATTGTTTAGTCTAACCATTTAAATTCAGAAAAGGCTATTTACACATGGCAATACTTGCTGCTCTGTACTGTCTGATTAAGACTATTATAAGGAGGCTATTAATAAGTAATTTATAACCAGTAATGTATATAAAACTCAAATATTAATTAATTTTTTTTGATTAATGCATACACTAGATGCTTTCTGAAAAATTTATTTAACCATTGTAGTTGTCAGTTCCATCCCTATTAGCATATTTTGCCAATAAAGCTTGAAATGGTAAATTAACTTTTCCATCCTTGAAATACCAGAAGTTTTTGATTGATTGCTGTTGAACAGTGAGGCATGAAGAAACAAATGAATAATCTCCACTAAAAATAGTTTCAGAGGAATCAGGGAAGTCATGTAAATTCTGCTTTAGGATGCACGTTGGGATGCCTTGCTCTCCTCAGTGTGCAGATTCCACTGTGCTCTGTTGAGTAGCTCAGACAAGTGATGGTCAAATGAGTTAGGGTTTAACAACGCCTTTGAGTTCCGATGCAGTGATTTTTTTTTGCATCGTTATAGTGCTAATTTCTGAAGTTAATTTTTTATTGAGTAGGCTCCAGAGGCAATTGTAGACTCTTACTAAAACGCTATGGGCTTTTTGTTTTCTTTCTTTACTTTCAGTCTAGACCACATAGTGTTTAAATTTCAAGTTTGTTACTTGACTTATGAAGTCTTCCTTTACTGTGCTCTTAGAAAAGAGGTTGCTTCTGAATGCAATTCTCATAAATTAAAGCTTTTAAAGCAGCATTATAGTTTGTGTCACTCTTTCAGTGCTAGCACAAAGATCCAAATCGATCATGAATATGGAGCATTCACAGGTTTCTCTGTACATAGGAGTGGGTTGTCAGGACAGGGCAAAGGCTTGTTTCCTATGCAGAATATTTTTCTAGGAAAGCACTGGAATGTTGCAGTCTGTTGATAATAAATACCTTGTTTTTTTTTTTTAAAAAAAGGGATCACTTCAACAGAATCGGAAAGAAATCCATATACTAGTTTGCTGAAATGAAAGCATCTTATTGAAGACATTTTGGAACACAGGTGGCTATTTTTCCTGCTGTATTTATATAATTTTCAAAATACGAGAGATTATTACAATTACGCAATCTAAAATTACTTTCACAGTGAAGCCTTCTGTTTGCTTATATTAAACTTACCTTTGAAGTTTACACGGTGATTCTCATGTGGTTTTCCCCAGTACATATCTGGAAGCAAATTGTTTTGAACAGTTACTGACAATGGGTTGTCTCCCACTGGAAAATAATCAAGAGTTGAGGTAACCTCTGACAGTGGATTATGCTGTTCTTTGAGTGCCTCCTCATTAAGCATTACTTACACTTCTATTGGCACTTCAATACCTGAATGGTTTATTACAATGTCTCTTAGGTGAAGAGAATTTCTGGTATGCCTTTTTCTTAGTAAGTTTTTTGAATAAAATGCCCTACCAAGATTGAATTAACGTGAGCAAAACAACTCATATACATATTCATTCATTTGTATTTAAGGTTCTTTTATAGTACATTCTTAGTGTAAGCATGCTGATAGTTTGCTTTTGGAACTTCAATGACAGTTTGACAACAAACCTGTGAGTAATTTTGTTACATGGCATTGTTCACCACCATATAAACTACTGTTCATTGGGGTTTTTTTTAACAATTACGCTTTTTTCTTTCTCAATTCATTTATCATATGTTTTTGATGAGATTTACTTGTTTCCAGTGCTAGTTTTATGTCTAGTAACTTATTCTAATAAAACAACCCAAACACATTCCAAATCCAAACACTACAACTGTGTTGTTTTAATTGTGGAGTGATTTTACATTTGTATTTGAGAATGTATTTATTAAGTTGTTGTTGCGGTCGTTGCTGATACAAATGAGTATAATGGTGAAATAAAAGTAATCTCAAGATTCAAATAATCTTCCTCACAAATGAATCAAGAAGGTATGTTTTGAAGACATGTTTTATCAATGCATATAAATATCTTAAGGGCAGATGTCAAGAGGATGGGGCCACACTCTTTTTAGTGGTGCCCAGTAACAGGAAAAGGGGCACAAATTGAAACACAGGAAATTCCATCTGAGTATGTGGTAAAACTCCTTTACTTCGAGGATGACAGAGCACTGGAACAGTCTGCCATGAGAAAGTGTGGAGTCTCCTTCTCTGGAGATATTCAAAACCTGTCTGGATGTGATCCTCTGCAACCTGCTCTGGGTGAACCTGCTTTACCAGGGGGTTGGACTGGATGATCTCCAGAGGTCTCTTCCAACTCCAGCCATTCCATGAAACAACTGAAATGTTGTCCATATCAAAAATAATGTGTGGTTAAGGAAAACTAAAGCTTTGATCGCTTCTGTAAGGTTTCATCTGAAAATTATCAAAACCACTTCGGTAAGGAAGAATTTAGTCTTTCATGTGCAACAGCTTATATTGACCAAGACCAAGAAAAAAAGCAGAACTGGTTTGTACTGCCTCTATCTCATGTAATATTGTTACTGTCGTCTAAGAATTGCTGTCAGTGGTGTCCTTGTTTTATCCATACATGAAATTCTTTTAACATTCTTTTAATAAAGCATTCTTGCTTTATTGTTTCTGCTGATGCTTTCACACATATTTGCTTCTGTTTGCATTTCATTCAGACTGATCTTGGTATTTCTGTTGCAGGTCTCCACAGACAAATCCCTAAATGGCTCAGAAAAGGATCCACTACTTTTTCTTGTATTAAGGTCACAAGTTGAAGTATGCCAAAAGCTCTGTAGTTAAATAAACAAGAGCTTTTTCTTTGTCTCTGTTATCTTGGAAGACCTTTGGGATTTGTCATAGTGATTTTTGAGGGACTATTAAAAGATGCAATCTTTCTCTAGCTCTTCATATTCCCCCTGAAGGTACAAAGTGTGTCCGTGTTTGTTTTTAAGGTAACAAGACTAATTATATAGTTATTACTGAAAATACTGCATCCAGGCAATGGAGGTACAACCTGAAGGGTTTTCATCTGTTAATGGACACATTTTAGTCCCTTAACAGAAGAGCTAAAATCACTACAGATATTTGGCATATGTTTTTGTTGCTACTTCGTCTGCTGAAGTCAAGAGGAATTGCTGGCTTGTTTTTACTTTCTGCTTGTTTCCATGTGGCATAGGGAGATAGGAAACCTTTTCACCTGCTGACAGTGGATGACTCAGTACAAGAGAGGAGCAATTATATAAATGTGTCATCCAAGCATTCCCAACCAGTGTGACATGGTAGTTTTTGTAGGAAAGCAAAAGGGAAAAAGTGGGTGAGAAATGTAAAATACAAAAGACGAAATACAAGTAATACCTGCCTTTGTTTGTAGCAGTAGATGGGTTGAGAGTTTAATCAGCAGAGGTCAATAATACAGCAGCTAACACCTTGGTTATTTATGGATTTACTGGCTGTGTCACAACAAGAAATGTTTTAGAGATGGCTGCAGAGAACAGATGCAAGAACCGTGGAAAGCTTTGCTAATGAGCATGTGTTTGTGTATGTGTGTAGGAAAACACAGCAAGCTGTAAGTGATTTAATGCACCCCCTTGCCGATTTGCCCCAATCAAACAAGTCACTGCCTGTGTGCAGTGTATCCTCTTTGGTGGAAGAGGTAGGACATGCACATATGGCTCCTCTCTCTCGTTTCTACTGGAGGCTGCTGTCCTTTACAGGGTTAGCTATATGCTGCATGTGTCTTAGGTTCATTTAATTTTTGCATGCAGATGGCTAATATAGGGTAGACCTTATCAGGTCATGTGTATATATATAGGAAGACAATGAAATAATTTTTTAGTTTCAGAAAATAAAACTAGAAACTCATTTTATGTTGTATTGTTCCAGCTTTTTATCATTTTTTCATATTGAAATAAGTTTGATTTAAATATGCTAAGAGGCCTAAAAATTCCATATATCACCAAAGAGATTCTGTTCAGCTGCATCTATCAGCAAAACACAAGTTTAAAATTACATACTGCATGTGGATGATTGATGAGGGAGTTTGTGTCATCAGTACATGATAGGTGCTGCATTGCTGCACTAGTGCACTGTAACACACAGCAAAGAACTGGCAATGTTATGGCAGGTTTCAGGGTACATTATCTCCTGATGTGCCCAGCAATTTATGGTGTTCAAATATGGATGTCTAATTGTATTTCTAACACTAGGGAAGAAAAGGAGACTTAAAACAAAAATGACCACGTTCTCTTCCTTTGCCCGTATGGCAGTCGTCTGGATTATTGGAAGGTTAAAAGAAGAGTTAAAAATTCTTTCCACACATCGGGGTATATTTGGGGTGACCGTTAGGCAGTTTTACAGCTTATCTTACTATCAGAACTATTTTGCTGCTAGATGGTGTCCAGACCTAGAATTTACAAAAAAATTCATGTTCTTGGGGTCAAGAAAAATGTCAGTATTTCTCCAGTTTTTGTATCTTAATCTGGTTCCATTTACTACAGTCAGTCCTGGGCACTTGCATGTTGCTCTGGATTCTAAGCCATCAGTCCTAATAAACTGAATTTCTGGCTTTTTTTTTTTTAATTGAAGGGAAGTGTTAACTACTAATACTAATATTTTTTTTAGTGTTTCCTGTGAAGGCATTTGAAAATTTAAAAGTTGAGGCCCATTTCATTAAGCCCAGTGTTATTCTGGGTTTAACAGTGCTGTCTGACAGAGAATGGACATGTGAACTGTTTCTTGCTGGGAAGATTTTGAGCAAAGAAAAGGGAATTAAGTTATAAGAAGAGTGAAAGAAAGCAGATTGGGGGTGGACACTACAGAAGTCCAATAGTGGAATTCTGTGACAGATGGCAGACTGTAAAAAAATAAGGGAGAGGAAATCTGTAAAGAGTCTCAATCAACAATTGATTTTGTAAGTGAAATGCTTGATCAAAAAAAATCTAAAACTATACTTCAGGCCTCTATATATTTTAAGAAAAACCCAAACCAAGTCAAACCAAACGTCACTTCTTGCATTCTGTCAGGCCAGAAATGCCACCATCATCTGAACAGTGAAGCACCTTGCCTGCCCAGAGTTATCCCATGGGAACACATCTCTTCTCTTTGACAAAGTTGGAATAAATCTGATTTGGCTCCATAAATTTATATTTCTTCAGAGAAATGCCACACTTTGGTAACTAAATAGAATATTTTTCCATGTGATTTTTTTAATAGCATTTGATTTAGGGCCATACTGTTTTTTTCAGTCTATAACTCATGGTTTATCAGATGTCTGTCCCAGCTCTACTTTCTTATTCTTAGCGAATATTGCTTGAGTCCATTCACAGGGCTGGGAGGAGCAGAGAGAACCATTCATTACAGTCAGCTGGCAGGGAGGGAAAAAAGCTTGTTTCTAAATATAATGTAAATTAATCCCACTGCACAGGATGTATTAGGCATATGTAATTTCTGTCTGAAGACATCTGTGTTTGAAAAATGAGCAAATATGCCCAGCTGGTGACCTGGTGAACAGTTGCATGGCAAAGCTATATAAAAAATAAAATTTTGTTTCTAGTAAACTGGCACTTGGAGAAAGGGAAGCACAAGCAAACTAATGCAGGAATGATGTCAGATCTTTCTTAGTTGTATAGAGGAAAAATAGTCACAGGACTGTGGGGTAGGTCAGGAAATAATTTCTGCTTTATGAAATAGCTGTTAGTGTGGTGTCTTTCAGCTACAAACTCCCTAATTTCAGCTGTAATGGGGGATGAAAATTGGTGCTAATGGGTAGGAATTTTTTTAAATCAAGAGTGCAAGATAGCCTCAATTTCCAAGATAAAGATAAAATCTGTCTTCCAACTACTTGTAATTACCACAGGCTTTTAAAATTTTGCTCTCTGTTAAGTGTCATTCATTTTAAGTTGTGTATATTTCTCGTTTTTTCCTCAATAAGCAAGCCAGAGAAAATCAGCTACCCAGCAATTTAGTAAAATTAAAATTGTCCAGTTGGTTGTTTAGGTTGCATAGATCTCACATATCCACTATACTACAATATGGCACAGCAACTCATTTCTTTTATGTCATGCTTATGCAAAATTATTTTTTCTGCATCCAATACTTTTCTAGTTGTTCACTCAAGAACAACTAGAAAAGTATTGGATGCAGAGGAAATAATTTTGTGTAAGCATGATATCGTTGGACCATGTCTGCATTGCATTCTGGTCTGGTAGCATTTTGTATGGATATAAGGGTGAAGCCAGGAGGGAATAAGGTTCTGAACACAGCACAGGAGGACATCGGGTTGAGTGCGGAAGGTGGGAGGTTGCTCCTGTCAGCTGTTGATGGTGGAGCAGCTTACAGCCCAGGCCAAATGCTGGAGTTGCTCTAAAACACACCTTTTTTCACAGCCTCACAAGTGCAAAACTGTCAGTGTCCTCCTGGATCTACCCTTGGCATGTCACGCCGAGATGGCAGGGGTCCTGCAGGTTTCTCCTAAAAGAACCTTGTTAGGGACTAGGGCTGGCTTTGTAAATGAAGCATTTGTGATGTGAAAAGTCACATCTTTGTGACCTTATGTTCTTAATGGCACCAACATACCTGCCTATGAATTGCAGGTGCTTGTGGGAAGCCAGACAAAAAAAGGAGCATTTGAAGAGCCATGGCTGCACTTACATAGTGACATTACCAACAGAAGTGACTGCAGGCTCTCTACAAACAAAGAGGTACAAAGAGGCAGATAGCAGTGTTATTTAAAAACAAATCTTGAAACTTGCTTGTTTCCTGTGTTAGGACTGCTATTTGCAATTAGATTCAGCACAGTGGTCAGAGTTGCTTGAGTAAATCACCCCATTGCTTGACATAGTCCTCTCATGACAATACAGGTTCAAAATAGCCCTTTTTTGATTGCTTTATAAAACAAAGGGACAATGGCTATTCCTCTTGTGCCAGGGATGCTGAAGAATAGACAGATTGTTCAGAGAGATTACTGGCTTCACTTGCATTCCAGGCCTTGCAGTGTTTCACTGGCAACATCAGATCTGCTCTCCAAGGGTGACTGGAATGAAGCCTTGTATAAGGTGGCCAGGGGGTTCACTAGATATGATCTTTGTTGGCAAAGGAGATTCAGGATCCCACACTTCTGCTAATGATTTCATATATGTTGATGATGTGAGCATCCAATATTTTTACCTCATCTATATCTACTCCTTCTATTTCCTTTCTCTATAGAGTTGGTCAAAACATTAGTCCCTAAGTCATGGGAAACTCTCATGGAGGTCATGTAAAATCCTTGGTTTAAAAAATTTGGTTACATTTTTGTACTAGGTAAAACAAGCTGGTCCCTTAGGAACTGTGATTCAAAAAGATACTAACTGTGAAAAGATTTATATTCCTGTTATGGTTAGAGCAGTACAACTGGACATTCTTTTTTCAGTTTTTCAATTTCCCAGCTTAGGTTTGAAAGGTAACACTACACTTTGTGGCCATATTTTCCTGACATGGGAACAATCCATGGTTCTGAAGTTGCAGATGCAATATTATTTAAACTTTTTTCCTTCCAAGGATCTTGAGGAGTTTCAGGTTCTTTGAGAAGAATGGTTTTAAAATAGAGGCCAGGAATTCAGGCAAGTCAAGTGTACTTAAGCAAAATAAGTGGGTTTGGTTATTTTCTTGATTGGCTGAAATGATCTTGATGGCTGTTGAAGGACCGTAGTTTATCAAAAGGGAGAAACTGATTGTTCCTGTCTAGAAATTCTTTCCATTTAGTGGGATAGCAAATACAAAAGGTGAGGTGGGAAACAGTGGCAGGGGGTATGAAGAACTGGAAGATTATCAGTTCAATGCTTTTTACCTTCCTTCAAATAAGCATATCTGAAAGAAATACAAGTGGAAATACAAGACCATTAGCATGATGCAGTTACTTTAGAATCTCCCTGCAGACAACAAACGTATCAAATACTAAGGACAACAGTAAAATAAAAGTCACAATATATTAATGATAATCTCACATAGTGATTTTGACATTAAAAATACCACCATATCACATAAGTTATGCTTGCTGTAAGTACAATTTTAAATTTCCTCATATATGTTTTCTACTTTTGCTCCACCTTCAGAGCAAGTCACAGTAGCTGCTGCCAGTGGATTACGTAGGCAGGTTGTGGCCTTGGACTAATTGTAAGCGGTGCTGCAACAAAAGCCACTGACTTATCTGTTCCTGCAAGGAAATCTTTATTCGCTTTCTGAGACTAAGCTGCTATGAACTAGCTCCTTCCATAAAATCTTTCCTACATTGTTGGGAACAGAAACCATGTAGATAAGTATCACTTTAAATGAAAAGGCTTCCAATGTAATTTAAATCTATGCTGAAACATTCTGCAGGGAGCTACCCTGTGCTGGGCAAATTCCTGCTTTGTGTATTTCATTTGACCTGATAAATCTCTTACATAATTATACTTCTGAATCAATAGTTATGATGAAAGTAGAAATGTGTGAATGAGAATTCTAAGAATAGGAGTGAGAAACATCTTAAAATTAGGGAGTTCTCCTGTTTTATGAAGGGAAAAGAAAATTTGGCATACAGCAAACCTTGTCGCAAGGTAGCTCATTTGCAGCAGACACTTCATTTTGGATATAAAACATTTGATTGCACCTACGCACAAACTGAAATTGAAAGAAACATTCTAAAATGACAAATTAAATATTTTCCCACTATTTTAAACTGGACTGCAATTGTTATTTTATCACTGAATTTGAAGTTGGTAGCTAAAATGTTAGAAAAAGTTGGATTTGGTTTCAAGAAGTTTACTTTCTGTTTTAGTTTTATGGTCTTCTTTCATCTATAAAGGTTATTCCATCAGTCTCATGGCTACACTTTTTCAAACTAAAATGAAAAGAATTACAAAGAATTGCAAGACTTTATCCATGCTTGAGCAGGTTTTGGCCCACGTGATCTTCAGAGGTCTCTTCCAGCCTCAACCATTCTGTGATTCTGGGATAAACTTACACATTTTTTCAAGCTGTGTAAGCCAAAATGTATCCTGATATATCCATATTCTTTCTGGAGATGAATAGGTAAACATACATCTTAATATAAGAAGAGTATTTAATAGCTACCTATCATGGGTTACCAAAAATGTTTCCAATTAACCACTTTTTTGGAGTGTGGTTTGTCTTTTAGCAGAGTAAGTTCTGTGAAAAACACCTTCCTCAAAACACTTTGAAAAGCAATAATAAAGAGAGTTGGAGAGTTGGGAATTTAATCTCTCTGGTGTTTCAACACGAGCTTTCCCCATTCATCATGTTCACAGAAAGTCTGACTTTTTCAGTTAGTTGTTTTTAATGAATGATTTTAATGGCTAAAGCCTAGTTTCTAAGCTTTGTTGTGGCTTCCTGATTTGTTTTTTCATAAAGAAGGCTGCCATCTCCTTCCCTGTGACAATGCAGGGAGCGTGGGTGGGGTACACAGAGGCTCTCTGCTAGGAAGGATGGCTGGATTCCCGGAACCCTGCTCTGGAGGGAGGTGAGCAAGCAGAGGATGGCAGGTTGTGAGGAGGAGGATTTTGCTGGAGTGGGAACTTTGTTTTGATTCAATCGTGTACTGATTAAAGTTAACAAAAATGTAAGATGGATGTCATACCCACCTAATGGATTAAGTTCCATGAATTAATCGACAAAGAGCAGTATTTATTTTTTTTTTTTGGATGACTGCATGGCAAATGCATTTCTTTAGATAACTGCCTCTGGTTTCCATGGCAATCTTACTTCTGCTTGTTAAAGGTATTTTTAAGAATCTTTCACATTATTTGAAGTATGGCTAAGAGCTAGTACTTCAGGACTATCTCAGCTGTTGATGCCTGCATAAACACATTGTGTCTGGCAGTGAAATTCAAGGAGTACAAATTGGAAGAGGATCGAAAGTAATTTTTGCTGCTCTGAATCAGACTAATGTACTCTGATAACATGTCATGGTCAGAGAATGTTACTGTTTGCAGGTTCAGTAAACTTGAACCTCAATAAAGGCTAGAAGGACTTCTGGACAGCATGCTGTGGTGAGCCATTGTATTTACTTTCTCAGTGTACTTCTGTGCAACTTAACGTACTGTGTGGCTGTTTATCTATGATGTGTCTCAATTAAAAAAAGGGTAGGGGATGACTGGAAACAACCATTTTTTCAATCTCTTGCAATAGAGTTGGTATATAGTACATGGAGGTTTATTGAATGTTGATAGTTATGATAATAACAGGATAAAATGAACTCTGGCAGGCTTTAAACATGTTTCTAATGTGAAAGGAGCTGCTTCTCATGCAGTGGTTACCTTTAATATTTCATATTTCTTTTTTCTTGGAGAAATAGTCAAAGGCACAGATGAGCTCCTTATGGGGAGCAGCTGAGGTTTGTTCAGCTTGGAGGAGAGAAGGTGGAGGGGTGACCTCTTTGCAGTCTACACCTTCCTCAAGGGGAGCAGCAGAATGGGAGGTGCTGATCTCCTCTCTCTGGTGACCAGCAAAGGGACACGAGGAAATGGAATCAAACTGCATCAGGGGAAGCTCAGATGGGACATTAGGAAGAGGTTTTTCACTGAGAGGGTGACTGGTCACTGGAACAGGCTCCCCAGAGGAGTGGTCACAGCACCAAGCCTGGCAGGGTTCAGAGGTGTCTGGATGATGTTCTTAGTCATAGGGTTTAGTTGCAGGCAGTGTTGAGAGGAGCAGGGAGTCAATGAACCTCACTAGGCCCCTTCCAACTTCAGCTATTCTATTCAAAGGTTGATATTTATGTCCTGCTCAGTCAGTCTGGGTACTGAGAAGGTTGTCAAATAATGTCAGGTGTCGTGAGGGTTTTATGTAGACACAGCTCACCCTCTGAGAAGACCAAAGATACGCTTTTCCCTTTTAAATTAAAAACACTTCATCTTTCTGCATTAGTGGTGGAACTTGGCAATATGGGATATGCTTTGTGACATGTGATTGTTTATAAATGACACTCAGGTCCCTGACAGTATTGACTTACAGGAAATTGCAAGATGCTGCATGTTCCAGCTGCCTGCTCACTCCAGCTTTTCTTGGATGCCTCCCAGCGAACCAGTACAAACTCCTTTGGAAGTTGGAATCCAAGGTTATGTAGCTCCAGACCAGTTATCCAGCAGAAACCCTTCTGAAACTAATCCATGGTAGAAAATGGCAGCTTTGCCCACTGTAAGGATGTCCAACAGCTCAGTGTAGTTGTATCCCAAGGAGAATAAATTTTTCCCAGGTTCATCAGTGAACAACTAATACATGGAGAGTGGAAAAGAGCCTCTAGACATTGTAAAGAGATTCAGAACACAGCTGGTATTCAGAGCACAACTGCTTGTTGAATTGCCTTGTTGCCTGGAACAGTGTAATCCTCTTCCATGGAAAGGAGTTGCTGGGGAAAAGTGAGGAACAATGAAATGGGAAATGTTTGCAGTTTTGTTCTGAAGCTTATATTTAATACCACGCAAAGTTTCTGGTGTAATTTTTCCTCTGCTTTGGGATGCATGAAGGGAAATACTTGATTTGAAGGCATCAGCAGAAAGACCTACCAGTCTATACTAAAGCTGATCAGGTTCATTAGAACAGTTTATTAATAGATAAATTACTTACAGTCGCAAATGAAAAAATAATGTTTCCCTGAGGGATATTCCCTGACTAATTTTCCAGTGTCCCAAGTGGACACTTCTGCCTGCTTATCCTTTTTTTGCCTTTTAGGCTCTGACTTTATTTTATCTGTTAAAAGAGTTCTTCCTTGTCTTTAAACCAATACTTTTTTTTTTTACACATCATTCTTCCCATTTAGGATCAGTCAGAACCAGACCTAATTTCATTTCCTTGTGACTCTGATGTATAAATGACAATATGACATAATTTGTAGAAGTAATTCAACAGCTGAGAATATGGAGTCTTGAATGAAGCTCCTCTGCAGGACCCTGAAGAGTAGCTCAGTAGTTCTCTAGAGGCTTCTGAAGTATTAATGAAAACACTTTTGATTTCTTACAGTTTTCCATTCTTCATTTATATTAATTCTAATGGAGGTGAAACTTGCTTGGGAATTAAGGTTATAATCAATGCAATTGAAACGAGATGAAAGATCTAAATTCATTTAAAACAAACAAACCAAAACACACACAAAAGCCTGTTTCTCCCCTCTCCAGGGCATTGTAAAAATATATTATTACTGTTAGAAGTACTTTCTAATAGCTGGGAAGTTGGAGATACTTTTGAAAGCAAGTGGATTGATTAAGAGTATCTCCTAGCAACTTAGAAAGCTTAAATACAACTGATTGAATACTGCCTTGTCAAGCCCAAAGCACCTGCCAAAACCAGGTGATGATTCCTTTCTTTAAAATACATCAGATAGTAGAGATGTAGCTCAATATTTTGTCAGTATCAAAAAGGAATTTGCATAAGACACATGACACAATATATAGAAAATTGAATCCCAAATGACATTTAAGTACTGCAGACCAAAATAGGAGGTCTGTGAGGTAGATTTTAAAGTTAATATTGCATGCTTCTGTTGAAACAGTGCTGTTTTATCAAGAAGCAGAACTAGACTTTTTGTTAGTTCTTGGTACTTGCCACTTGCTATACACATTGGACATGTGAACAAGAATATGATTTTGCTGGTATTTTATGTGGACAGCCATAGGAAAACTCTACTTGGCACATAAAAGCTTGGAGGGTTTTATTGATTGGAGGAGAAATCAAGGCAAAGAATGATAGTGTCAACAGAGAAAAGTGTTGGGGGACTGCAGCTGCTTTTTCATACCTCAATCAGCAGCTTAAGATGCTGTTTTCTCTCATTATGTCTATTTGTAGGTAACCTACAAAAACGCTAACAAATCTGCCACATAAATTAATTATACTTCAACTCAAAAGAACTTCTGGTAAGTGTCAACAATATAGAGTATCCACAACACGGCTGTTGAGCTGGTCTGCAGTAAGAACAATTTAACTTTGCTTGAAGGTGGGAAGCTAAACTCTACTTCGCATGCTGTCCAGCTGCAGAGAATAAATGGAGTTGTCTTGTCAACCAGTATTTGTTTGCTGGTAGCTATGCTTTGACTGAGCTGGTGGTACTGCACAGTACAGCTTTGGGAGAAATAAAATAAAGGAGAACAACAATGTCTGTGAAGTCAGGGTTGGAAAGCTGGGACCAGGTTACATGATTTTGAATATGTGTGCTCCACTCAGCTCTGCTAGCAGAGATCCTGCCTCTATAGATCAGAGGGGCTGAAGCCCTTGATCTAGACAGGCTGAAGAAGTTGGGGTTGTTCAGCCTGGAGAAGAAAAGGCTCCTGGGAGACTTCATTGCAGCCCTCCAGTACTTCAAGGGGGCTACAAGAGAGCTGGAGAGGGACTTTTTACAAGGGCATTTAGTGATAGGACAAGGGGAAATGGCTTTAAGCTGAAAGAGGGCAGGTTTAGATTAGATATTAGGAAGAAATTCTTTACTGTGAGGGTGGTGAGGCACTGGAACAGGTTGCCCGCAGACACTGTGGATGCCCCATCCCTGGAAGTGTTCAAGGCCAGGTTAAATGGGACTTTGAGCAACCTGGTCTAGCGCAAGGTGTCCCTGCCCATGGCAGAAGGGTTGGAATGAGATGGGATTTGAGGTCCCCTCCAACCCAAATTATTCTATGATTCTATGATCTTTCTAAAGACAGATTCTTAAAGGAGAGAGAAAATAATCCTATGAGTTTTATGGTATCTTGATATGCATTAGAAAGTGCCCATGCTGTAAGAACAGATCACTTAATTTACCCTTGGCCTGTTGCTGTGTGAGATAGAATCATGAGGAAATTTGTGATGGAGAACTTGTGTCTGTCATACGATATTTCTTTCTGAGATCTGTATGGAATGCAATGATAAGGGAAAATACTGTCATAGCTAATCCTGCTTTTTTTCTGTACTTCTGTTTCACTGCCATCCATCCACCCTATTTGAAACAAATGGGTAGGGCTTGAATATCCAAAATAGCAGGTTGCATTCTGTGTATTCTTCTTTGGAGTAACATGCATCAAGTCTTTTCTGTTCTGCTTGTCCCATTTGTTTTGTTATTATGTACGTAGAGAATGTCTGGATGTGGCTTTACACAGGCCCGTGTGTGCCATTGAAGTATTCAGTGAAAAGAAAAGCAAGCTGCTGTGATCCACTTGCAAACAGATTAAAACTACATACTTATGTTTATATTTTAATTATAGTTGTATTTACATAGTGTATTTTTATCTTTAAAAAAGATTTCTGTACTATTTATTAAAATATAAGCACTTTAGCCAGTGTCTGTATTTGAATACTCAGGATGGACAATTTAATACAAGAATCAATGTAGGTATCTAAAAATACGGTTTGGATAGTTATCTTAGGCATTTGCCTCTGAAATCCCCTAATACATTCATTACCAGAAGCTGGGGTGTAACTGTTTTCAGCCTTCTGATTATAAAGCCACTGGGCATTACAGACTTCCTAGTTTGAGCAGCATGATGATTCAAATCAGTGATACCTGGCAAACCCCAAACAATTATTTTTATTTGCAGTACTAGGGAACATTCAAATCGGTTAAGATTATTGTTATTGGGGTTTAGGGACAGTTGTTTGTTTGTCTGTTTTCCTTTTTTGATGCTTCCTGTCTCTACTCACAGGTAACATCATGGTGCTGTGGTCAACTTGCAGAACATCGCTACTTAAATCTGTAACAAACCGATTCATTAAGAATTTGGCCTGCTCGGGGATCTGTGCCAGCCTAGTCTGTGTGCCTTTTGACATTGCTCTTAGTGCCAGTCCACACTGCTGCTGGTGGATCTATACGATGCTCTTCTGCAGAATCGCCAAGTTTCTGCACAAAGTCTTCTGCTCGGTGACCGTCCTAAGTTTTCCAGCCATTGCTCTTGACAGGTAATGGGGAAAATTTGCCATGATCCTGGATTTTTCTTTCTTTTTTCTCCCTTTGTCTTGATAAATGTGGTATCACTATCTGTATGCACACCAGTGTTGCCACTGGAACAGCGTATCATTTGCCCTTCTCCAACAAAACTTGTGATCTGCCTCACAAAAAGCACAAACTCCTATCACTTATAATGATAAGTGTGAAGAGTTAGGTCTGTCCTGAAAACTCTGTGAGCTCAAAAGTCCACAGCAGTACTCCAGTAGTAAGCAAACAATCAATCAATGTCTGAAATTTGAAGTGCATGTCAGAGATGCACTTTTTTTTTTAACTGCACACAGAATGTTCAGTGTTCAGCAATTCTTTTGCTCAGGGCCTTGCCAACCACAGTTTGTGCAAAGCAAAACACCATTGTACTTCCAATAGATGGATACATGTAATTTGTGACCAACAGCTTTTTCCAAATATCCATAAAAAATCTGTTATAGAGCAACTTTTAAAACTATGACTCTGGCCTTTGAATGTGACATGTGCCTCCATCATGTCTTCTGAAATTTTGCGTGTGTGCAATGTCCTGTCTAGTTTACAAGTAAGTAAATGGTGAAATCTTCAAAGTAATATTCATATGCATCAGCCAAAGTTATATATTGAAAGAAATTTCACCACCAAAAATGCAATCTTGACATTTAAATATTCAGGTTTTTCTACAGACAGACCTGCAAAGGCAGACCTTTGGGGTTTTTTTTTTTGTGTTGGTCTTTTTTCTTTCATAAACAGGTCGTCAGCTGGCAACCCAGTTAGGGATTTGGATTATTATGCTCAGATGGCTCCTGAGAGGTTTCTCATAAGCAGTATGCTCATTAAAATAATTATAATTTTCTTTTTTTGACAGATACTACTCTGTTTTATACCCTCTGGAAAGAAAAATATCTGATGCAAAATCCCGAGACCTGGTTATCTATATCTGGGCCCATGCAATAGTGGCCAGCATTCCAGTATTTGCTGTGACCAATGTGTCTGATATTTATGCCATGTCCACGTGCTCTGAATCTTGGAGTTACTCCCTTGGCCACCTGATATATGTCATCATCTATAATATCACCACTGTGATTGTACCAGTGGCTGTGGTATTTCTCTTTATGATTCTCATTCGCAGAGCACTGAGTGCCAGCCAGAAGAAAAAAGTCATCATAGCTGCATTAAGGACCCCTCAGAATACAGTTTCTATCCCATATGCCTCCCAGCGAGAAGCTGAGCTCCATGTCATGCTGCTTTCTATGGTTATGGTATTTATCTTCTGCAGTGTCCCCTATGTGACTTTGGTGATTTACCGCACCATACTCAATATTTCAGATATTTCAGTCTTCTTGCTCCTCACCGCTATTTGGTTGCCCAAGGTCTCTTTGCTGGCCAACCCTTTGTTATTTTTAACTGTTAACAAGTCAGTACGGAAGTGCTTAGTGGGGACAATAGTACAGCTGCACCGAAGGTTTAGCAGGAGAAACATTGTCAGCTCAGGTGGTACTGCAGATGATAATCTGGAGCCCAGTGTCCATTCAGGAAGCCAGCTTCTGGAGATGTTTCATATCGGGCAACAACAAATCTTCAAGCCTACGGAAGATGAGGAGAATGAGACCAAATCCACTGGCTCTGGTGACTTTCAACGGAAAGAAATTGCTACTGCCAGTTTAGAGCTAGGACAGACTTTGGTTCACAGGTTTATACCACAGACGATTGCAGACTCTGCAGCTCAAGTGGCCCCAGCTGTGCCCACAGAGGCTGACACAGTAAATGACAAGTATTCCATGCAGTTTGGTTTTGGACCCTTTGAGCTGCCTCCACAGTGGCTCTCAGAAAACCGAAACAATAAGAAGCGACTCCTGCCTCCTTTGGGGAACACCCCTGAAGAGCTAATCCAGACAAAACAGCCTAAGTGTAAAGCAGAAAGAAAAGTCAGCAGAAACAATAAAGTCAGTGTCTTTCCCAAGGTGGATTCTTAGTAAGAGCAGGAGCTTTAAGTGACAGAAAGGTCACTTTCTATTACATATTTGATCCCATGGATCTTTATTATGTTGAAATTTGTTACAGCCTGATTTTTTTTGCCAAATATAAGTTAAATGAACAAACAAAGAAAAACATATATACAAGTGTTCTTTATTAATATGAAATACTTCATGAAAATAATATGTCAAACGATGGAAATTTGTAGTTTTATCTCTGAAATCCTTACAATGATACCTGTCTTATTATTAACTTTCAAAAGTACATACAGATTTGGGAACTCTTTTTGTGGCTGAATTATGGAAATATGGCAGTCGGTTTTCTGGGAAACCTCATGGTGTATTAAAATGGACTGGGTATCAAAGTTACTTAACAGGAAAGGCTGTAGAGAGCAGAAGACATGCAGCATGGGTAAGTCCTACTCTCCTGCAAATAGACACAGCAAGATTCTGCACATTTCATTAATGAAGTAAGATGGACTATTAAGTGCATTTGTTTTCTGTTAAGCACATTTCTTTGATCAGTGTTAAAACTTGCTGGATGTTTTTGCACAAATTAGTTACCAAGCATCTGCCAAACATCTAAAGTATTTTAAAACCTAAACCAATGTTTTTTGGCTTAAAACATCCACAAAGCCACGAATACCCAAACCATCATGTGTGTTAAACCTGAGAAAGACCTCTTTTTATAAAGATCCCATGTATATTCTGGTAGTATTAAGTAAAAACTGGATTGGAGACCAAGCAGGACAAAACTTGACTGCAATGAACAAATATATATGTGCTAAGAATCCCGTGATAAAGGGCATATACAAATGTCCCTAAAGTGTAATGTATGTACTAACTAAGGGGTAAGCCTTGAAATAAACTTAGCTGCTGGTGCACTCTGCTGTTTTCTTATGGGAAAGCTAGCAAATGAAAGAAGTGGCGTGAAATGCTAGTAGCCTTTCTCTGGGTGTGACAGTCTCAGTTTCTGTCTCTCTCACACAGAGAGAGGCCCACAGAGAGGGATTCTGAGTGTTTCAGTGACAACTGCACTGCTGGGTGAAGAAGCTGGTAACAGACCTCGAAAGGCAAAGGTTTAGTAATGCTGTTGCTCAGTATTGCCAGAGGTAGAGAGGTTTTCCTTCTATCTTCACAGATAGAGATACCAACCATGCTGCTCCACTTGTCTTGCACAGTAGAGCACCCAGTGTCTGAACACAGGACTTGCAAATTTGGTGCCTAATTCCTGAGTGAGTCACAGTCATGCCAACCCTGGTATCAGCTCAGCAGCCTTTCTGTGAGAGTTCGGGCATTGTGCTGCAGCTTGCCTCCCTGTATAATCACAGGCATATTGTCTCATTTATACTGAATGTGAACTTTAAAATGTATCTGTTAGGTGACCTAAAGCTATTGCAGCCCTGGCATTTTCATTCTTGTTCAGTTGCAAGCAGTCTTTCATCTGCACTCACTGTTGTCTCTGTGGGTAGTTTCTTAAAAGCACAATCTCGTAACACCTGTTTACTCCTTGTGGTTTTCCTGTACTTCAGCCCTTTGCTGCATGCTGAACCTTTATCTGTGGTTACTGTCTGTTTATGAAAGTAGTTTTCTTTAAAGCATACTTTAAAGGGACAAGGTGAAGAATCTTGACAAGTTCACAGTAACTTACTAAATCCAACCAGTTAATCTTAAAAGTGAGAAAAAATTCTGCTAAAGCAGAATGTACCTTTTCTTCCTTTGACACGTTTGAAGGAAGTCACGAGCTTCTGATGGCTCCAAGGTGGTATTTCTACAAGTCATTAAAAGCAAATGTTTTAATAAAAATGTATTTAAAGAAAAGCGTATAAATTAGTGTGTAAAATATGTTTTTCTCCATTTCCTCTTTGGTTTCAGCGCACTTCATTTTTTGCTAGTTTAAGAGCTTCTCAGCTTGGGAGTGAGGAACAGTTTTCAAGGGGTCCAGATGGGTGGTGGGAGCCCGAGATGCCCTTCTCAGATACAGAGATGAGAAGATAGACATAGCTTGCCTGAAATCAGACAGAAGAAAGATTCAAGAAAAAATTGGTCCTTCTGTGGCAGAGGTGGAGAAGTACCACAGCATGCATTTTTTTTAAGTGTCAATAAAAAGTTATTTAATGGAGTGTTTGTTTTTCCAAAGTTAGTGAAAGAACAAAAGCCATTGAGGAAACCTTGAAAACCTAAAAATCAAAGTAGGACTTGTAGTTTCCTTATGAATTTTGGCTAAGTTTAACATTCATGTCCCACTTACATATAGATACTGCTCAAAATCTCTGTGATTACTGAATGTGGATAAATGTTTACTCAGATCTGAACTCCTTTGAGGAAAGCAAACTTGGTTTTGTCCTTTTCAACTCTCATGTTGAATGAAATACCACTGATAAATTTAAAGAGTTAAATTGTATATAATTTCATGTTATATCTGGAAAGCGAAGGGTTTGTGATGGGTTTTTACTGTTGAGACAAAAATACCTCTTTCTTTCAAAAAGAATACATGTAAAAACTTGATTGTATTTTTTTTTAGTAGATTGTTTCCAAAGACCTGGAAACCCTTCACGAGGAAATTAACTACAGCGGTTTTCCGTACCTCAAGAATTAGTTGAGAATGTTTTTAGTCCATCTTTCAGCAATTTATCCATGTGAATATTTAAAAGAAGTGGAAAAAATTCACAGAAACACATCTTTTTATAGAAAAAATAATCTGTGTAAAATTCACAAAGCAACCTCTATGCTAGAATTGCCATCAGAAGACAGTAATTCAGGGAACTCTTTATGCAAGATGGAATATTTGACTTGTAGAGTTTCATTTTTAACTCAGTTTAAGACAGTAGTAGCTTTGAGTCATTACTGCTGTCTCTAGGATTGTTGTTCAAATAAACTGACTGGGCAAAATGTTTTCCAGTTTCCAACATGGAAAAAAAAAAATCAAGTCTTGTTAGAACATCGCACTAAAATTATGCAGAAGTGAGTTTTGAGGGGGTGCGGGGGTGGGGGGGGTGTTTGTCTTTTGTTTGTTTGTTTTTTGTAATGATGGTTGTTTTTAACCACCATAGGTGTTGGTAAGATAAATGTTTCTTTCTAGATTATTAAAGAACAAAAGTGAAATACAAAGCAGGGCTGTGGGACTTTAAGAAGAAAAGGCCTGGGGTAATTTGGCCTGTGAATATAGATTTAAAGGCTAAATTTTACTACTGGAGAATAAACTTGGAGGAAGGAAAGTTAGAACCCATTATTCTAGCACTTAAGGGAGAAAAATAAAGTTCACATTAAACAAAGGCAGAAGTTGTTTAAAAAGGATGAAAAGACTATGAGGACAATGTCAGTTTATTGTTGTGAGAGATCCTTAAGAAATATTGTTAAATTCAAACAAACATCATGTAGAAATTAAAAAAAACCCAAACCCGAACCCAATGAAAAACCTAAACAGTCCTTCAGTACTAAATAATGCTATGTTGGTGGAATACTTTAAAAAATGTATTTTGCTCTTCTCTGAGAGGAGAAAGTGGACTATTTTTTAAAAGAAGCATAAGAAATACCAAATGAGATCCAGTTCCTGAATATACATCTGTTAATGCACACCAGGGTTTCTCTAGCAGGGGTTCTGCATCCCAAGGTTCCCGATGCCTAAGCATAATGCACTGAGATGGTGATTTACTCCAAAAACTCCTTTGTGCACACTACTTGACTAAGCAGTATTATAACCTCTTGGCCTCCATTTCTGTAAAACTAAACACTCTACTTTTTGCCTGGATCACATCCTAAGCCACAGGAGAATGTCCTGAGACACTTGCAGGGTTGAATTGTTTGGGTTGCCTTGCACCTTTTTGGTAGCAAACCCCCAACACTCTGCATGCACTCTGCAGCACTGAGACACTTCAGCACAACACAGTCCATCTTGATTTCCCACTTCCTCACTCTGCTCTCGTCCTGCAGCAGCAGGTGTGGCAACATGGAAGGCAAATTTGTCAAGGCAGGAGCTGTGCCAGTGCAAGTCAAGGATTAAAACCTGGCTTTAATAAACAATGGAAGTTTTACCATTGACTCTGGACTTAGCATTTTAGTTTGGCCTGCCTCCCTCAGCTGACAAGTTACTCTGCTGTATCACTATTGCTGATGATTGCTGTATCACTGCAGAACTCATCCTCACTGAGGGTTTCTGGGAAAATTTGAATATGGCCCAAAATTCATGGCTCTTTGCCCTTAACTTGGCACATGCCAGTCAAAAAATACTACTGCATAATCACTTGTCCTTTGCAAGAAAAGAGTAGTCTGTTTACTGCCCTAACATTTGGAAGAATTAATGTGGTGAATACTAGCTCTGCTTGTCCTAACCTGAGTACTGGAACTGCTACAATCTGCCTTAGAAATATTGCCTATGGTAAATAAAAGGCACTTCAGAAAAGTACACAGAAGGATATTAAAAAATAACCAAAGGTAAATAACTAACGAGCATTAAAAAAATCTTGATATTTTTCTCTCCAACATGTATGAGACAAAGAAATGAAAGTTGTTTGGCTACCTATTTGTGTATTAAAAGGCTTTTCAGAAGAGGAGTATGAAGGTAAGCAGTAGTAATTTGGAACAAGTTCCCTGTATTTCCCCCTTGTTTGTGTTTCTTTTTGATTGGATTAGGGACAAAAGGATGATTGAGTTCTGTTACTATGACAACTGTGTTCTGAGTATCAAGACAGCTTGTCTAAATGTGATTTCATCATGTTATAACCTATCTTTTAGGATGAAAAGCACATCTTGGAGTGCTTTTCTTGCCATGCACTTCCTAGACACAAGGGTTTTTTCCATTCCAACCTTTTTATTTTTTTTTTTAAATCGTCATGTTTCAGAGAAGTATCTCGTTTATCTTGGAACAAAATTGACCTGTTCCTGGAAAGGCAAAAAACGAAAACACACCCTTGATTCTGCTCTTCTAGTTTAAGCTTCAGTATAAGTACACCTGCCACCTAGAACAATATTTGAGATTATGTAATATTTATTGTTATTAACATTATTTATTAAAGTCATTTAATGTTACTAAAATTCAGTTCTTATTGGAGATGAAGACTCTTATGACCTGATTTACTGGATTTGAGATGAACTCTGTGAACCTCTTATTTTCATCTCTGGGTCTTTTAGGACACATAGCAGATTGTAAGATAACTGTGGTTTGAGATATCCCTGCTAAGCCATTATTACTCAATCTCAGCTGTGACAGTCTCATTGGAAGGAAACCTTCACTGATTCTACGTGGACAACCACCAGTAAGAAGCCTATTCCTGCACCAAATGCAAAGGAGTTTTATGTCCATTTGTAACCAGATCCAGAGCTGGATGGTCTCCTTCCACAGGCTCTTGTGAGGTTGTAGGCAGTCTGTAATAGGGAAGTTGGTAATAAGTCAGACTCTGTCAGCTGTTAAGCATATGCACTGTACCGTAGGAAAAAAAAATTTGGGGCAGTTATACCTAGCTGCTTGCCACAGCTCATTACTCATAGCTAATGTAATCCCTAATACAGAAAACCTGCATTTTAGTTTAGCCAGTTCTGAACAACATTGTCCATTCTACTGCTTTCTCATTGTCATTACTGGCCCCAGATATTCAACTTGCAGATGTAAACATGCATTTTTCTATTTTTTGCTTCAAATCATCATCGGCACCGTCTGGAAATCACCACAGGTTCCACACACCACTATGGTATTGCATTAGCAATCACAAGACTTAGGTTAGAATTTTATCATACCAGAGCTCAGCATGCTTAGGGAGGAGGGAAAAACACACAGGGTTCACTAGTGCTTTTTCTCTGTTTGTCTTCAGTTTTAAACGGTGAACCACATTGCATCGTTACTACACTAAATACCGGGAAAAACTGCTCTTTTAGTGGCACATGTGACAGTAAACCATATACTGTAAGCATCAATAAAAACTCTACTGCAGACCCCAATACATATCACTAGCTAAGTAAGATTTACTTTGGCACAAAAATTTTTCAATCAAAACCTTACTTTGAACGAGATGAACTTTGTTTCTTCAGAAGAAACTGTTTCTTGTGAATTTTTACTGCCAATAAAAACCTGATTTTAAGGCACATGGGTGTCAAAGGAAGCAGTAGGAGCCCGGAATTGTCTCTGCCGTTTTCTCAAGTTAATCGGACCATGGGAATTAGTCCTCACATTTTGTTTAAATGCAGGAAAGATAAAAAGGGGTGGGACTAGGAAGGCAATCGCACTCCCCTTATTAATTAATTCCTTATTAACCGTGAGTATTCAGGTAAAAACAGTGACCACAGTAATAATTTTACATATTAACGGGTTTATTTAAAAGTGATTCAAATATCCTTGTGTGCAAGCATGACATAATTAACGCAGAAGCCTGGACAAACAAGACTAGGCAAAGAACACAAATAATTCGCAGCGCAGACACTGCTCAGAAGGGGCAGCACAGGAACTTTTCCTTCCTTGCTCAACCGGGCCCGGCACCGGGGGCTCGCAGCAAGAGGCGCCCTCCAGGCAGCACTCCTCTCTAGCAGGACGGACAGGGCAGCGCTGCAGCGGGGCTCCCCGCGGGCTCAGGGAGAGCTCGGTCACGTCCGGATCCCGGGGAACACCCCGGGAACACCCCGGGAACACAGCGGGAACAGAACGGGAACAGAACGGGAACGACCCCGCCACCACCGGGACCGCGCCGCGCCGGGGCAGCCCGCAGCTCTCGCGAGACTTCGCTGGCCTCGTCGCCATGGCAACGGCGGCGGCGCCCGGTGCTGCTGCCCTCCCGCGGTAAGGACACGGCTCCTGCCTCTGTGCTTGCCTCCCTTCTTTCCTCCCTGCTTTCCTCTCTTCTTCCCTCTCTTCTTTCCTGCTTTCCTGCCTCCCTGCTTTCTTCCCTGCCTGCTGTCCCGCTTTCCTGCCTGCTGTCCCGCTTTCCTGCCTGCTTTCCTGCCTGCCTTCCTGCTTTCCTCTCTGCCTGCCTTCCTGCTTTCCTCCCTGCCTGCTTTCCTGCCTGCCTGTCTGCTTTCCTCCCTGCCTGCTTTCCTGCCTTCCTGCCTGCTTTCCTCCCTGCCTGCCTCCCTGCTTTCCTCCCTGCCTGCCTCCCTACTTTCCCCTCTCCCTCCCTGCCTGCTTTCCTCCTTGCCTCCCTCCCTCCTTTCCTCCCTGTCTGCCTCCCTGCCTTGTTCTGAAAGGCAGAACTTGTGTTCACTTTAGCCTTCTGAGAATTGCCAGCACGTGTCATGCACTGAGATGTCTAATTCCTGGGAATTGACACAGTTTTTGCAGAGAAACATGCGTTTCTCGGGATTAAACTCAAAATTGAACTGAGATTGGGAATGTGATCGTTTAGATTTAGGAACTTCCCATTTGAACATAACTAGCATTTGGCTGTTTTAGCTGTGTTCAAGATGTGTCTAAAATGCCCTCATTCTTTTTTTGGTGCTGACTTTGTCAGTCCAATGATTTAAAAAAAAAAAGAAAAAGAAGAGCCATAGTAATTCCACTGTTGTGAGATTACATGTAAGATGTACGCCATTCAAAGTGTCTTTGATAGTAGGCATGTGTGAACACTTTGATTGGCTTGCTGTTCTAAATATATATTTGTACATACATTAAAAAGCACATACTTGAGTGGCAAGCTGGTCTAAACTGAAAAAAACCTCTTAACATGGAGTTGCTAGAAAGCATTTGAAACTTACATGATCTATGTCTGAAATATTGCAGGGCTTATAGTGCTTTATTATGAGACTGTTAATTTGTAATGTTGTTTTTGGGTTTTTTCCCCAATTTTAGGTAACAGTGGATATTAAAAGTGGGAGCTTGGATGAAATTTCAAGGCCTGCATCTAGCTCAAGGCATAATTGTAGATCTTTAAATACATCTATGGAGTTAGTAACACCAGAACCGTGTTTGCAAAAGGTAATTTTTCTTGCCTTCAGCAGGTTAAAAGCTCTATCCATAATTCTTCATTGTAGAATGCTAAAGAAGTAATATTCTGCTTTTTTAGTCTCATATATAGTTTTGGGCTCTGCACGTATGCTAAGGGCTTATGTGAAAGTCCATGAATGTGGCCTGCTCCTTATGCAGGAATGGAATGATTTTTAGTTCAGTTTTTTTGAATCTGTGTTGCTTTTATATTTACCACAAAAAGGACGATTCAGCACTGCAACCTGGAAAACTTGGTTTTCTTCCTCTTTATATTTAATTGGATTAGTAAATAAATTCTATTTTAAGGGAAAACATTTGAATTCTCTCACTAATATGTAAATACACAACTGTAATTGGTTGATGGATGAGACGTGTATGAACAAGTTCACTTTCATCCCATTTGTGCTTTTAAATTTCAGTTGGAAAAAAGTTATTTTGCTTATTAAAAGACAGCATTTGAGCAATCCTTAAAAGTTAAATTTTCGTCTACAAGGCTCTTCCGTGATATGTTTAAATCAGTTTTAAAAACCAATTTGCAGTACTCTAAGAAATGTCAGTTTCAGGGATTCAGCAAAGTCTCTTGGAAGTAGGTGTTCATTCATCCTCTGAGAAAATTAATATTGGGGTTTAACTTAATTTTGGGAACCAGATATGTGATAAATTTGTTGGGATGTAGGAACTAGGACTTGGGAATTAGACATTTAGATTGATTTACTTAGCATAGTCCAACTGTGTTGTACCTCTGCTCGCTTGTCTGTAGAATGGGATCATACTTGGATGTTTCTGTGAAGCATCCAGGTATGATCCCATTGCTTTATAGGTTCACAGTCGGATATTGAGGTTAACAGCTGCTAACTCTAAACCCAAGTTCTGACCTAAACTTTATGGGCTATTGAATGAAAATGGAAATCTCTTGAGACTGATGAATTAATCATAAGCTTTTCAGCTCTTCAAAGACTATAAAAAACTCTGTAGTATGAGCGAGACATTGGGATGCTATGTGTTGCAAAGTTCTCACAGTGTCAGGAGAAACCACAGGCTGTTGTACACACAGGCTCTTAAGAGGTAATCTGTACTCTGCTGCAGCAGAAATGGCATAAACCTTTGGAATAATTTCCTAGCCTGGCAGTCCCAAATCTGACAGTCTGTGAAATGATGAACTTGAGAAGCAATGTGAAATCTAAGAAAGAGAGCTGTGTATCAGACCTGAAAATGGTTTGTCTATTTAAGAAGTACACTGCAGTATTGTACAGAATTGTCGTTGTCCTTTGTGATAGCAAGTGAGTATCGTGGTTATCTTCTTCACCCAAAACATCCCTGTTTTCATGGTGGTAATAATTTGCATTTCATAGGTTGATTCACCTGTCAACTTGGCTGATGGTTATCAGAGAGGCAGTCTAGAAGATTGCTGCCCAGCAGAAGACAAAGGTGATGACAGAGATAAATCTGATGTCCAGGAAGTAAGAACAGATCAGCAAACTGCAGTGGAAAGTATGACCATCTTTCTTCAGAAGTGTCTATGGAATCCCAACGAGTTGTCAGGTATGGGAATGACTAATACTTTCTTATGTTGTGACTAGACCAAATATCATGTTTTTATAGTTCGGGTAAAATTCTGTTGATGGAGGGAAAAGAGGTTGCAAATAGGTAGAAGTCTAGGAAAGAAGATGTCAAAATCCATAGCTTCACTTCTCTTCACTATTTGGAATCCACCTTTGAAAGAAACGTGTTATTGCTGTCAGCACAGTACAGTAAATGTCTTGTGGCATCATAAGCTGGGATCTGGCTTAAAAGATCAGGAAAACTAATCTGTGTGTGTCCCATGGAATCATGTTAGAAAGTGTTTTCATTAAGATGTTTTTATTAAACTTTTCAGAGTAATCATGATAATTTGTTAGAAACGTTGTATCCTAATAATGGTCCACCTGTCCAAAAGGTTGGAATTTATGGTTATAAGTTACAGTATTTAACAACTGAAAAATGTTAATACTAATAAAATACTTTAAATATAAGTATGCAGTGTATAACTTTAATTGAAGCACTTGCAGAAGTGTTTCATAGCATTCTTGTCATTCTATAAATGGTAATGGATTAGTGTTCTAGGGTGTCCAACTGTTTACAGATAGAGATGTAAAGGCCAATAAATGAAGCAGATATTTAGATACCAACTTGAAATTTAGTTAGGATTTCATGACAGAATTGGGATCAAAAAAAGTCCCTTGATTCCTGCTCCTGTTTTTAACATGAGTCCTGGTGTACTAGTACATACTATTTTTTAAGCTAATCCACTGCAAGGGCTCTGTGGTAATCCCTAATTGACAAAAATGTATCTGGTTTATTGTGAAAGGCTTTTCTCTGTGTTTTTCAGGATGTAGCTCTAATTCAGATTCTGGAGATGAAAGCACTGAAACACAGATGTTGAAATTCTGTGAACCTTTCCCAGGAAAACCAGGTAATGCCAAATCAGATAGCACATTTCAGGTGTATAATGTGAGCAGTGCAATAAAACCTTTTCCTTTTCTTATTAATGCCTCTAAGAGACTGCAACGGTAGTATATTTGTGTGTATATTATATAGTTACAAAAGAATACTACAAATTGAACATGTATATGAATTACGCTATTCAAGAGGTATTGGATGAATTCTTTATTTAGAGACTGTTTTACTAATGGATATTCATTTTCTTTAATGTTATAATAGCATTTGAGCTTTCCATAGATTCAGTCAGTCTAATAAGGCAAAATTCAGTGGTGATCCTATCCAGTGCAGCAATGCTGGTCAGTAAACGTGATATAAATATCTACAGAACAGATATTGTATAGAATTCAGCCTAAAGCTTCACTCAGTAATTTTAGGTTTAAATCAATCTGCTGAGTTCAGGCCAGTTGAAATAAGTGCTCTTTTTTTTTTACCATCTGTCCTTGGGTCCATCTGTCCTCTGTAGCTCACTTAGATTTTTATAGCTCTCCCCTTCTTGTCTCACTCATCTTTTTATGGCATGAAGTAGACCAGTGCATCACAGTAAATGCTTGGATCAATGACTATGTAAAGCAGTTGACCTCAGAAGATTAGAAACTGAAAGAGAGTGTTGCAGGACTCCAAAACTTGGAAGTCTGTGGGATAGGGACAGTGCTACAAGTGTTTCCTCTACTCTTAATATGGAAACCATAAAAGAGGACAGAGCATGAGGATGCTATAGGAAGGGGAAAAGGTAAAAGTTATAATTATAATCTGCATATTTAGGGAAAAAAAAAGGAGACAATATAGAAATCTACTTTAATTAAGTAATGGTAGTTTCCATCGTGTTTCACAGTTTTTTATTTTTTATAGCAACATTTTTCTAGAACTGGTATCAGAATCTGGTTTGACTAAGACATAAGTCAAGACTGAAACTTCTCTAATGTTTAAAGGCAGAGGTATTACAGAGTCTCTCTTAACTCCAGAATTATTAATTTCAACATGTATTCTACTAGTCAGGCTAAAGAATTTATTTTTTATTTTTAAGCTTAGTGATTTTTGCTGATACTGTGGAGATCTTGTCACTCTTCCATTATAAATTCGAATCAAATCACTTGCCCAAATTAGGTGACTCTTTCTCTCCCACACCTTCATATCCAACTGCTACAGCTCAGTTTGATTCAGCACTGTTGCAAAGACGTCTGTGTTTTTTCCCTGCTACAAACAGGTCTAGAAATTAATATATGCTTGAGAATGTTGTACTCTCGTCTATGGTTGTTGCCAAATTACTTGAACTGCTTTTTAGTGATTTTTGTTTTTAAGTTGACATGCTTTAAGCTAACATTAGTTTTAAATACATTCTACAGCAGACTCTTCTGACTTGAAATGTTATGAAGACACAGATATAAATGCTCAGATTCAAGCAGCTATAAAGAAAATGAATAAACTTGACACAATACTTGAAAAACAGCGTATACAGGAAAAAGTAATTAAGAAGCAAGGCAAAGAAATGAGGGCAATGCTCTGGGAAGAACTTCAGGTTAGAAGTGTTCTGCTTATTTTGTGACTGATGCATCTTAGACTACTGTCTTACATAATTATCATATTTCACAGAAGCCTTGTTATTAAATAACTCACAGTTGACTAAACTAAAATTAAGACATGCATCTCAAAAAGTAAGATTGGATAGTTTTTAATATATATTGGCTAGGCAGGCTTTGAAAGGAAGACATGACCCTTAAAAATGGATAAGACCAGTTGCCAAATATACAGCTGTCTGGGTGTGGTTTAGTAGCATAGTATTATGCTTGAGTTCACCACTTGCAGGGAGGGTAAGGTGTGTCAGGAGGTAATGTCTGTGAACCCAGGCTGAAAAGCATTTATTCTGCTCAAGTGTGATCCTTCTTAGGCCCAGCTATTTCCGTACTGTCTGTTGTTAAAGAAATTAGAGATGCCCCCTGAAGAAGGCATAAGAATGCTACAGCACAAATTCCTTTATCCTATCCCTATCCTGGCCTCTAGCAGTTAAATGCCTTGAAATAAGTTAGTATTTCCTCTGTTTTACATGAATAGAAATGTGAGTTGCTGAAAAACCATGATTGGTTTGACTGCATTTCATAATTTCATTGGATTTGGATTTGGATTTGGAGCCGCAACCACATTACAGAACTTTTGTCTTGTGAAGTGGGTCTCCAAATAAGAGACAGTATGTAACGGAGGCTTTAAAGTTTCACCATGCTTTTATCATAACTTCAGGAGATATTCAGATAGCCTCAAGAAGAAAATAAAGTGGAAAGAGTAATTTTTGATAGGATCTGAATTTCATTAGATCTGATAAGCAAACATATTTCACTTCAAAGAATTTACTTTAAATACATGCATATATCTATACATACTCAGTTTATTTATTTTGAATAGTCTATCAGAACCACAGGAAGCCACGAGGAGGTGGAAAACACAAACCAGTTTTTGGCTTTGTTCTCATCGTGGCATGATACAGTTGGTAAGTAAAGAGAAACAGACTTGTGGTACATCCTATCTTTTTTCTTGTTGGGGAGACAGTAAGGATTTGAGGTCTGAATGGTTATTGCCGAGCAAAAATCTCAGCTTGAATGTTGGAAGTGCATGCATAATAATGGTAGCAATGTGTAGTTAAAATATTTCAACAAAACTTACTATTACAATGTAACCTGCTTTTATTTCTATGCTAAAGTTTGGGTTACTAAGGGAAGAAAGCAGAATTTGATCCAGGTGATATTTAGACAGTCTCCAGCAGATGTCAGGATATATTAAAATAACAGTAGGCAAGCAAGACTATAGGACTGCTAACTCCCTTTATTTCGTATATATGACTGCTCCTTTATTTCAAAAGTAACTCCTGTAGAGACCATGTGCATGGTGTGGTTTCTGGTGTACTGCACTGACAAAACTGTATAGTTTAGATTTATAGTTTTCCTCCAGCTTGATCTTTATCTTTTCTGCAACATGCGAGTGCCTTACTTTTCAGGTCTTACTTATTTACTTAGGTATTTATTTAATTAAATGAGTGTCTTGATGGCTGCCCTGGTTGATATTTAAACAGAATACATTTCATATATTTTGCTTTTCAGAACTTGAATTTGATAGAGCTTTATTAAATAAATTATATATGAGAGCTATTATAGCTTTTAATGTAGCTGTGAAATCAAACACAAGTTTGAGTACAAAATCAGTAGTAACTTAAGTGTTCCAAGCCTTTCAGGCACAACAAAATCTTCTGACACACTCACAGAAGAAATTGAACAGCCTTAAATTCCTTACCCCGTGCTCTGTTTAACAAAATCGTTTGTTCAGTTGAGTCCATTACACTTCATTATTACTGTTTATTGTGTGTTTTTTTCATTGTGAAAATCACATGTAATTCATATGGTTGTTTGCAATACGATTCTTCTGTAAGTGCTAAGTGTATAGACTGCAACTTACTGCTCTAACTTATATTTCCAGTTGACACATATGAATATTTTAATTGATTTATTTTTTTCTTTGAGTAACTGAAACAACTAGGATGCTTGAACACTGTTTTTCTAGACTATGCCCTTGACCTAAGCCTCTTGGAAGTCTAATCATTCATGCACAGGCAGACACCAGCTGTGAAAACCTGGATGCTTTATTCTCATTGGAAGTTTTAGATGACTTACCACGTGGTGTCTGCAGAGGCATTTGAACTTTACGGCCTTGGGCTATATCTTTGAGTATGTGGTGAATTGTCCTCTATGGGCAGTAGTTGTTAAAAACAAGAACACAGCCATAAGAAACAGCATACTTATGACTCATACTTTACACTTTCCCCCTTCTTTATTTCTTGAGAAATACGGTGCTTTTGTAATTTATCCAAGTGAATTTCTTTCCTTTCCGAGTCTTATAGTATGATACATGTGATGCTAGATCTTCTTTAAATACATTTCAATTAAATTTTACCGAAAAAAATTCCTTGCAGATCCCTCCCATGCTAAAGAAGATGAAATATGTACTTCAGTATTTCACACACACATGAATCCTGAAGATTATGATTGCCATAAAGCCCAAGAAAACCAGGGTAAGCTTTGTAAATGGTATAGTTTGTATTTTTAGAAATGACAAAACAACATGTACAATGGGTGGGTAATGAAGACTCAGCCTTTGTGGCAAGGCCAGTGAAATGGGAAAAAGCAAGGTTGCTGGAATAGTGACAGTTCTTTCCTTTTTTGCAAATGAAAGAAGAGAATAGCTTTGTGACTTATCTAAAACATTGTACTCAACATGCTAAGAAAATTTTTACTTTTGGGTTTATAAAACCATTTTTCTTCCATTTCAAAAGGAAGAGGTGTGTAACACATATATTTTAAAATGTATCATTGATTCTTCATGGAAATTCTTTAAAAACTTGTATTTGCTATTACTTTAAGGTATTGTAGCTTTTATTAATAGGCTTATATTCAAGACACCATTTAGAAATGACAAGTGGTGCTGAATCTAACTGCAACTGTTCTGTAATCTTTTTTTTCGGCAGACATTCTATGGATTTGTGTCCAACAAGTCTTCAGACAACATGTATTTTATATTTTGCTATGCTGATTATTGTAAAGTCTGCATTGCTTTTATGAAATAAGTACTTTCTGGCAAAACTCAAACACCTGCTGTTTCTTTTAGAGACAGTGTGTTATCATGCGCTATATAGACATTTCAAATGCTGTTAGTGGTGTAGTGTGTCCAACATATCAAAATAAATAGAATTGTGAATAATAGAATATGCCTTTGTTCTTTCCCTATTTGAAATTCAAATTTGTGTGGTTGAGTAACTTTTCACATGTGTTGTGATATAGGAATAATAGCTTCAGATGCCATTGCTATCAGCTGCAATTGTTTATTTCTTTGTCAACTACCATTCTATGTAAACAGAAGGAATCTATCTTCCTGGTGGCTGGCTAAGATGACAAAGACAAAATAAAAGTGCATTCTTCGAGGCTGAAGCATCGATGGTAGCAATATCTCTGCAGTTTTTGAATGTGACTGCATGTTTTAATTTTTAAACATGGACCTCATCCTTTATCATCTTACCACTTGTCTTTGTTCACCAGTGACCTTAACTTTGTGGGCTGGAGCTTTTCATTTCTGTATCTTTCTACCATATGTTTTCATTCCTCCCTTAAAATGAAGCTTGAACCTCAACTTCCTTGTTCAAAATTTCTGAGTTGTGCTGGAGTGCCCTTGAATAGCAGTGGCAGGTTTCATTACCAGTATTCAGTACAGCACTGACTTCTGGAGCTTCCAGGACAGGCATGGTTGGGAGTTGCTATCACTTGCATTATTTTGAGATGTTCTGCACGTTCCTGCTTTGGGAATGCATGAAGTAGAGATTGTTTACAGCCTGTGAGCAGTATATTGCTTTAAATGACTTTTACTATTTCTGCTGGAGGCTTTTGATGTGCTGTCTGAATAGCTAAGACTTACTGTTTTGGTTGCTCTTGGATTTCTGGGTCACAGCTGTCATAAAGGCAGACCCTGAACAAGAGGAGCTTGTGAAGAAGAATGTATGCACTAGTTTTATACTATTACTTCATCAGTCTCATCAAGATTTGTGCCAAATCTTTGAAATATGTGCCAAATCTACCAAAAGGCCTATGCAAAATTTGTTGAGGTGGAATCTCTTTTTTAATTAGCCATGTCAATCTTCAGTGTGTTCTTTGTCTCAATGATCCATGTCTGTCCCTTCTTTACTTGAATGTTCTGAGATGTTCTGAGATAGCTCCCCCTCAAAAATGCTATTCCACAGTCAAGTGAAAGATACACCTTAAAAGTAATGTATACCCTGCGTGTTACGTTGGTGTTTGGTGAGTTTTGCTCATCTTAGGATGCAACTTGTCATATTTATATTGATTGTTAAATTCCTATATGATCCAGTTCCTTGCCATATTCATGATGTTGCCTGGTAATGGTAAAGAAAGCTTAGGATGCTTTCAGTAAACAGTGCATTTGAACTGTGAGGGGGTTTCTTGGTCAGATCTAACACCTCAGTCCTTTAGGGTTTGTGTGTGCTTGGAATTTATATCATATCTTTGGGAGTTTGCTTTCGTTCTATTCACTCTGAAAAAGAGTTACTTTCATGTAAGCTTTCATAGCCTGTCTTCTATTATCTAACATGTCAAATTCATTTTTTGTAGGGAAATAGCCCACCCATTTTTCAAATTTCTGCTTTCCAGAAAAGCAAAAAGTACCATGCCTGCTTTTGAAGTAGTTATTGAGATTTAGAAGTTGATTGTATTTGCTTAGACTGGCTATTTAATGTGACAAATATTTGCTGTTCATAAAGGAGTTGTTATTTTAAGCATGGTAAAAGTCTCTGAAAAACAGAATACATGCCCTTTTTCTGTCATGGATAGAAACCCATTGTTATTAGAATATCATGTGTCTGTTTAATAGATTTACAGCTCTATGATGAGTTTTATTTTTTAACAAAATTTGTTTTATAAGCTGTGTTATAATAATATCAACTATATCATTTGTTTTTCAGCTGTTTTATTTAGAAAAATGTACTTGATATGTCTCCAGATAGTTCTGTGGTTTTCAAAAAAATTATTGTCTGGTTTTGTAATGATGAGAAAACTGCAACGATGATAGGGTTTGAAGGAATGCCGTGGCTTTTAAGGCCACCATGTTTAACATTTTTGAGGTCAGAAATCCAAAAGTATTTTAGCCTTTGTAACATTGAGTGATCTCATATAATAAAAAGTTGAAAATGAAATTAGATTTTGGCAATATGTATGATTTAAATATAACAATATTGTTTACATAAATAATGAAAACACCACACAAAAAGTTTGTCTATTGACTTTATATGTTTGCTAAAGATTTGAATGGGGTTGATGTTATTAAAGATCTTGTTGAATCAGAATGGGAGTGATTATAATGTAGCAACTTTTCTTCCTCAAACATCAGATTGTCCAAGTGAATTAGAAACAGAAAAAACAGCAGAAAAAATGCATAGCAAAAGCAAAACCAGCCAGCATTTCATTAAAAAGAACATTGAGGTAAGCATTAAACCATAAAACCAATAACATTATTTAAAATATTAGCTGAAAATTAATCTATAAATACTTTTGAAGACAGGCTTTTTTTTTTTTAATCAGGAGCTTTAAAAGCTAATTAGGCATAAATTAAAAAACTATCTTTCTGTTAGAACTGTTATTTATGGCAGAGTGCTGTATTAGGTAGCTCTCAACTTGGATGCTCATATTGATTGGGATAATACTGTTTCTATGTGCTTGCTAAAGAGTACTGGAAACTGAATTGTTGTGTTTGTGCCTGGACATAGCTTGTTTTAAGGGCAATATCCTAAGACTCTTTAAAAATGTATTTACTTTTAAGTTAAAGGATGATGTCCTTTTGCATAAATAAGGGATAGATATACAGGTTGTTCATGTGTAGCCTTCATGGGAGTGCTCTTTGTCAGAAAATAACATCCCTTGATTTTCCTGCTTTCTTTTTCCTGTGAGGACATAGTAGCTATCATGATTTTTCATCCAATGAAAAATATTTGCCTCCCTACTATATTAAAAACTAAGATAAGATTATAAATTTATTATATGTAGGCTGCTATATTTTTCTGTCAGAGTGATAATTTGTATCATTGAAATAAGATTTGGATGTTAATTTCATAGAGTTTAAAAACTTTGTTTTGGTGCTGTTTGAGCTAGTGGAGTTCTAAAGTATGTCTTTTTTTCTTTTTGTAAACATTTCAGCTAGCAAAGGATTCAGGAAACCAGTTTGTTTTGCTTGAGGGAGAAAGGAGAAGGCTAATTGAACTATTGAAAGATATGGAAGATGAAACTGAATTGCAAGATTTTGAGGTATGACAAATTTAATCTGTACTGTCCTGTTGTATTTGGCTTATTTTTAAGTAAATCTAAATTTGATCTTAGTCCTACCATGAAGTACGCTACTGAGATACGAGAGAAAAGATAGACAAATCCATTGGATTTGTCTCCAAAAAGGAATTCTCATTGGTTTCTTTGTTAATTTTACTAACAGCAGAACCTAAAAGAAAAGGAAGGAACCTTAGAACTAGACTTGGAGAAAATTACCTATTTTCTTTGCATAAAATGTGAACTTGTGGAGTATCAATCTGAGTGGTTAGTGCTGTAGTCTCAGGGAGAAAGGCCAGCAACTACTTGCAAAAAACTCCCAACAACAGTTTTTTGATGACTGATAAATGGACTTCAAAATGCAACAATTGGAGAATACACATTTATGAAGCTTGTGTGTCCGTTTAGAAAGATTACGTGACATCTTTCTGTGGCTTCCAACTCATTCTGTCTTAAAATCATATAAAGTCTGCTTATGCATTAGACATCTATACTTTAGCATAATGTTGTTAAACAGTGTATAGTCTGCATACTTCAGTGAATAGCAGGAGCTGGAGTGGGTAAAAATAATCCTCACGGAGACTAACAAAGTATTTGAGTGTTCCACCAATCATTGTTTCTAGGAAATGGTCTTCAATTTGATAAATGTTATCATTTAAAGTTCTGAAGATGTTTTAAACAACCTTCTGTTAGGAAACATAGCTTTCCAACCTAGGGAATAGTGGCTTTTTAAAAAAAAAAAATTATTTTACTGATTGCAAAAGTATTCTCTCAAAATGTGTAGTTACTAGGTTTCCTTTCTCTTTAAGCTAGTGTCTGTCACAAAATTTAGAGGCATTTATGCAGAATAGCTAATGCAAATTCCAACTAACAACATGTACCTTTTTTTGCACCAATTCTCAAGGTATCAAGGCAATGAAAAAGTGTAACATTTGTCCACATTTTGTATTTGGCAGGTCGCTATCACGTTGTCATGTATCTATAGAGATTTTACTGTTAATATTAGATATAAAGTAGATCATCTCACAGAACATGTGTGTTGCTGTGTGTTCTTGATAACATGGACAAGAATGGTAGTTTATGGGTTACTCTAGTCTGTACTAGATCATTTCTTTAAAGAAAAAAGCTCCTAACTCTGCTATCAAAGTAGAGTAAAAGAAAGGATAATAGCTACTTAGACCTGTCTAGTCTGGTGATGGATTCTTCCTCTCCCACATTTGAATTTTATTATGGGTAAGGCATTTCCTGTGACTGCTTCATAACAAAGATCATGAGGAAATTATCAGCTAATGAGTAATCTAGACAGCTCCAAGCTGGCCCAGGTAACTCTCCAGCTGATGGCCTCTTTCATCTTATTTTATTCTGATTTTTAAGAAGCTGGTGCAATCACATTGGCTGAAGTAATGTTTTGGAGGCTGTCAATCAAGGCAGATCTGGTTACGCTGTATGAATTCCTCTGTATGCGGTAATGTGGATTAGATAACTTCATTTGACTTGTACTACTACATATGCCAAGTATCCAAACAGCACTTCTCACTTTTTGAGAGAATGTTTTATGAGTGTTTAAAATATTTCAGAAGTACACATATTCGTGCTGATCTAATCGTCAAAGCTGAAGCTGCAGGGGTATAATTTGTTTCAGATGTTCCACAGAAAGCACTGACTGTGCTGTTATAAAAGTATTGTTCTGAGTTAACACACAGGAAACATTGACAGGACAGAAGCCTATTTTCCAAGCAAAGCCATCTTGAAAATACAAAAGAGGATGTGTGAGTCCGTTGCACCCTGGAGTAAAATGACTACTGGTGTAATTTGGGTATTTGGAATATGGGATATAGACACTGAGCTGTAGCTAATGAGCCCAGTTACATCTTACTGGACTCCTGTAGAGTCATTTCTGTGTTTTTGCACTGTGATCTTCATTCTCTAATTAGAGGGTGGTTAACCTGACACAAATGTAGTAGCATGCTGGATACTTACTTGGATACTTACTTGGATAGTTTTGGTGGTCACTGCCTCACCTGAACAGACGTTTCCACAAAGCTGGCAAGCATCTAAGACATTTTTGAGTGGCTCTTTTGGAGTCAGCTCAGGTCTGGTCGGGCTCATTAGTTGTGTCTCATCATACTTGTATGAGAAAGCATTAGAACTGATTTTGTTTCACAAAAAGGATGACTATCTCTTGATTCTCTTTTTTTCTTTCTCTTTTTTTTTTTTTTGCATTTATTATGAAGATGATTTATGACAGGTGTTTGGGGTATGCTTTTTTTTTTTATTTTTGCAACTAGTGTGCTTTATGGTAATGGGCATGAACCACAAATGACCTCATAGCAGTGGTATTGTAATTTGAAGCTGATATTTCCTCCTCTTGTATGGATGCAACAACTTGAATAGCCAGAGGACTAATCTGGAAGCTGGAAACAAATGGTGGACATGAATTTCTTGCAAGACAGATGTTGGAGTCTTAGGGCAAGGTGCTGGTTCTATTCTGATAGGAAAGAGAAAGGAAACCAGTGATACGCTCATGTCCTTCCACACATCCTTGCTCTTCTAAGGTCCTATCTAGTGTTTCATTGTGGTCAGGACAGAGATGTAATCTGCTACTCTCATACCCAGTGAATGGGGTTTGTGCAGACTTGCTTCCCTGAGTGTGAGGCAGGAGTGCCAAGCTGCTGTGGAGAACCTGCATCTGTCTGTGGGTATGAGCTCATCTGCTTGGGTTAAGTGGCTTAGCTCACGCATAATATGCAACTGTATGTAGTAGGAGTATATATTCATATGTGTTATTCGGGTGTTAACTGCTATCAGGAGGAAAAAGTCGTGTAAATACTGATCAGGAAAAGAACTCTGCTTTCTGTCTCTCCCAGAGTTCCTGTGATAACATACAGGGGCTCTAGAAGGATGGCAGCTGCTGACCTCAGAGCAGTTCCTTTGATTTCCTGCGAATGCCTTGTTTTCTTCTTTGGTGGTACCTTGCAAGTGTCACATTACATCTCATACCTTCCATTTGAGATTTGGCTCCAGGTGGTTTCTGCCGTAGCATGAACCTCTGCGGTTTCATTCCAAGCCTAGTTTTGGTTAGGCTTTCTCGTTTTTTGACTCCTTTGTCAGATGGAAAGTGGTTGTCCATTTAAGCTGCTCCTTGGTTATATTTAAAAACAATGAATGTATGAATGTCTCTACTTGTTCTGTCCATAGCTGCTCTCCAGTGTGCTAGATACATGAATATTTGGGAGATTTTAGCTATATGCTGAGATGTATGAAAATGTACATTTTATTATTAAGTATGGTTTATCTGAAAAATAAAAACTTGATATGTAACTACCCTTTAAGTTTCCTTTGCAAATGAGGCTTAAGTATTTTCTGTATCTTTCCACAGGAGAATGTATCTGGCTGGCTGGCACCAGGAGAAGGGTACACACCTGAAACGATGGAATATCATCTGCTGAATGAGATAGACAATAAGCTTCAAGTACTACTGTCTGATGGGGAGTTTTCTGCACTTTCCAGCTCATGCTCAAAATCACCAAGCCAGATGTATCAGGTAGGTTACAGAACAGAGCTCATCTGCAGATATTTTGTTTGAAGTGTGTGTTGAGATCAATATAGCATATGTCTGTTTTTGTATCTTTTGCATTTTTCTTTAGATCTTCTATTTATTCATAAAGTATATGTGTTAAGGAATGAAGTGAGAAATTTTAGCTATAGAAAACAATGGAAAAATAATTTGTTGCTATTTTGAGTCATATTTAATTCAAGAACTGTCTTGTTATTAGCAGTTATTGATTCCACACTTCCAAGATACTTCGTGTTCAGAGACTGGTAACTCACACATTTTTAACTGCATGAGGGTGGTTTTCTCAGCATAGAAACAAATTATTTATGATAATTTGCCTTTGGGAATTAGAATTAGGTTTCTTATCTCAGGATTCCAAAAGTGCCTGTTCACTTATGATCTGAAGGGTAAGGCAATGACTGATAAGCACTGTTAAAGACTGTAGAAGATAGGTTGAAATTCTATGTCCCTTGTTTTTAATGGCCTTTGTCTTTTTCCCTTGCCAGCAATATTGAGACTTGAAGATTAAGAATCAAGGTCTCAGCCTTGAGAAATGATTGTTTGAATTTTGTACTTAGAAGACACTTATCCCGTGCCCTGGTACTGTTGCCTCTACTATAATGTGGTTTAAATTAAAAAACCCTAATTCTTACTCTGCACTTATTTGCACAAAACTTATTTACTTCTGTAATATTTTCATTTTATGGCCAGAACTGGTATATCAGGGAATATATATAAAAATGTTCATTGGCAAAACTGTTTTCAGTTACCAGTGTATGAGAAACATCTCTTTGAAAGGCTAAAATACCTGTGGGTTTGGTTTTTTTCTCTTTTTATAAGGGCACTTTAATGTAATTTTTTTGCTGGCTTCTTTCTGAATGTGAGGTTCTGTTTTACCTCTAGTAGTAGTTTCTGTAGCTCAGTTCCAGAGGAGTCACATTTTGATGTTGATCATTTACCAGCTGGGATCTAATGTGTGAAAAAACACCTTCCCCTCGCTGGTAGTAACGTTAACAAATGCAGTTGTTACCCTGAGCTTGCCAATGATTGCCCGATCTTGTGTTCAATGTTACAAGACATCAGCTTGAAGTTAATGTGCCATTATGGGATAATGAAAGCTCTGTTTGGAAGTGTTTGTCCAAGTTATCTTTGTTGCTTCCTTTCAGGTAATAGCCCAGAAGTATTTGAATAGAAACTTGCTTAGGTGTATGCTAATTGAAGAGTAATGTATTAGCTTTTTGAGTAATATTAAACCTAACAACCAAAAAGAGGTAGTTAATTCCTTGTTACCTTTCATTAGTGAAAAGCAGTTGCCTTTCAATTTTGTTTTGCAGCATATAAAAGGCTTTCAGACATTGTAGTTCTGTGATTTTAATTTAGAATTAGCTTAGAGTTGCATATTATGAAGCTGCGCATTCTTTTTCTTCCAAGAATTGCATTAGATATAACTTTCAAAATGAAGACATCTAATCACTGTTGTCTCAGTGGGAGATGGGCTTTTTGCCACTGATGGATACTTTGACAGGATATAGGAACTATTCTCTCACTCTGAAATCTTTAATAATGGGCCTTAATTGTCCTGCAGTACCATAACGGAGCTGTAACAGGTGAGCAGACACGTTCATCTTTTTGTTCAAGGAGTCCAGCTGGATTAAGAATGCTTTTCCATGACTAATGTCCTCTTTTACATAGAAATGTCTCTCATCAGAACTGTGTTTCTCTCTGAAACATTTCTTTGCTCTGGTGCCAAATAAACTAAGTGTTTAAAAATGCTTCTGTCTTACTTAATATTTTTGGAAAAGAATAAATTAAGTTGAATGTAATCCTGAAAGAAACAGGAAAACAATAGCCTGAAGAACATGAAGTGTGTGTGATGAGTACAATTACCAGCTTGAAAAACTGGGAAGCTACCTGAAAACTAAAGCAAATGAAGATGGTATTTAAAGAAACAATAATATCTGTAGGCTTGGTTGTCTTAAAAGATAGTTAATGTTGTGTATTACCATGAGGAGTTCTTTTGTAACTGATTGGGGTTTTTTATCAGGAAAATATTCCCTTTTTCTATTATAGTAGACTATAGTTAACAGTTTAAGACTAAATAAATGCTCAAAATTCAGAAGATACACTAATTTTTCAATTCATGAACCCCTTGATAGCCTATGCTCTATGCCTGCGCTTCACCAAAACAGATGAATTTCACAGATATCTCTGTTTCAGAGCATGGTTAGAAGCAGGTTAATGAACTGATCAGCCAGTTTTATGGCTCAAGAAGATTGTATGACACTAATACACTTAATTAGGTGGGATTTTGTTATTATTTATTTATAAAATTTGGAGAAAAGGGAGCACAATAAATAATTATAGATATTTCAAATACTGCATATTTCTGTTTGGCATTATGTTTGTTACAGCTTTGGCTCTTGCTAAGTGTTTGTGTTTTCCCTTATGTAAAATGTTTAACAGTTTTATTTTCTACAGATCTAAATATAGAAAAGATGGAGTAATCTCAAATGGACTTCTACTATGTACATGTGCTATGTGATTGAAACATAACATATTCTGAAGTATGTGAAACATTGACAATAAAAAGTTGTCCTTGATATAATACTTTCTACATTTATTTCATGATACATTGAGAAAAATGTTAAAAAATTAGTAAGTGGGGAAAAGCCTTGACTTTCCTCATATTTTTGAGTTTCTATCAGTTACTATTCAGGGATGAGAGAAGTGAGGCTGTAAGAACTACTTATGAGGAAGCAGTAGCTTAATTCTCCAGAGTGGTCAAATATCAAATTGATTATTATGGATAATTTTGAAAGCAATACAGAAAGAAGCGGAAAATATGATTGTTACAGGAAAATTTACTGCCCTTGTGGTACTGCCAACTATTGCTGATTGTAAATGTATATTTAAAAAATTTTACTGTATTAAAATAAGTTTATTTTCAGGCAACTAATAGTTTGATTGAAATGTCAGAACTCATAGATTTGCTTGATATTTAGAAAAAGTTATTTATAGATACAGTTTTTCGTATATTGTAGCTGTGAAGTTTTCTGTTGAATTGTGAAGGTTTTCTTTCCAATTAGACATGCTACTTGGAATTATTTTCCTTGTGTGTCTATTAAAATTTCTTGAGCTGCTTCTGAAAGTAAGAATGAATAGAGTATTTTTTTATTCTATGGCTGCTCACGTCCCTTTGGGTTAAATTGATTATCAAGATGGGAGAAGGTTTTTTGCTTAGGTTTTTTTACCTCTGCCACTGTTGGATTTTTCTATTGTTAGATAGATATTGTTTCTATTGGATTTATCTTTTGTTTGCAAGAGAAAGCTCTGTTTTTTTCCAGTTGCAACATAACTTTGCAGTTTTACCAATACCTGAATGTGTGTGGGACTGATACAAACTTCAGAATCCAGTCCAAAACTATTGAAGAATCTGAGAATGTGTAACCCAAATCTTTAATAATGGTTGGGCGACTAACTCCAGCTTACAGAGAGAGGGTTATTCCTCATTTACCATGATACTTAGTAAACAAGAGCTATTGTCATTTCAGCTCAGTTCTTACTTTTCCTTCTGACTTAATTCTGATCTCAGTATGGTTAATAGGAGCAAGCTTTGGACCAGTCATCTAGTCACCCCTATTCTCAGAGCATTTTTATTGTTGTAGTTGAAATTAAACATCCAAGTTTTAGCTCTGGAGACTAAGAAATTCCTCTTAAAATGAAAAGGGTAAGAATTCTTTTACTGAAATATGTCTAGCCTGATATTTAGCTATTGTATTTCAAAATGTACATAATGAAAACTATGCATTTGCAGAATTTGACATTGACATACTATTCTAAGCATTTCAGTGTTTTCTAATAGAAATCAATTCCTTGTCTGTGAAGCAATATAAAGTCACGTGTTTAACTTCTATCTATTCTTTTCTCAGGAGTCTCTGGTTTATGCTAACAGAAGCCTAGAAACAGTTCCAGGTGAAAAGGTTCTGCGAGACAATAAGGAAAAACGTGATCAACAGAATCGTCTGAAAGAAATAGATTATCAGCTGGAATCCCTAGAGAGAAATCTTGTAAGTTTCCTATTTTTGTGGTATTTTTCTTCCCTCAGTCTGGAAACTTTGGAGTTTATCATTCCATGTGTCTTAAAATAAAATGAAGTTTTGTAACCTTATGTACATTTCTGAAGGAATCCCCAAAGAAATATGCAGGCAAAAGTCTCAAATAATTATTCTTAATCTGGGAAATTTTTTTTCAGTTGTAATGCATGCTTACCTTTAATATAGGGTCTTTCAAAGTCAAAGACATTATCCTCCTCTCTTCCTCCCCAGAGGGGCATAACACAAACAATAATATATAAATATATCCTAGAAGGATTTCTTAATGGCTCACGTACTTCAATGTTCTTTGAAGGACCAGGTCTGATGGGAATGTTGTATACACTGAGTTATTGTGGTAATCTTTCTTTATTATCACTACATTGAAAGAAAAATGGCATTTTTTATGGCAGTGCATTCTAGAAATTTGTTTCTTGTGTGTAGCTGATTTTAGAGTTTTTCACATAGTAAGAAAAACATAAATATATAAGTTTGTTGTGACAGACCAAAAATCTGTGTAGCCTACCTTTTTCTCTTGGAGGTCTTTATACAGCAGTAGGCTTACTCTCCACAATAATCGGAGTTAGGAAAAACACTGTTCCTGTTATCTTTTATCACCCTTAAAAAGGGATCTCCAGTGCAGATCAAAAGCTTTGTGATTCAGGTGGCAGCATAACCACAGTGGTATAATCTCAATTACTTATAGCACTGTAGCTATAGTTGCAAAAGCTTCAGCTACTGTCTACATAAACAAGGTTTGTTCTGGCAGTGCTGGAGTATATATGGAGTATGGGAACAAAGACTTCAGACAAGGAAACAGTGATTGTTTTAGAGGCTGTTCACTTGTGTGAGTGACTGCAGTGAGGCAGCATATTTAATTCTTATTTATTTACAGTACCAAAACAATAGTAGAACTTTATTTTAATACACTACTCTGTTATATTAAACAGTTAAAAGAGAGAGACAAATAAATAGGGGAAATCTGTGGACTTCAGTATATTGAGTAGGTTAATGGGTAATCAGATAAAGTAAGTCTGCATATTGTCATATTTTTCTACTCATTGACCTTTATATCACTTTTTGTCACTGCTGACCTTGTTCATGAGGCAAGCACAATCTGAGGAAGTGCGTCTGGGAATTGTCTGATAGTCTGCAGCAGGCCTGGGAAATGCAGTGGGCTGCTGACTCATTCAAATATTTTGTCTATAAATGGGTCAGTTCCAAATCTTGGTTGGGTTATAGCAGTTTTGTTTGGTATCACATTACATGCAGACTCTTGCAATATACCACACATTTGTCCTTGACTATTTAAAACTCTAAATTGATAGACTGTAATGCCAATTTACAGTGTTTATAAATACAGAATGTCACCTGCACCAATGTGTAGCATTGCTGCCTGCTATGCAGTACCTGGTAGGGCTTCTTTAAGTAGGACACTGTGTCTTCTTATCAATTGCTGCTCTGTAGCGTGACTGAGATCATGGCAAGTGGATGTGAAATATGTGAGTATTAGGTCCTTTGTGAGATACTTCAGTTGTCAGTCAAAGTAAAGAAGTGTTCAGGTCTGAATGCAAGTAGGTTTTTCCTTCTAACAGTACAGTAAAATATATAGAAAAGATACACTTTCTTGTGTGAAAAAAGAACAGTCTTAAAACAAGAGTGCCTTTTTTTTTTTCTTTTTAATGCAACATACATAACTGAATAATTTTTTTCTTAGGTAACTTATATGCAGTTTTGATTGGACCTTGTTTCTATATCAGAGTCATATTTCGGCAAATCTGGTCTCTGCCAGGACACTGCACGATGAAAAACTAAACTGAACGCTTGGGTTGAGGAAGGGAGTAACTACATAGACAGCATGTTTCCAGAATAATTTAATGATTTCTGGAAATACTGGGTTTTATTCAATAGGTGGCACTCTTCACTGTATGTCAGAAGAGGAATGCCTAGGCATGGTTCTAGGGGATATTTTGACTGGCAATAAAGTTAAAATTTCTGCTTTATAAAATGCAGGTTGTGAGAGATTTGCTTTCTCTTGTGGCAAGAGTCCATGTGTGCAGCTTTTAGCATTGTTATCTTTCTAGCTTTCTTTAAAATTGTGAATTTAAAATCCACGTTTTTAAAATTCACATTGCATTTCAATTTCTCCTTTACTCTTTCCTAAACCACTATGTAATTTGCTATGTAAAATTATAAATAAATTCTCTGCTCTGAGTACAGGAGGTGATTTGCCAGCAGTTAGGAATGTTATTTCTGAATGCGTGGTTATACTTGATAGTTGTAAAATACAGTATTTTACAAATTTAGTGTCTGAGAGAACTTATGTTAAAATGCATTTTAAAAAGTCCCTTGGACAAAATATTAATAGTTTAACTAAGCAGAATTTAGCTCTGTGTGTTAGGGCGTTACTTGCTGTAGGTATAAAGGTAACTCTATTAGCTTGTTTTGGTGTGTGTGGTAGAATGCTGTATTTTTTCACTTCTGAAAAATGGATTATTTAAATTTATTTGTATGATGGTAATGACCTTCTCTTCAAGGGGAATGGATACATTAATCATATTTCTAGAGGAGGCTATTTAGTAGGTTCTGGCTTCTGAAATTACAACATTTACAGATTCCTCCACTACAGTTGACCTTATGTATACATAAGACTTCATGGTCTCAGTTAAATCTGGGAGTGAACTCACAAAACAAAGCTGGAAGATAAAACTTTAATCTAATTTATGTTTGATATAAACACATAAAATCTGGTAAATATTACACTTGAATTAGTGAAACGAAGGGATTTGGAATCTGAGTTCCTCCTTTGCTTTGAAAAAAATTGTCCCTAGTGAATTAATATACCAAAGAATGTATTGTATGCATTGTTGAAATGCATTGTGAAATTTCAATCCAACTGAAATGTATCTGTACCATGGTTTCTGGGCCCTTGCTGAATTTCTTTTAGGTTTCAGTTTGACCTTAGTTCACTTGTTCTTCATTTGAAACCATGTCTGACTCTCTCCGCATTCTTTCATCTTTCAGTTTCCTGGAAACCACTGAGCTTATCTTTGTTTTGTGAATTGCATTGTTAACTGCTGCTTCAAAAAAACCCCACTTCAGCTGCCAAATGCGTGTTGCTGAGCATTAATGAAAAGAATTTATTATAGAAAGAATAATAAATGTAGTTATTTTTCAATTGTGGCTTTGTCTAGTTGGCCGTTTGTGATAATCCAGTGGCAGGTTTGATGATGTGTTGCATTTCTTCATGGCAGACAGTAAGTTTAAATGCACATCAAAGCAAGCTATTAAGTAAGATAGCTTCACCTTTGCTGGCTATACGTGTGTTGGTTTCTAATGTCTTACACTGGAAGCTGGTTAATTCCTGCCAAAAATCTACCTACACACATCTCTTTTGGGGTTTTGGTTAAATATATAAAATCAAAAATATTTCAAATGCATATTGAATATATATGCATGTAATAGTGCGCAAACACACACATAAGTATAAATGCCAGTTACCTCTCAGCATGACTGAGATACTGATACCTACTTGAAAAAAAAGGTGTCTTCTTACTTCTAGTAAGTGCTTTTAAAACAGAAGCTAAATATAGTTACCCTAGTCTTAAATTTAAATTTATCAGGTGTCTGTACATTTCTAGGAGTTATTTTTTTCACAAGTTCAACCTAGTGGAAATCTAGTGTTCAATCTAGTGCAATCCAATGGCCAAATGAATTGTGTGATTGTTAATTATAAAGGGTTTTTAATATTAAGTAGTATTAGGAAAATACACATTCTGTTACTGGAACAGCTGAAATTTGCAGAAATGTGAGCAATTGGAGAGGATGATGAAGAACAAAAATAATAAATGTGACAGTGCTGTCAAGAGCTTTGATTACCTGCAGGAGCTTACTCCAAAAATCGTAATTCTTGTCTTTTTGATGCAAAATAAAGTGTATCTGTGGGGAAACCTCAGGATAAAATTACTTATTGTTTGATCCTGGAGAAAGTCTCACATCACTTACCTCATTTACTCTTCATCAGGGTGATGAGAGGGTTTGTTGTTACTCATAGTCTTATTCCAGTTTTTTCCCTGATACCGATTGAATTCAATGTACCTGATCCTGAGTCTGTATTAGGCAACTTCCAGAAAAGAAGAATAATTCCTTCCTGACCTCTGCCACAGTTCCTTTCTTCCCTTTTAAAGGGAAAAAGAGAGTAACATAAAGTCCTATCACATATCTGGAAAGTAATTTGTTAACTAGACAATACTGTAATATGTTGTTGTATCACAGTCTCTCCGGAAATTAACAACTAATACTTTTGAACACAGAAACACAGCCATATTTTTAACTACTTTGTGCATTGGTAGTCATTGGTTCTTCCGATATGCTTTGCAGAAGCAGATAAATAACATCTTTATTTTAATTCATATAGTATGATGTAGTGTCTGGTTTCTAAATAAGCATGTGTTTGTCCATAAAAGTAGAGATTGTTTAATAAAACATTTTCATAGCACATATTTCATTGCACCAAATAAAGGAAAAAAGGACAACCTATATAAATAAAGTTGAGATGTTCCACTTCCTGTGTTATTTCTTCATAAAGTATCTACCAGGTGCTAAAGTTGCTTGTCAAGCTGTTGTCAAGCTTCAAACAGATCTTTATTCGGGTTTTACAAGACTTCGTTCTAATTATGTGATTGTACAGAGGTATTGCAGAATGAAATGTGGTAGCATTTACACCTGGGAAAATATCAGTGTGAAAATCTTATTTTCTTCATTTAACAGCTACTACACACATGAAGAGAACAATAAGATTAATAGTAGATTGACAAAATGTAAATATTTCACTCATTATTTAAATAAATTTACGGTGTATTGATTTTTTTTCACTCTACTGTGGATAAGAATGAAGTGGCTGCTTAAAGTATTTTTAAAAAAATATTTGAAAACTTTATGTTGCATTAAGATTCAATATAATTAAATAATTTTTGTATAAATGTTAAATTTTAAAAACTGAATTAGATTAAAATATTGACCAGTTAAAGTCTTAATGATGCTTCTAGTTTATAAGGAAAATTAAGATAATATTCACATAAATGCCTATTAAATTAATGCATCCATATGATGGTGATAAGTACTATTGCCAGTTGCATCACAATTATTAGTTGTATATGAGAAATCATTGCTGGAATTTGATACCTGCAGTGGGACCTGTTTTAAATGTAATGCATTACTAGGTAATAAGTCAAATTTTCTGTCAATTCAATGTACTGATCCTCCTTCTCCCAAAATGCAATTCCCAGTTAGGACAACAACTCTGATGGTTTACAACTCTGCTATGTTATGGTGTTTGCCATCATAAAATAACAAAGCATCTTTGACTACCCACCCATCGCTAAATTCGTGTACTGCTGCTTACAGTCATCATTGGGTCTCGTCCCATTTTGTGTCTCTAGCATGGCTTAAATTTAGCTGTAACTGCACTGCTTCCTTAATTTGGTTTATTTATAAAAGGCATTTAACACCGTCAGACAGATTATAATTAGAAATGTGCTTTTTTTTTAAATAATGAAAGAGTCCATGAAAACTGCCTTGCTTCTGTGCTCTTGTGTTATTTGTTCAGTATATCTTTGTCACACTGCTGTCATCTCTGACCTCAACAGTGTTGTTGTATTTGCCAAAAGTGTTGTTACTTTTTTGTACTATGTCATCCGCTTCTCTGCCTCCTGACCCCTCTCATCACGTCCAACCTGGGTTTTATATATTTACTTGTAAGGCGCTTTTTCATTTCTTAACTCTCCTTTCAACCTGTCATCTTTAGTTCATGGTTGAGATAAATACATGGCTTCAAAGCCAGGATGGTGCCCTTCATCCAATGATTGTATTTTTAAACAGTTGCTCTGCTCATGCCTAAAGCTTTCTTGTTAAAGACAGTCAAGTGTATTATCAGTGGAGTTTCATTGTTTTCCAGATACTTGACTATCTGTGTACTTGTACCTTTTGTATAAATATACTTAACAGTTTTATTTGGGCTTTTCATTTCTCCTTTCTCTTCCCTGTTTGTACAACATGTAGCATCACATTTCAGTGCAATAACTATGGTTTCTAGCTGCAGTAATATTAAAGTAATGCTTAACACTTCTCTGTTTAGTAGGTGTCAACAGCATAAAATTTTCATCATTTAAGTGTGCATGCCCCTCTGAGGCAAGGAGGAGGTATTTACCTGTTGTCACACATCTCTACTGGCAAATGCAGGACTTCCTCATTCCTTGCTGCAAATTTGCACTGTTCTTTAATCTCTGTAGGAAAGAAGCATTATTTTTGTTGGCCTGCTTGCACTCTGTACTCTGAGTGAAATAGTCAGAAAAAAGCCCTTGCTTCTATGCAAATGCTCTTGGGGAAGGCTGTTTCTGCTTTGCCCTAGGATGTCCAATTCAAAATGAGAAATTAAAAACAACAGGGCTGCTGTGGAGGAAACCTTCTGCAATGCATATTTAGGTGTAATTTATCCTTTGTGGGTGAGTATTAACATCTTAATCTTTTGATAATCAGCATATAAATGCATCTCTCCATCTTATGGTTGGTGGCAGTGTGATTTTGAGTCTGTGATAAATGTCAACGTAGAAAATTTTGGCTGTAAATTTATCTTATACCTGTGTGTGTCTGTATGTCTGTATGTACAAACTGTATAGTCAAGCTTTGATTTTTTTCTTTGGACACTTTAGCTTACTAGGCCAGGATGGAACTGCAATCATAGAGTATCTCTAATAGTGAAAGATGTAAAGCACATAGCAGATGCACAAGTTGGAGAAACTCCTGTAAACTACATCAAACTATTTGACAGCCACATGGGGTTCCTAGGCCAAAACCCTCTTAAACGTCCTAGCAAGATGTGGCTTTTATAAATATTGTTAATATTGCTGTTGGCATGTTGTTTTTTTCAGTTTAAGCTGTATAATAGTTTATGTATTTTCACCTATGAAAGGCAGTAGTGGTAAACAAAAGGTTATTTTCAGTATGATTCCTAAGAATATAAAAATCCCATTGAATTAGTAGATAAGAGGGATACTGCAATTAATGTTTTAAAGCAAACTGATAGCATACTGTGATAAATGTGATAATCAGAGTTTTATGACAAAGCTCAATTGAAAGCTTGAAGTATTTCTGATGGAATTTTGGCTTCTAGAAACAGTTTCCTGGGGTGACAACAGCAGTATTTCTAGCATGAATGTAGTAATTTTATTTTCAGAAACAGGATAATCCTGTTTGGAGAGTCAAACAAACTTGGTTGGAGAAAAGCTTTGAAAGCTTTTTCTCGTGTATCTAAATAGTCTAATTATACATCTTATTTTTTAGTTGTGCTGCACAGCACAGGTAAGTATCAAAAAATACTTAAGTGGCTGGGGTGTCCCCTTTCCAGAAAATCTTCACTTAAAATAGTCCCTCTCATTAGGAATCTGAAGAGCTAAGGGCATATAAACTTTTGATGGAAAAAATATGTAGATGCCCAATATTCTGCTACTGAGTATTTGTACTGGTTGCCAGTTTGGCAGGGTTGGGCACCTCGTGGCCTGTCTCATGCTTAAGTCTGTTTTTTGATGCTGGACTGAGCATTCCTTTGTCTATGGCCTCTGTTTGCTACACATGCTCAGTGCATGCCAATACAGCCAAGCAGCCATAGGTACAAAGCACATTATCAGGCATGATCAAAATTATGCCTCTTTTCTTTCAGAAACACAACCTGTCTTAGAGTATGCCCCCACTTTATTCAGCCTCAGCAATTTCATCTCAGTAGCCTTATCTCCATTGTGCTTCAGGCAAGAGAGTGACAAAACCCTATATAATTCTTTTTCTAAGATTTAGAGGAGGAAGGACATCAGTCATCTTTCCCGTGGTGAAGTTATGATATTCATCCAGGAACAAAGCATTCAGGGGCAAACCAGCATAAATTAGAAGGACGATATTCCTCTGGCCCGGTGGAATACTGAGCACTGGTTGTGTCCCTCATGCAAAATGCATGAACGGATTGTTGTGTGGGGACTAGGAACTTCCTTTTTCTGATGACAGTCTCATTGCTGATCTAGATTAATGGTTTCTAACACCATGATTTTTTTTTCCTTCTAGTGCTTTGTTTCAGGGCTGTGGTGAAAAGTTTTTATTCAGACTTGCCTATGTCCTTGCCATCAGGGTCTCCCCTCATAAAAAGGTGAATTAGGCTGAGACTTAGAAATTGCATTCTGGGCATGTACTTTTGTAACTATGCAGGGCAAGTGTAGTTGTCATCACACAAATTGATTGTGTCCTTGTAAGAAGCATGGCCGCATACTTTGTGATAAATCCTAATCTTTAATGCAGTCCTTCAATTCTTAAAGAAGCAAGCTTGTAGGATCTCCTCTTTGGGTCTTTTTTCTTTTGTCTGGTTTGGTTTTGGGTTTGATTTCCCCTTAGAGCAGGGTGTGAATAACACCAAGGGCTCAGCTTCGATCCCCACATGGGCCATTCACTTCAGAGTTGGACTTGATTATCCTTATGAGTCCCTTCCAACTCAAAATATTGTGTGATTCACCTCCTTATTTCATCATTTTAGCACTGTTCTGTTTACAGATACTGAGAAGTGTTTATTGGTACATAATACTACATGATAATGACTACTTTTTATATGTTCTGTACTAATTTATGGAGAAATGCTTTCTATGTTGTGCGTTACCTTTAGTTTCAACTATTCAGATAGTACCAGAAAAGAAGCCCATTATAATAAGGTGACATTGGAAGACAGAAGGTACTGACTGGACTTTGTAAGAAAGCTTATTTGTAAAATGCTTCTTAATTTGACCTTTTTTTTTTCTATTCTGCCAATTATGTTCAGGAGTGAATAGGTTTATTTGAATTTCTTCTGTAGAAGTTTCACATTTCTAAATTATTCCTTCAAGAGTATTTGCACTCTGTCTTCATAGGCTCTTTTTTCCCCCTTCTTCATTATAATTTAAAGAGTAAACCAATTGTGTAGTTAGTTATTTTTCCCAAATGCAAAACCCAGTCAAAATTAAACACACCTCCGTACTAACAATCTTCCTTTTTATGCCCTCTGTCTTGACCTTTTTTTTAGAACACTTTCCTATTCCTTATGTGGTTGTCTTAATTTTCTGACATGCAGGGAACTCCCCATCCCATTCTGGTGGGATCTAGTTGTTTTTCATATCATACAGTGTTTTCTGCCTGGACTACTGATGGCCTTTGTTTAAAGGTATATTTTTTCTTTTGATTTTGACCTTCTCTAGTGCCTCAATACAAAATGTAATTATACTGTGGTATGTGTGTGTGTATGTGTATGTGTTGAACACTAAACAATATTTCTTGCTAAGAAGAGTATTTAAATATTCTGAATGGTTTCACTTTCTGGGATGTTCATGGAAAAGAAGATTAAAACTGAATAACTGCTTCTACAAACATGAACATGTGGTTGTAGCAGATCTTTTTTCTTCCTAGCTGCTTTTCTTTCTGTAAATCAAAGGCTTCCTTCAAAGAAATATCAAGGAAGAGTGGTGTCTCTCAGCAGGGAGTCTTCATTCTGCAGGAAACAAACATTTTGTGCCTGTCCTCTGCTATTGGCTTAAATGTAATAGAAGCCTATTAAGAGTGTGCTGGAAGCTTCTGGTTTGTGAGGAGCAGTCTACAGAGCCTTTTTTGTTGAAACCATGTATATTACGTTCTCAGTGTAATTGCATATAAATATAACACATGTTTACAGTTTTTTTATTTATTATATATTTAACAGGTATACATGTGTAATTTGGAAAGTAGTTAGAGTTGTTTATAGTTAGAATTGTCACTTGTATGCAGTATCTTGTAGTTATTTTTTGTTTAAGATAATTGATTCAGGAAATAAAATCCATTAGAAGTACCAAAAAGTGTTTTTATTACTACTGTTTTTAGAGGCAAAGCTAGAAAGCAGTAATGAGGTGACTTCAAAGTGATAGCAATAACCAGCTAAGAATTTTTAGTTTAGTAAAGCAGCAAAAGAATGGTGCTCTTTTTGGTATTGTGTGCAAAGGAAGGCATGGTAACCTATACTTGAGAGAGAAATTTCGAGTATAGTGGGATGATGGTCCTTCTCAGAAAGGCATGTCTTTGACTTGAACTTATATACCTATAATAATAAACTTGAATTATGTTAATTCAAGAAATGACAGAAGTAAGTACTGTATAGAATGTAGAGAGTATGAACTTATTTTTGGAGAAAGATTAGAAATAGTCATCATGCATACATTATTTAGACTCTTTATGAATGATAGACGGTAACCTGTAAATAGTATAGGTGTGAAGTGTGGAGGTAAATTAGGGGTGCATAGTGAATTCATGCCAACAGTTATTAAGCAAACAAATGCCCTTCCACTTCTGAATGGTACAAAAACTGAATTATCAGTGTTAGAAATTATTGTATGAGTTTTCATTGGTTTTTCAGTCTCTGTCTCATTACCAAGTGACTTCCAGTCACTGTGTAGTTTTCTCAAGGTGAAACAGCGTTTCTCCCTTTTTAATCAATCCACCTATCAAACACTTTTTGATTGGAGAAGGGAGTATTTGTGCTGTGTGAACACTATCCTGTAATGCAAGTTCCAATACAGAAATGGCCTTTTAACTTTTCTTTGTGTTTATTTTTCAGTTATCTGTCCTTCCTTATCTGACAGTTTGCTTTTCAAACCTTTATAGTGCAATGGTTTTAGTTCTTTTATAAAACTTCGGTACTGTCGCTAGGAGTTTCAGGTGCAATATATGAAAGCTAAAAAACTGAAGCAGAGTATTGGAAGCAGAATTGGTAATGTTAGCAGGAAAATCAGCTGCAAATTTAGATTCCTTATGTTTATGACATGTTTTTATTTTCATAAAAATGAATAAAGATAAATTAGATTAAATTTGTTTTATTGTTGCATGCTAAAGAAATTGCCTTTTTTTTTCTCAGTGCAAGTGTTGCTTAATAAGAGGATGATCATAGTATGAAAAGTAGTATCTGTATCTTGCTTGTTTTAATACCAGGGGTTCATAACAGCATTTAGCTACAGAGTAAAGCGAGTGGACAAATCTTTTAATTAACCTCCGTCATTATACATCATGCCCTCTTCATTAAATAGATGTAACAGGGAGAAAAGCCAGTTGTTTCTAATAATTTTCTAGTGCTTTTGTGGTTTGTATACTTCAGTGTTCTGAAGGTCGGATAGAACTACCAGACCATAAAATCCAGCCAGCGAGAGATCTGGAGCTAAGAGAGCTCAAGGATTTATTAAGTGATGTGAAACTCTATTGTTTTGTGCATGTGTTACATAATTGCTGTCAGTGCAAGGCTGTTAAAATTCCCTGCTAGTAATAACACGAATACCATTTTATAGCTTCAAGAGGAGATAAAAGAAGTTTCTTAGTCAGCACTTCAACAATATCACAGCACATGTCAGTTTTATTATTCTGGGGCCTTCAGTTTTGGCAGATGCTCTCCATTCTGGCTGTGGTGTGGTAATTACCATATAAATTAAGCAGTGAAATAAGCTGAGTGCAGCCTTATCCCTGCTGCCTGTAACCAGGTTGCAAGTATCACAGTGTGAAACAGGCATAATTCAGGCTGATTATATTTAGAAGGGCACATTTTGAAATCCTGGACCTTTATCTCAATTCGAGTCAATTTTAAAAGTAAATTGAAGCCGTTTAGTTGCTGTGCAAACAGAAGGATCATTCTTTCTCCACAAGGTACTCTCCATAATAGCATTCCAGGAATTAGTTCAATCCATCCCAGTTTGATTCATAGCCACTAATTATATTTCAGCATGCATTCTAATGCTTCAAATTATATGTGTCCCTACTTTAATGAGTTGTAACTAGTCCTTAAATGGGGAGCTTTGCACTTTTCTTTTATATCTAACAGGCTTTACTTTGGATTTTATGGGATTAAGCTACTATGGAAAATCTAGGAAAGTAAGCTGAAATTAGTGGTTTTGTTTTATTTTGTTTTGTGCTTTTTTTCCCTAATACAATTAATTCTGCTCATTTGGGAAGCTTTGCAAATTGTTAAATCAAGAGTCCAAATGCAAATTTCTCAGATTATGGTGGTAAACCAGATATTTTTCTGCATGTGGTAAGTAACTGCATGTGTCAAGACTGGGCAAAGAAAATAAAGATGATGTGGGCGACTGATGCTTTTTAAAATCAGAAAAATTGTGTTGGAAAATAGAAGCCTCAAAAGAAAAATAGTCTATTACATAATTTTTTTTTTTCCTTTCTGGTGTTGCATTACAGAAGTCAAAGCATTTTAGAGAACTGGATATGTTATGAATGGTGTAGTGGACACAAAAAAACATGGCCAGGGTTTCAGTGGGCAAGTGACAAAGCTGATGATGTAACTGCAATCTTTTGATTTAAATTCTTTTCTTTAAGTTCAGTGTCATGGAAAGAACAAGAGCAGAAACTTGTGCCATCAGTGTTAGGCTACAGTTAATTCTCTTTTGCTTTACTAGACTATTTTTTCTACATTAAAATGTGAATCCACAAAACTGCTGCATTAGAGATAACTTCTGATCTTCTAATAAGATGGAAAATAAAATTTGCTTACTTTTTACTTCTGAGGGATAATGTGCAAGATATTTAAGTTATTAAATATATAAGAAGTATCTTTGTATTTGAAAGATACTAAAATTCCTATCTTCCCAATTTACAAGTACTTTTGGAATAAAAACTGTCTTCCCTGTTTCATTGATTTTCTTCAAGTAGAGCAGGTGGATTTCCTTTTACATTCTTGACATGAAACTGGCAGTGTAAACAGTGAAACAGTGAAACAAAACAGAAATAATAGGAATTTTAATCTTTAAATATCAGAATTGTATTTAACTACTGTAGAAATAAACACTAGAGTCAGAACCAATTCCAGCTCAGCTAATTTTACTATTCCTACTTAAACTCCTCTTTGGTGTAAGGGATTTCTTTTTTCTGCTCTGGTATGTTGTTTGGTTGGGATCCTGTTCGCCTTTTCCCCTGTCCTTCAATAAGCTTTGCTCAACAGGTGATTGACTTATTTTTCTATCTGGCAATTTAGGTAGTTTCATGCAGCACTTCAGTGGCCTTTAGAAACAAAGGTGCTACATGAAAATAATCTTTTATTTGAACGGCTTGATTTTGAATTACTAAGTGTTTGTACTGTTAAATACTGGGGCAATCTTTCTATGACCATATTGAGTACATTTTGATGTAGTTAAAGAAGAAGAGGCACCTCCAATCTACCAGATGAATGGTATATGACATTAAATGACTTTTTCTCTTTTGAAGAATCCTATTTTTTTCTCATTTTTATAAACCTTTTCTGAAGATATTATTAGATAAACCATTGAAACAATTATTTTCTGTATGTATATCTACTCTATACATCGTTATTAATTCTTGCTATATAATTACCATCATTAGGGCTCTTCTGTTATTTGCATTTTCTTAAGAGTTTAAATCAATTAAGACCTGTCATAATCCCACACAAACTTTTGAGAAGTCACGAAGTAGTATGACTGGCCATAGAGATCTGAATGGGCAGAATAATTATAATACTGAATGCTGAAGTTACTATTTGCTTTTGATACTCAGACCTTTCAGTAAATTTTTAGTTTAGCAGCCAAGCTTGGAATGCCTGGTAAGACCTTCATGAGAATATTTTCTGTGCTTGACAGATATCATCTGAGAACACAGGTAACAGTGGATAAAAACAGTAATTGGTGTTGAGAATATGGGAAAGAAAAGCCTTGGTTAATCAGTAGATATGTGTTACAGTTAAAGTTTGATAAACTTGAGCTTGCTTCATAAGCAAATACATACAACAAAACAACTCCAAGCTACTAATTATATTATACTACTTGACTTATTATCTGGATTTTTGCCAGGTAGAAAATGATTAGGCCAAATCTTACTTGTACTTTCACAGTTGACCTCCCAGTAATCCGACAGCGGAGGAAAAAAACCCAAAAAAACCAAAAGCAAAACTCAACCAAAACCCATGGGAACTAATATTTTGTAGCGAAATATGTGTTTAAGTGTTGTCAAACTTCATATGCTTGTAGAAAAATTGAATTCAACTTCCATCCTTCACTCTTAAAGTTATTCATTCACAACTTGTCATTCCATTACAAAAAATACTTTTAAATAAAAGTAGAATTCTTCTTTGATGTAGGTATCTAAGACATTGGTAGAACCTATTAACTCCATATAGTGGATTATGCATTTGGAAAGGGCTCTTGACTCTTTAGTTTTTCCTTCTTTACTGTCTTTAAGGCTTTCTGTTTATTATTATTTGTAGTGCTTTTCTTTGAGTTTCATAACGTGTGACTAACCATATTAAGCAGGGCAATGTAGATCACAGCCATTCCTCTTATGTTTAGTCAGTTTTGAATGTGGAGTTTACTTTTATAGATTCCATTGAGCAGGGAAATAACAGAAAACAAAATGCACTCTGAGGACAACAGATTTTAATGTGCAATTTTAATCCTGATTTATAATTTTCTCTCCTTTTGTTTCTGGAACACAGTATGCAGCAAACACTTTCTAATTCAATTTGTTCTTAATCTTCTCAATTTAAAACCATTTCTGTGGTTTACCTCAAAATTATGTATTTGAAACGATTAACTGCCAGGTAATGTGGAGATTTGCTAATTGCAAATAAATATAAAGTTTAAGTAAGGTTAAATTAAGTAGTGTTGATGTGTTGTTTCCATACAGGATACCAGAATCTCATGAAGAAATGTTTTGGTGAAAGCTAGAGAGAACACTCAAGTTGTCTTAATTCATTTCTATATATCATTAGACCTTACTAGGATGTTATTTTCACTAAAACAGAAAAATTGTTGCCTGAATAAAGCCTACAGTTTTCTTCTAAAGGTGTCCAAATGTGATATAGACAAAAGGAAACAAACTAAACAAAGTAAAGACAGGAATGACTTTCAGCTCTTTGATACAACAAAACTGCTAATGTCATTAATGGAAGTCTTAAAAGAGTGTAAAAGATAATAAAGTAATATAGTATAAGAACAATATAATGTACAAGATTGAAAAATCCCATTTTTGAGGGATTTATGGTATAGCAAGCTAAATTTTGAGTTTAGTGATTTTAAGAATCTGTCTGGCTTGAACTAGCTGAATATTCTCTATGGGACAAAATTTAAAGTACAGTCTATTTAATCATTAGTACAATTTTGTGAAATGAATGCCCCCTGCAATGAGGTCGCTTTATCTGCATAGCAACCAGTTGTCAGCCACAGCTGAAAATTGCAGATGGTTTCTGCTCTGAAGAAAAGTATTCAATTTTTGGATAATTGTTATTGCAAGAAAGTATGAGGAAAGAAAAAAAAAGGTATACTTGATTTGAAGTGAAATTGTATGAAAGTACTCTGAATCATTCTTGCATAGCTGTCTAGTGCAAAATGCCTGAAGACAGTTAGCGTGTATTGCAACTGGATGGACTAGTAAGTATTGCTTTGGCTCCAAAAATGCAGTGTGCAGATAATTAAACAATAATTAAAACATAAATATACTCTATTTCTCTTAGTACTGACATCATAATTTTAGAAGCTGGTGTTCCTTCAGCCTTTTGAGTTTCTTTTTGTTAAGAAAGGGGAACTCTGCCCAAAGTTCTGTGTACTGCCAGATCCTTCACAGAATGCCTATTCACAGAAAGCAAAGTGGCTTATGCAGATTGTTCTACTCTGTAGGTTTTAACTGTAGTTAGGTAGGTGTCAGGTAAGTTCAGAGAGGGAGATTACCTGTATAAGGTAATTTATAAGTCCAATATTAATTTTCTTCCTAGGTAATTAAGATTTTTTTCCCCCTGAATAATCTGCTAATTTGTACTCTATTAAAATACTGTGTCTCTTTCAGATAAAATACGTACAAGTGCTTGAGTCATTGCAAGACCAGTCATTTTAGAAACCCTTGATATTATATAAACAGGTGTACAGTGCAAGAGAGGCTACATTCAGCTAAATGAAATCCACTTAATCCTGCGTGTGCGTTTATGTGCTCTCTGTGAAGCTGTTTGTGCTTGGGCGTCAGGTTGCCTAAAACATATTAAAAAAACCCCCTCATGCAGTTTCTTAGTTTGTACTTGAAATGTTTAAAGAGTCTGCTGAAGTCTGAAGTCAGTTCAAGATTCTAAGCTAAAACTAGTCATAATCTATGCTGATGGTTGCCTTTAGTAAAATTGAAAAGTCTAATTTACCTTCTGGAGAACTAGAAAGTAGAGAGATGTCCTTTCATTTTGAGCAGAATACTGTTATTCTATATTATTCTGTATTTTGAGTGCAGGATAAGTATTATTGCTTGGATAAAATAAGAACTCTTTCATTCTCAGGCCCATCTAGTTTCAAGGAATGTCATTTATGTGGTGGTTTCCTTCAGCATTTATTTCCTGTCCTAAATCTTGAATGACTCAGACAGAATATATTACCTGTGGCATAGATTTTAGAATAGTATCATCTTGACTATCTCTTTGCAAGGGGGGAGAATAGCCTGATACTCTGCTGCTTCTTAGGCTTTCATACAACTTTGTAAGTTAGTCATTCAGAATTATTGCTTCTTTTGAACAGTTTATTTAGATATGAGTATACATGCATAATAGTCTTTACAGGTAAACTAGTCAGTTGTTTAATGAGCCATAACATTTATGGGTTTTGGAACAGAGTTTATCATAAATATTAAAGCTGGAGAATCAAGAGCCATGTTCTTTGTTATGTTTTTGTAATGTGACAGAGAAAGAGCAGAATACATATTTAAAGAATAATTTTCCAAATTTTCCAAATTTTCTTTAAAACATGTCTCTTCTTCCTCTTTGTGGATATTTTGTGTTTGAGCACAGTAGCCTTAACAAAGAATTCTGGAATAGAAAAGTAGTGATAATAGAAACAGTGGTCTTGTTATCTCGGACTTCTGAAGTGAACTGATAGTGTACAAGTTGTTCAAAACATTTGTTTAAACATCACAAATATTTTCATTCAACCTAGAAAGTATTGGATGCATAGTTCTGAAATAAATGGAAATAAATTTTAAAAAATAATTGTTTTTTCTTCCATGTATAGTATGGTTTTGACTAAGAAGGTTTGCTTAGAATCATTTAGGTTAGAAAAGACCTTTAATGTCATTGAGTCCAATCCAGCACTGCCAAGTGCACCACTAAACCATGTCCCTGAGTGTCACATCTACACATCATTTAAATACCTCCAGGGGTGGTGACTCAACCACTGCCCTGGGCAGCCTGTCCCAATGCCTGACCACCCTTTCAGTGAAGAAATACCCAATCTAATCCTCCTCTCTGCAATTTGAAGCCATTTCCTCTGTCCTATCACTCATTACATAAAAGAATGTCCATCTGCCTGGAATCTCCTTTCGGGTAGTTGTAGGGAACAATGAAGTCCCTCCTGAGCCTCCTCTTCTCCAGGCTAAACAACCCCAGCTCTCTCAGCAGCTCCTCGTAGGACTTGTGCTCCAGATCCTTCTCCACCTTTATTGTTCTTTGATTCTGAATTACTTGTGCTAACTAGTAAAGTTATCAATAAAATAAAGTACTGTGAAAAGTCAAAAAGCGTGTTTAGTGTTTGAACATTAGTAATACATCAGTTGTGCAAAGCAGGAAGAAAAAGGAACTAGCCATTCAAAATATAGTACTTAGGCTGAAACAGCAGTACAAGACAGAACACAATGAATGACGTCTTTAGCTCAGTACAGTATCTGTTCTGTATCTTCTCATTTTTTCAGAATTAAAACTTAGGTTACTGGGTTTGTTGGAAAAAGGGAATATGGATCAAAGAACTTTTAAAGCTGTTATTATATAGATGGTGTTAGAAATAGTTTTCATCTTTAATTATCATATTTATTTTTTTCCTTCTGACAGATTTATCAGGGCCATTCATGTAAAAAATAAAGTCGTAGGAAATGTCCTAGGCTTATTTTCTGTGAAAGCGGAATGTACACACATAACAAATGTGTTACTCTTACATTATTGTTTATAACAGCAGGATGATAGTTTCATTTAGGATGTCCAAAATGTCAGTAGCTCACATTTGGCTTCTGGCATCCTTTAATCATGACTATGCTTTATTGACATATACCTGCACAACAGTCTTTAATAAAATGGGAAACCTTGCTATAAATGGGGTTTTGTTAGCGTGACAAGTAGACTAAATAGTGAAAGTGATTAAGTGTCAAGAATTCAGATTGGATTTCAAAGTGTCTTACTTCAGAGACATGCTATTGAGTTCTCTCTCATATCATATATGAAAGATATATAATAATATTTCTAGACATAACCATTTCCTCACTTTTGTTTTCGATTGTTTTCCCTCTCCAGGACCAGCATAATAGTTCTGCTTAAAATATGTGGTCAGAATTTGTGTATTTAGATACTTCTATGGTGGTGAAGTTTCATAGACATTTTAATTATATAGTTGCATTTACTGTGAAGGGGTAAATTGAGTGGCTTTGTCATAATTAGGTGTACATGCTTAAGGTTGTTCAAGTACAAAAAGAAAGGTGTACTTATTTAATATTTTATGATCTTAGGAATCTGTCTTCACTACTTCAATTCATATTATAAAGATCTGATCCTGCAGGTCCATGCTTGTAATATGAATTAAAAGAAATATCTATAATTTCATTTTGTCCTGTGTTTATTTAGGATGAGGCCTGTAATTTGCCTTACTGGAAATTATGAAAGTGGCAGAAAAGTAACATAACTCATTATTGTGGCCTATGCCTATGAGATGGTTTTAAAAAATAATTCAACAAAATGTGTAGACCATTTCAGAGATTTCTTAACATAGCAAAAATGCATGCTTCTAGGATAAAAATGCAATTTTCTGATAAGTGGAATACTTTTTTGCGTTTTCTTTTTGGTAGTAACAACTATGAACTTCCTCCAGTTATACTAAAAGGTGGGCAGAAATATTATGATAGTCCTATCTGTGAAGTTTGACTTCTATGTGATTTTACAATTATCATTAGATGAGCTTTGTGCTTGTGTATTTAGATGTGTATGCTTGCTTAGATGCTGTCTTGCCAAGTCAGGCAGTAGAAACCAGGGCTAAATTTTCAAAACACTCTGGTATCAGTAAACTGTGCGTAGTGCACATAGGCTGTGTGCAGAGTCATTTTCTCATGCAAATTATTCTTTGCATATCTAGTTACTGTTTTTGCCATAGTAACGTGGAGATTTGCTTTCACAATAGGAAAGTGCCCATTGTGTGTACATAATAAATTAGATGCATAACTCTAATCATGTGAAAAGAGTTTTTTGCATGACCAGATGAGACATTGCAAGGTAGCTATTACGCCTTGAGATGGCTGGCTGTGAAAAGAGCCAGTGAAAACAGGATAGATATTCCTTTTTTTCATTTTGGTAGTTGTGTCTTATATTTAATCATTTTGTAGAATTGGTTTTAAAAACTTTGTTTCATCTCTTTACTGGTCAGGAAATATCAATCTTCTAATATGTAAATCATATAATTGTTTAAGCAATGGTTCATATGCATGAATTTTGTATAAAAGAGTAAGACTTTTTTGCTATGATGTATTGTTTGGCAGGATATGGTTTCTACCTATGCTATTTAAATATACTATTACTGATCTCCTTTAAGACCAACTATTTTCTACTTTTATGGGAAACAGATGGAATGTCTGGAATTCCACTTACAAAAAGGAATCTGTATCCTGCTGAGTAATAGCGAGACGGTTGTCTTTTTTTCCTAACTGCAGATGTAAAATTCAATACCCAAAGGCATGCAAAATATTGAAGGTGATTTACTGTTAAGGTTTAATATTGTTTCTTAAATTACATACCTATAAGAAGTATATCTGGCTGCAGGATTAATATCAAGAGAGGCAGCTTAATCTTTTGTTGGAGAAATATAATTCTTAAAGAAAAAAATTAATAGATTTAAGTATTTCAATTGTTCATATTAATTGTATTTTTATTTCATGTATTTGTTGCTGTTTATAAGCATTTGTTACATGTATGTGTACTTCCTGTGACTATACCAGGTTTAGATACATAGGGCCACTAAAATTGCAACACATTGTTGAATGTGTTTGCCTACGTTGGTAACAACAGAAACTGGAGATGCTCAGAAACTGGAAAGATATAGCTTTATATATTGTTAAGAAATTTAAATACATTATTCTTAATACTTAAATGTCTGCTACTTCTGAAAACAGCAATGAACCAAAATGTTGCTTCACTTCCATCAATAACTAATACAGATAAGCAGTGCATATATTATCTTCTTCCATGGGCTGGACATGTATCATTATTTTAAGGAGACAATAATTTGTATTTATCCAGAAGAATTCCTGACATTTCTTTCATTGATAACATTTTGTAATTATTTCCTAGTTATCAGCCTTTGTTCTGAGGAAAAATATTGTAATAAGATGAAGACGTTAGAAATAATAAATGTAAAGAACCTCAAGCAATTACTCAGTTTGAAGCAGATACACTGTGGTGAAATAGCAAACCCTGTTTCTTTACTTGTGTGGATTTTGAATGATATGAACTCTGTGACTACATCCCCCAGATTTGAAGATTTTAGCAAACCATTGTTATTTTTATAATAAATTAACTCCTAATTTTCTTCTTCAATAAAATACTTAAGTTGGTAGGTGAAGAGACATGACCTGTTTCTATGTTACTGACATTAAAAATATTTAATTGAACATCATTTTTATGTTAACAGATACCCAATTTTAAATTTGGAGTCCTGCATAAAGACATTTGAGCACTTGTTTTTGACAAATAGATGCAAAAAAAAAAAAAAAGAGTGGAAAATTTTGTTGTTGACTACTCTTCAGATGTGCACCATATAAATATACAATTCATAATGGCATTTTTTTAAATTTAGAAGGAAATTGTCAAACCAACTTAGAATTTGGATAAGCACAAGGATCTTCACTCTCATTTTTTCTAGAACCTTCTGGTTGTAGAAATTACAGTGTTAATCTATTATGGACGTCTAGCAGTTGGAAAAATTCCATGTCTCTAGGAAATAGAATTAACAATTCCTTTTTTTTTTCATGTTGGGAGAACTAATTTTTACAAACATCCAGAATAGAAGTGTGGGAGAACAATATTTAAGTTGTGCCAATTGTATGTCTAAAGTCAAACACTTCATGCCTCTGAAGAAGTAGCAGTGAGATGTATGCACTGTTTGAAAGGGAGAAGTATTTCTGGGGCTTGAGATTTTTTGCGGGTAATGAAAGCACAGAGCTCATGCTGAAGTAATTGGAATTCAGTCTCCTAATTATGTATCTCATTATATAAGGTTAAAATACAGGTTTCTTGACCTGTTTTTTTTTTGTGTAATTGATAGTGATGATTCTATTGGACTGACTGGGTCATTTTAGACCCCTATACACAGGTCAGAACGTGGGTACCTGCCCGTTTACCAGTTTGCCTCCTTTTTCTAGTTGGGTTTATCCTCTTTTGATTGCTTCCATAGATTTTGGGGTTTGGCTTTTTAGACTATTTCAACAAAGTAAGTTTATATTACTATTTTATTTCTGCCTTTAAATAATGAGTATATTACTGTGTCTGTAAATCATGCTCATTAAATTAACGTGCTTTAAGTCCAGAAGGAGGAGTGTAGGCTCCCTTAAATAAAGAACAAGACTTTTGGAGAGAATGCTGTCATATTGGGGGGGAAAAAACGCCAAACAATCCACCACATTTTCCCTTGACAAGTTTTTGGTGGCTGAGGACACACCCTTACTAAACATTTTAGAAGTCATTCTAGGTATGAAATCTCTATGAGAATGTTCTGATTGGAAGTCATCCAAGAAACAATGTGCCATAAAGGAAGAGATAATAAATACAGTTTTACTACTGACTCTGCTTATAAAATATAACTTTATCATGTTAAAAGCATTGCAATACTAGCCAGAGTCAAACGGGATACAAATACATCTCTATTCACTTGTCGTGTTACTTCTTATTCTACGTAGAGCACACCAGTAACAAGAGGCTCAAAGCATTCATTTGGAGGAGATGATACTGTTAAGGGAACATTCAGCATTCAGTAGTGCTTTCTGAAAGTTTGGGTTTTGCTGTTTTTATCGTGAGTTGCCTTTTTAGTGCAGGGTGCTTTTTTCCCCCGGGTGATTTCAGGTGGTAATGTATCAGGGCAGTTGATAAGATGAGCGGAGGTATGGCTGATTCATTGCTCTTGATAGAATTTTCAGGCAAATCAACTCTTTTGATGAAGCGGAAAATTGTCTTTTTTCCTTGGTTCTTGTTTCTCAAATTTTAACTGTGTTATATTTCTTAGTATTTCCCACATCAAATTCTGTTTGCCTATTCTGGTATCATATTCTTTTCCTCTTCCTTCCTTTCCGTTTTCCCCATAATAGAGATGGCCTCTTTTGAGTTGTTACCATTATGATCATTGCAACCCACTCATCCCTTCATTTCTTACAAAATCTTTCTGTCATTAGTGCCGTCTCATGCTTTGTGTTTTCTCCTTTAGTTTATGTTGCTTCCTTCTTCGAACCCGGTGTGTTCCTTCTGTTTTGTGTCTCCTGCAAGAAATTTCTGATTTTTAGTCACTGTAGAAACTACTCTTTGTTGAGAAGATAAAGAGGGGAGTGTAAGAATCTCTTTCAAGATCTTTTTCTCCTTTTGTTGAAGAGAAGATAGAACGGGAAATTATTTTCCATACTCTCAGTATCTTCTTAGAAGCACTTTTTTCCCTACTAGGGAAGGTCTGTAAAGCTTTTAAATTCAGGAAGCTTTAAGTTGCCATAAGTAAGACTGGATTCAAAACCAGGTGGCAGAGATGAATAGACAATGTCTCTTAAGAGTGCTTTGTTGAATTCTACATCACAATACATACCCTGATGAGATTTTTTTCTTCATACTGAGATAAGAATTTAAGTAGTGCACAGTGGATCACTGAATAATGCTTTAAGAAATATTAAAAAAAAAGAGTAAAGCTATTGTTTTGGTATCTTTGTCTGTTTCTTTGTTGTCTAAATTCAAACTGTTTTTAATCCTTCAACCCCTGTTGTTTCTTGCATTATTGCTCTCAATGCACCACACATTGTTATTTCTGCCCAAGTTCCCTTCAATGAGAAAGGGTTGATCCATTGTCACTTCTAACCTCATATTGTGGGGAAGTGTTGGGAGTGTGAACTACAGAGATATATTTTTGTATTTGGAGTACCACTGTGATTATTAATATAGCTGTATTTTTTCTTGTTCTCTTCAGTCTTTATTGCCATGAGCATGTAATTGGGTACTGAATTTAGTATTTGTCCTGAATGCTCGCCTCTCTGGAATATGTGACTCCAGGGGAGGAAAATTCTTCTACTGTGACATCAATTAATGGTATTGTGTTGTATAGTAGGCATGAATGGCAGAAATCCAGCCAGTCAGAGGAGGCATGTAACTTCAGGTTCTTTTGTTGTAATATTCAGAGCTGGTTTAAGCTGGATACAAAGCTTTGATTAGTGCATAAAATCCCATCACTTTGGAAAATTAAACATACTTTAGCTACTGAGTGAAGATGGGAGGGGATATGGATGATTTCTTGAGAGTCTAGATTTTACTTAGTCATGGGATTCATAGCTTGGATAATGATTTCCATAGAATAGGATGAAAATGCGAAGCATTATGTACATAGGTGTTTATAAAGTACAGCGTAAAAAGTGTTCTTGTTCAAGTTTGAAGGTGATACTAGATTGGGGGAGGGCAAAGAGGGTGATGTGACTCTAAGTTCAACACACTTGAGAGCAGGGCTGCTGCCCAGAGAAACTTCAGCAAGCTGAGGGAATGGGCCAACAGAAACTTTATGAAATTCAGCAAGGGGAAAAGCAAAGTCCTTCACTTGGGAAAGAAGAACTGCCAACAACAGTTTTGGGGACCTACAGGCTGGGAAGCAGCTCCACTGAAAATTACCTGTGGTTCCTGGTGGATGGGGGAGTCTAGCTGCATGGGAGCCAGCAATGTACTTCGGCAGCAGAGAAGGCCAACAGCATCCTGGACAGTATTTACAGGAGCAGTCATATGATTACTTAGTATTTTGTTATTTAATATTATTTAGCCTAATTTCCTATCATGTTTTTGTATTTATAAACGATGAGAGCATTGTCTGCTACCATTTACGTTACTGTCCATTTTACAGATTTTTCCTTCTTCAACTTTGGGCAAATTTCATTTCTTTTTGAGGGCAAACTTGTATATGTGTGAAATGTGTTGCTCCATTTCAGCATGTTAACTGGAAGTTGGGAGTACTTCACATGAGATTATTGCCTTTCTCACAGAAATAATCCTTGTTATTCCAAATATCTACATCTTAAATGAAGGGAAATTGATGTGTTTACATGGTGTTAGTCCCTTGTGGTGGATGTTTTGTGTTTTGAAATGAAAAAGCTTCATGTTTGGATGCTTGTCCATCTCTTAATAAGTAGTTGCTGAGGAATGCTGCAAGCCTCTGCCCGTGCTTTTTAAAAACAAGAAGGATTATACAGGTATTTAAAGTCTGTAGTGGGTATTCTCCAATTATAATCAACTTCTACTTTATTTAAACTCAAGTCAAACTTGGTAGTCACCCAGCTAGTGAGTATCAGCCTGAAGCATTAAGAAGGTGAAAACATATCTAGCAAATGGGAGCCAAGTTAGATAGGACTGGCTTTCCTCACATTAGTGCATGTGTATGTTTGTCAATGTCTTTTAAATATTAAGATTTACTCCCTCCTTTCAATTTTTAATACTTATAAGCCCTACTGACCTCTATCTTGCTTAGGCCTAATGCCTGGCACTTTAAAATCACTTTTACTGTCACTTATCACATTTAACAAAAATACCAAACCAGCCAGTAAATGTAACCTTTCACAGATGTTAGCAAGGTTATTGCACAGTTGTTTTAATAAAGCACAGTAACAGCTTGGTTGCAGGAAATGAGGGCAAATATCTCTTCCAGTGGAAAATATGGGAAGAATTTAAAGAGAAAGAATATTTGGGCATTTTAGGTGATAAATTAAAAACCTCTATGCTTAAAGTGCTTAGTGATCTCTCTAGCACAGTTATTAAACCTCCCAGTTTTAGATCTAATTCCTGATGAGGCTGGTTGTGTTACAGAAACCCCATATGTCTGTAGGACAGGAGGAAAGGAGGGCCTTTTTATTCAAAAAGCCATCTAAGTTGTAATCAGATCTCTCTTGTACAAATTCTGAGTGGAATCTGATTCTGTTTTTATACCATGCGAGATTGGTGCCCAATAAGGCTATGGAGCAGGTCGTGTTGAGTGTGATAGATCACACAGCACATACAGGACAGCCAAGGGATCAGACCCAGCCAGTCAGGCTTTAGGAGAGGCAGGTTCTGCTGGTCAGCCCGATCTCCTTTTGTGACCAGGTGACTCCCCTGGTGGATGAGGGGAAGGCTGTGGATGTAGCCTATCTGACTCCAGTAAAGCCTTTGATACTGTCTCCCATGGCCTTCTCCTGGAAAAGCTGACAGCCCACAGCTTGGACAGGAGCACTCTTGGCTGAGTTAAGAACTGGCTGGATGGTCAGGCCCAGAGAGTGGGGGTGAATGGTGCTGCGTCCAGCTGGTGGCCAGTCACTAGTGGTGTCCCCCAGGGATCTCTTGGGCCGAGACCTGTTTAATATCTTCATTGATGATCTGGATGAGGGGATTGAGTCTACTGTTAAATTTGCAGATGACACCAAGTTGAGTTGAAGTATTGATCTACTGGAGGGTAGTAGGACTCTGCAGAGGAATCTGGACAGGCTGGACAGATGGGCTGGGACCAACAGCATGAGGTTCAACAAAACCAAGTGCCAGGTCCTGCACTTTGGCCACAATAACCCATGCAGTGTTGCAGGCAGAGTGGCTGGAAAGCTGCCCAGTGGAAAACAATCTGGGGATGTTAGTCAACAGCCAGCTGAACGTAATCCAGTGTGTGCGTAGGTGGCCAAGAAGACCAATGGCATCCTGGCCTGTATCAAAAATAGTGTGGCCAGCAGGACCAGGGAAATGATTCTTCCACTGTACTGAGCACTGGTGAGCCACACCTTAAGTGCTGTGTCCAGTTCTGGGTCCTTCAATTCAAGGAGGACATTGAGGTGCTGGAGTGTGTCCAAGAAAGGGCAGCAAAGAGATGGGGTACTATAATGGGGTATAGCCTTTTCCAAGCCACGCCAAAGAATAAGAAGGGAAAGGCATACGTATCAAAAATTTAGAGGAATCTAGAGTTATTGAATGAATTATTAAAGTCTGAAGGGAAAATAAGATAAAGTCAAATGAGCAGATCACCACAGAAGATCAATAAATGTATGCAGAATTTTGTAAGCAGTTAACAAAGCTAGGATTTGGTGGTGTGACAAAATGTTTAATTACCCAGATATCCTTTGAGAAAGGTATTAATAGAGTAAGTTTAACAAGCATTCACTGGCAACTTTTTTTCCTTTTAGTAATGTCATAGTGTTTTGGTTTTTCTTTTTTTAGAAGGAAAATGAAAGCAACTTGCTGTAAAGTTTCTATAGATGTAGTTTTAAATAGTGAGAAACCAGCTAGGAATAGCTAAGTGAAAGGCAACTTGATTGATGTGACAGTGCAATGATGGCACTCACAATGTTTAGTAAAGAAAACAAAATAGAAACAGTGGATGTCAAGAAGCAGGCTCTGAGAACTAATAGGACTAAACTTCTCAAGGGAATAAGGACTGAAAGGAAAGCTTTTTAAAAAACAACAAACCTCCCACCCCCGCCAACTTTCAAACTCATTTTAAAAGTGAGAGGTCAGAAGTGAAGGTAATCCAGTTGCAAAAGAAGGCTTGGAGCTCATTTGTTGATTTCAAACACACTAAGACAGTGTACGAAAAGGGAAAATAATCTTGCATTAGTAAGGTAATACGGATAAATATGAAAGAAAAATATCAGTTCAGAGAGAGAATTTTCATAAAGGCTAAGTATCATAGGCGCTGAAATGAGCAAGGTATGTCAAAGAAAGCAACACTGTATGTTAGAAAATACTTCTATTAAAATGAGAACCAAACCTGTGTTAAGTCATGCTAAGGACAAAGTTTGTAATTTTTTTCTTTTTACATCATGCTTTGCTAAAAAAATTGTATGCAAGTGCTAACCTTACTATTTCTAGTATCAGTGAACTAGCATCTCTATCCATAGCAAAAAAATCCCCACAAAAGTAAGATCGATTCTCTACATAGACTGGATGTTTTCAAATTATCTGGTTGATGGGCTTCATCAGACTTAAATTACTACAAGAAGAAATCTCAGAAATATTCTTAGTCAAAATTAAAAACAGCCACGAGAATGGTTACTGAGAGACAGCAAATGGGAAAGAAGTGCTTATGTTTTAAAAATAAGGAAAAAATAACAAGGATGAAACAGCAAACAGGTTTGTCAAGAAAAAATAGTATAATGAAAAAGGACTTCTTCCTAAGGCAGCGTAGCAGAGGCCATTTAGATAGAAGCAGTAGATTGATGTTGGGTTCAAATCAATTTACGCATGCAGGCTATAAACGTTGAATGATCGTTGTGGAAAAGTCAGTGAAACATGACTGTGAAGGGATTTTTCCTTGGCTCAATTTTATTTTGAAATTTCATTTATGACCTGGAAATTGAAATGAACAGTATGCTTATTAATTTTTTGGTAGCATGAGGTTGACAGATACGTCAGTATCTTAAAGAAAATGAGTATTGTATAAAAATGGTCCAAAAATAGTTAGGATACAGTTCATCAAGGTGCTGTAATCAGAAATAACAGCACAAATACAAAGGACAATACCTGTTTAGGTGGAAAGTTTCTCAGGTTTATAGCAGATCCTGAACTGCCTGAGTCATGTTGCAAAAGCTGTGAACCATCATGCTGTGATGCATGAAAAAGATAGATTTCTGTTCTGTGTAGGTTTGTTGGGTCTCAGTTAGAATCCCATATTCTGTTATGCAAACCTTAGTGAAAGAGCAGTGGACTGTTCGGTGCGAAAGCAAAGGAGAACATCAAACAATGTCTAGATGCCTAGATCATGGGCCTAGAAAATAACAAGACCAATACAGAAAGACCTGGGGTGAGTAGGAATGAATGAGAGAACTCTTGGGAGGATGTGGTAGCAGTCTTCAAGTATGCACTTCTGCAAAGTGGAATGAAGGAAATGGTTTCCATAGTGAAAAGACAAAAGAGAAATTGTGCTTCATTGTAAGAACAAAACAAACAAACAAACAAACAAAAAACCAACAACCCCCCCCCAAAAAAAAACCCAAAAAAAAACCAAAACCAAAAAAATGCCCCAAAAAACCAGATTAGATATTAAGAAAACAGTAAATAGCTTGGGTTTTTAAGTAACCTATATCCACTAGGGGCCTGAAAAGACATTAGACAAAAGCTGAATTGGAAATGGCATGAGGATAGTTAAATATTTCTAGAGGGCTTGGAATAGGAGATCTTTCATAGTCTCTTCTAGGTGATTTTTCATGTTTCTTTTTAAAATGTCTAATTTTCTGTATAGGCAAGAGGAGATGTCATAGAATTTCATAAAAGTTAGAGCTAGATGCACTGACAGCAGTAATAAGGGAAACTGCAATCCTCAAAAGAATTGGTTATTGCAAGACCTCGAGTGGATATGTTGAATAAGACATTATGGGCAGGGTACAGTTTCCCTAGATTATCAATACATCTGTACCTGTGAAATGCTGAATACAAATTATGTTATATCTGAAGGCACTCCAGTAACAGTCATCTGTGAAGTGCCTGTAAAACATCCTCAGTTAGTAAAGAAGAGAACTGAGATAAGCATTCATTCATTAGAAGAAGGTAGATCAACAGGTACTGTGTGGTGTAATTTATTTTTCATTGTATATTAACAGTGTATATAACATTGCCAAGTAAATGTTTTCTTTGATGTATTTTATCTTTTATTCCATTTTTAATTCTCTTCATTTGAAAGAATTAAGTATGGATTTGAGCAGTCATGAAGCCTCAACAGAAGTTAAAAATGCTTTGCATCTCAGGTTATGCGGTATTAACTTAACCTGAGACCTGGAATTTTTTCATAATGTGAATACCTTATTGTTATAGAGCAAATCACTTAGGAAAAAATGTAACTCTGGTACAGAAGAGTATTTCCCCAAGCATTAAATCCAATTTTAAATCCAATTGTTGATCTGCTCTGGCGTATCTAGTAAATTTCTCATTGTCAAAGAAAACTCATAGACCTCATAGACTTAGTAATCAGTGAAGCAAACTTCTCATTTTTGTACTAATATTTGAAAAAGGAGATAGGAAGAAAAGCACAAGGGACAATGAAGGAGTTGACTGAGTATTAGTTTTAATTTATAGTTTTGTGAATAAAATAAGACTTTTTAGCCAAGACTGAGATGTCTAAAAGAATCTTTGAGCTCTATGATTCATTTGTATTTCATGATGGGATATAGCAAGCATCAATTTAGTTTTATTGTGCAGATGTTGTATGTCTAGACTCTCGTACTAGAAATCTCTGGAGTTTTTCCTAACTTGCAGTCTGGGGCTTGTTCTTTGTGGTTGAAGAAAGAAACACTGTGAACTGGAGGAGGTTGTGGCTCTTAAGTCATTTGCCTGTGTGCTGTGGGAACAGATATGATATTTAGGACAAGTCCAGGAAGCACTTGGCAATTCAGCTGCCCCTGAAACAATCTGGAAAAAAAAGTATATTTGAGGGTAATGATCAAGAAGACTGGCAGAGAGGACTCCTTGTCCCAAGAGGGTGGGGAGACAAAGCAGAAGTATGCAATGTCTGTAGGGGTTAATACAACATTGAGAATACAAGTATTGTATCACCCTCTGCCATCTCTCAGTCGACATCCGGAACTATGACCGTGGCAGTGGTGCTAGCACTGGTAATGGAGCCATCATGAGAATGGATTCACCACGGACTGCACAAACTCTCTGGAGATCAGGAGTAGATTCCACGATAGCCAGCCTACATTGAGTTCTCTGTTGCCATGGTTTTCCTTCTAACAGCTGATTTCAAGATAGTTTATGTAAGGTTCCACAAACAGCAGCCATCACATTGGATGGCAATCCATGCACAGCCTTAGACTCAGACATTTACTTTATACATTTGACAAAAAGCAGTTTTGTACTAAAAAGTTCTTGGTAAATGTTTGACTTGACAACAAATTCCAGTGTAAAACTCAGATGAATTTTATCCATTCTTTCATGTTTTTCTGGTTTTTTTGAATCTTTGTGTTAGCCATCTTGTGAAACCCAGCAACTGGCTGATCCCCCAAAAAAAAACCCAACAGTTTTAGCTTTTTTAGAACAGTCAAGGAAATAGTGACTGTAGCAAGGCCAGAAGATGATGTTCATGAACAATGTGTTGTCAAACTGTTACGATGATTTACCGAGACTGTTAAAGGAAGATTAATTAACTTGGTGTTAGAAGATGAAATGTGAGATAGAGAGTCTTCCTTGTGCTTATTGATGATGGCACATATTGTTTGCGTTTTTTAAGAAAGAGCTTTAAAATCTTGTGTTGGTTAAGAGTATTAAATTCCTGGCATTGTGTGAATGTTTTTCAGGCACTCCTTTGTAAGTATTTCGGGGTTATTGAAGTTTAACTAGAGTCAGAATGCAATTGGTGGAAACTAGCTCACAAATCATGCTTCATAAGCATTATTTTCATATCTTTTCCTTCAGGGAAAAAAAAAAAAAAAAAGAGATAGGTGCAAACTGAAATACGTGATGTTCCTTTTAAACATAAGGGGAAAAAACTCAAACCTTTAGAAGTGATTGAATACTAGGACAGGTGACAAAGAGACTGTGGAGTCTTCATCCCCAAAGAGAGTTGGAACCTGACTGGACACAGCCGGATCAACCTACTCTAGCTGATTCTGATTTAAGCACAGTATTTGAACTAGGCAATCTCCGGACGTCCCTTCCAACCTCAACTATGCTATGATCCTGTGATTCTATATTTGATCAAATGGGTTCGTATCTTTGAAGAAATCTGACTAAGTATTTGATACCTACCCATACTAACTTCTTTCAACCAAGTGAATTTTCTATTTCTTTTTTATTATTTTATTGGATATACTGCATTAGTTGACTGTTTCATACTGAACAAAACCAGACAAACCCAGTGTTCTTAATGTTTATGAAGAAAGGAGGAAAGCATTAAAAGCATAAATATGAGGGTTTTGGTTACCATGTGTATGAATACCATGCTTCACATGTTATAACTATGAATTACATGATAGCAACCCTTGACTTTTGGCAAGGGTAGGATAAGGTACAGTCTGAAAATTTAAAGAGTGGAATTTTGTTTAGATATATTTATCTTGTTTTTGGAAAATACGCTGGGCAAAGGTGCTAGAGGATATAAATGAACTCTAAAGGTCTTGTGATTTACAGGAAGAAAATCCTCTGAAGCAGGGAAATATAAACAAGTATTTAATACTGCTTTACAAGAATTTCTCTTATATTTAGATGCCAAGGAGAGTGATGAGCAGGAGAATTAAACTACAGTGGACCACCCTGAAGTGGTTTTGAAGCACCTTGCCCGTGAGCAACCCTTTGAACCCTTTGAAAGTTAAAAAGGAAAATAATTTTTTTGAATCCTTTTGCCCTTTGCCTTCCTTAGGCTGTGAGTTCCTTGGTGCTATTAAAAGATGCATCAGATAATCTCACATCTGGATATTGTCTGTGGCTCTACTCAAACTCCTTGTAGTTATATGACGGGAACACTGAAATATACAGGTGCAAAGAGCATATCAGAATGCCTTGGCTTTACCTTATCATACTTTCTATTGTCCGAAATGTTCATATGCTTGAAATGTAATATTCTCATCAGGTAGTACTGTAGAATGTCCAAGCTAATCCCCCTTCAGACAGCTACCTTTTGCACTCATCTTTAGCAATAGTTTTAGTAAGTTTAATAATGCTGTAATTTTAATTACAGTTCAATACTTTTATGGTGCCAGACATACTGTGCAATAGGTGCTGTGTAGATAGTTGGCAATTGTAGGATATATAGCAGTCAGGATTAAATGGCGATAAAGGAGTCACTGAACTGCACTAATAAATCAGACGTGATTACAGTCTGTGTCAATGCGTATGCAGAGATTAGAAGATGTGTGCTGATGAATAGACCATAGACTTTCTGCTTATGTTATTTTTCTTTGTGTGAGGTAAGTGAAGAGAAAATGGTAGTATTAAGAGTATGGTCCTAAATTGCATGAAATATGTAATGAAGGCAGTAATAATAGAGGAGGTTGAATGAAACATTCCTTCAATTTTATGAGGTATGTCACCTCTTGTTTTTAGCTCTTTTCATCAACGTTTTCCTCTTTCCAATATTTTATAGTAATCTTAATGTTACATGGTTGTCAATAAAATGCTTTGCTTTACTGTTCAAGTAATGTAAAATTTAATCTCTTGAGGTGTCATACTGTGTCTAATTTCAGAAGAAATACAGAATTCAATTTTCACTGTTTGACTTTTTTGTGCTTACCTTTCTCAAATTCTAATTTTTTTTTTTTTCTGGAATCTCAGTTTTGTGATCACTTGTATGAATAAAAACAGCATTGTGTGATGAGATTTGTAGGTCTGAGTTCTCATTTTTAGCATATTCTATATTGCATAGTTTGCCCATATTACTATTCTTTCTTGCATCATATAATATATTTTATTCAAGGAACTCAGAGTTCTCCGTCAATCTTTTGACTGAATAATTTTGTCCCTTTAATAGTAATTTTTTCCAAATAGATTAAACTGAGATACAGTTAAGTAGCTGAACAGAAAACAATCATATAGAAAAGCCAGAATAGAAAGTGGATTAAAAACATAATTTACCCTTTTATGGGTACATTATCTTTGGTCTTTATTTCCTGTGTGATAGAAACTATATCTAGAACTTCTAGCAGCAATTGAAGTTTAGCAGGTTAAACTCCTCTTGTTTAATTTGCAGCAGCTTCAGAATAGCCACAGGTGTTTTTAAAATTTAGGATCAGGTTCACTTTTGTATTAGGATGAGGGATTGAATAAGATGTATTGTTAGTTCCTTGACTGTGTAACTGTTCTTGTCTCGGGATCTGTTGGCACCTTTTCTGCAGTGCTCTGACTTCAGGCAGGCGTGTCTTTGTACTGTAGCTGTAACCAGATGTAAGCACTAGGAGCATGGCAAGGCTTTCACTCCTACTCTTTGTCACACTATTCCCCTTCTTGCATGGGCAATACAGTACTTGCCCCTCACAGATGTCCAAAAGCCAAGAGATTCCCTCCTGGTAAAACTCTCAACCAAGTACTGCTCATCTGTTACAAAGAGGCCTCATTTGGAGAAGGAAAGTTGTCCTTTTATTGCTTATCTTATATTTGTTTTCATTACCAAATATCCACCAGTTTTGTTTTTTTTTCCAGAGTAGCCTTTCAAAGATTTCAGCATGAACTTTTTTCCTGTGCCATAAGAAGAATAAATCTTAAGTTTCTCATTATAGAAATTATTAGAATTCTTTGATGAGTCTTGTTATTATTCCTGAATATTTTTAAAAGATTGATTTTTTTTTTTTCCATATGGTTTGTTTCATGAACATATGGGTCTGGTTTGTGGTTTTGGAAGATACAGTGATTCAGATTTTTTTTGCATGTCCTGGAGTCAAATATTGGGAGTTTACAAAATTCTTTAATTACATACTGCAGAGTAGGAATTTGCATTCTACACATTCACTTCACTTATTTATTCTTAATACTTTATTATTTTGTACTGGTTTCATTTGCAGCCTTTTCCTGTGCCCCTCCCAATATTTCTGGTTTTGTGAATAAGCCAGTAAATTATTTAATTAACTCATTAGGGTGCATAGTGGGTATATGCACACATACTTGCACACCCCTACCCCACTCCACATACAGAGATATAAATCAAGCAAGAGAGAGAGAGACTTAAATCACTGATTTCTTTTCATCTTTTCATTACTGAGGTTTTTTTGTTTTTTTTTTTTTTTTAAGCAAGATGTGAATTTCTATCCTAGAAACATTGTGAAAGAAAGGTAGGTACAGTGGCTTAGCACATTCTGCCCTCCCACCTTGGGCAAGTCAGTTAAAGCTGTATTGAGTGAATGTATGTTAATTCCTGGGCTTTCTCTGCAGTTCAGGGTGAGGATTATGTGGGTTTAGAATAATATTCAGAGCAGCCAGTTAACTGAGCTGGGAACAGCCTAAGGCTAACTTATAAGAGGGAAAAAAAACCAAACTCAGAACCCAAATGTCTGTGGACTCACCCTTTCTGGAGTTTGGGGTTTTTTATGTGGGCTCCAGTCAGGTGCCTTTGTCTTCTTAAGATCTAAAACCTAGAGGAATTTTGTAAAGCTAGGCACTTTTAAAACATTTTTGTTTCAAACAAGGAAGAGCTCTTCTAATGACTCAATTTATCTCATGGTTCAAACATTCACTTGGCAATGGGGGAAGCAAATTTAGTTCTTTGCAAGCCCACTGTTTCAAACTAAAAGTGTGGTTGTCTAAGAGAAACCTATCCCTCCTTGATAAGCTGCAGAATAGATTTGGTGCAGTCCTGTTCATGGCTGTCGATGAAACTGTGCTCTGTCATGTGGAGGAAGCCAAGCCAAAGAGAGCATGCCTAAAAAGGTGCAAGATGTGACACAGTGCTTGGCACTTCCAGCTCTGAGTAGGGAGACTGAAGTGCCTTAATCCTCTTTCCCAAGAGTGACTTGAGGATAAAACACAAAAGTATTTATGTCATGTCCCTTGCCTTGTTATTTTCTCTGTATTCCATTTTATGGCTTTTTGCTATGGTGCCTGACAGCCTATAGCTACCAGTAGCCAATATTAAAGTGGCTCACAAAAAGCTACAAGTGACTCACCCATGTATGGAATATTCTTCCAATACTGCATAAAACAAAACACAGACTGTGTCAAATGCATCAAGTGCATTTAAATAATTCCTGTATGAAGTGGTGCTTAGTACTGTAAGGGGATACATGTGTGAATAGATTCCATAAGGCAAGAGCAAGTCGATTGTGTGTCCTGCCAGGCAGACCAGTGAGAGCCACAACAATTCATTCTTAAAATTCCAGAAGGAATGAATTTCTGATGTCTCTGGAAAGGATACAATATCATTGTGTGGCTCAGATCCATTATGTGTGTTTCTTAATTAAAACTGGTTCATCTTAGGAATTAAATATAATTCTCAAATTGTGCCAGCCAGGCTGGTATACATGCATGCAGACACATTGTAAAGGTTATACTACTCATAGCATCATCCTTCCAGATTGTAGCTGTATCCAACCTTGATATTTACATACACTTTTATGTCTGAAACAACAGGTTAGATGTTTATGTATGTTTTTATTATTGTCATTAGCATAAAAAATCAGATGTGTGGAACTTCCATCTCTTCTAGTTTCCTTTTATTGCATCTTATGCAGCATAATAGTGCTGGAAACTGCTGCTGCTCTGTGTGTTTTCAGAGATGTATATCTTTCTATGAACATATGTTATACTTGTCTTAGTTTGATATATAAACTGTTTTTCAATCTGGTCCTTGGTACATTTCATTTGAATAATTTGCCCATCTATCCTGGAAGTCTTTTAAAAGTTTGAAATTTTAATAAGCCTAATGGAAAAACGTGTTAACCTAAGCAGTGAGTGTCCTTGGTTAAAGAAGTTATGATTTTAAAATATTTATCATTGACCCTAAGCTCCTATGTTTTGTTTCAAAAAACATGATCAGTTCTTTTCTCAATGTATTTCAAAAGGAGCTCTCTATCTGAATCAACCTAATGAATAAGTAGTCTTCTCCTAACTGCCTGGAAGAAGCACATAAAACACTTGACTCTGTCACTGCCTAGTGATTCAGTAGCTGTGATTCCACATAACTGAGAGTAGTGTAGTGTCCTCTAAAACCAACAATGTCATCATTAATTCATCAGAAACACAGCTGTGAACTTTGGTTGTTCTTTTTTACCAAAGCAACTGGGCAAAAACATTCCAATGTGCAGTAAAGAAAGTTCCAAGCAACTGGGGTGCACAGTGCTTTGTGTTTAAGCCATTGACCTTGTAATGTGATCACACAGACTTTTTGTAAATTAATCTTTCAGATCTTATGAGTGACATGTGAACTTTGACTTCATGGGCAAAAGACAGACTCCAGCTTCAGCAGAGTCACCTGTATCCCAAATGCATGATAAATTTACATAACTTTCTTTTGAAAAACATGAGCCTTTTGATGCTTTCATGTCTTTTACTAGGGGAAATATTAGACTTTTTTCCTTTTTGTGCAATGGTGTACATCATTGACTATAAATGGGATTATCATAAGCTTCATTTAAAAATATATTTTAGCTATTCCTATTGCAAGTATACATTTCAAACTGCAAAATACTAACTTTTCCCTGAGTTACATGCAGCTGTATCATTTTACATTTTTGTAATTTGTTTGTTGTTTCTAGAATTGTTTTTATTTCTCTAAAAGCAAAATTTCTTAGAATCAATATTTACTCAGCTGTTTTGAATTGCATTTTACATATGAGCACATTCTGCAGAAAATGGTTGAAAAATTCAAACACTAAAATACTCTCCTATCATCAAGACATTATTTTTTAAACCATGAGTCTTTTTACTATAAAGCCTTCTAAGTGAGTGTAATTATTTTTTGTCCCTGGTGCAGGAAAGCTGGTTTGCATATGCTTAGTGTATGCTGTTGGGGCTATCTGATTTCCTGTACATCTGTCACTGGGCTTGAGGCGTGCTCCTTGGTGATGAGGAAGAAGCACAGGAACCTGCCCAGTGGGATTGTGTGACCTGTTGAATGCCATTGTTGCTTCTAGTTACAAACATGCAGCCATCTCTCATCTACCAGACATGGATTTACCAGGAAATGAGTGGATGAATGAAAAGTGTACTACAGCAATGTGTTGTGTGCCCTTTGGTCTATAGCTTCCACAGTCAGATCAACTTACTGTCTCTAAACTGGGTAAAGGCTTTCTTGCTCTTTAGCTGTATGCAGATACCTCTGCTTCTGATTACATGAACCAGGATAATAACAATCAGGAACTGCAACACTTTGAATGCATGTACTTTTTTAGTTGTCCTTGCTACAGGACATGAGGAAAAGAACAACCAAAGATACTGAAAGTGGTTTTTATTGCTAAGGCCTAGGGAATTGAAAACTATTTTAAAGTTAGTGGCAGAAAGTAGCTGAGGTTTTCCCTCATTGCCTCAGAAGAAAAATAGAGAGGTTTGCTCTCTTACCTGTTCTTAAAATGTTTGTGGTGTTTCTAGGTTGGCAAAGACATAAAATACATAGATTTTGGTTATAATAATATATGACATTTATCATGCCAGCGGGAATGTAGTCATTAGTACTGTTGCACACTTACTTTTTTAGACAAGCCTGAAGAAAAAGTGTGTTTTAATAAACAATCAAAGCTGAAGTTTACTTTAACAACTAGACTTTCTGAGCAGTGCCTTTTGTAGTTAGAAAATAAAAAGGAATAATATTATAATTTTGCTTTTTTGTGTGTCTTTGTGAAAACAGCTGCCAAACATCAAGTGGTAACAATAGATTAGCACTCGGGTTATCTTAGAGTCAGCTTTTTTACTGTTATTGTTATGTGGTAAATGAGAATTTTGTGGTAATATATATTTGAATGTTTCAAGCTTTAACTCCTGTTCTTGTACTTATTGAAAGGTTTTGTGCCCCGCCCCCTATCCAAAATCAAGAACGGGTGCAGGAAGACTGGAAACTACAAATAAAATGTTTTGCCTGGGGCAATATTGTTCATCACATTCTTCCTAAAGGCTTTTGGGTTTTCCTTTTGAATGGAAATACAAGAGCCAGATGCAGTTACCTCATTTCAAAATACCCTTCCATTCTTCAGTAAAGAAAAAGCTTCATATTATTCTCTTTCTTTTTAAAAAATGTTGTTTCAGCGCTCCATAAAATATATGCCCACATTGACAAACACAGCTACAACCTGACGTTCCCTGTAGAAACTTTGCACTTGCCTTGTGGCAACAGGCCCCACCAAATAGAGCTGATAAAGAATTTTCTTTCTCTGGCCTCTCACAAGCAGAGACAGAGATGTGGCACAACTATCCATACCTTACTCATTTATCTATACTTATGTACAGGGATCTTTCCCCTAAAGACAATGACAGTTTCATAGATTTTAGATGGGGTCTTCCTTTTTGGGTGTAATTATCCATGCCATGAATTGGTTAGAAACATTTCAGAAGCAGTAAATGGGAAGTTGATTTTTGTTTTTAAAGAGACTTAATAGTCCTGAGACTGTGACGTAGGTTTCTGTATTTGCAATTAACACAACTACAAATACTGACAACTCCTCTTTCTTATTCCCATAAGTTGTGTAGTTTTTGGTACTGTTAATGCTCCAGATTTTAGCAGTGCCATAATTGCACTAGAATTTTTGCTCCTATTAAAACCCAAGCTTTTCTTTAAAATTGTAAAGATTAAAAGATTAAAACAAGAAAAAATTATAGTTTCAACTGTACTAGACCTGATATTTTTGGAGAGGTATGCTGTCTCTCAGTGTTTGAATTCTTGCATTTGCCAATACGTGGCAATACTGTACATGCTGTTATATCGACTTGTGGGAGCAAGACAATGAAATGCTAAACCAGTGTGATACATTATGGGTCTTGTTATTTAAAGCTACGTGTCTTTGCAATTCCATATTTCAATATATTCACAGTAAGTTTCTGAAAAGTAGTATATTTTATAGCTTTTTCTGTGACTTGCTGAATTTCTTTTGTAATACTGATTTCTACTTCTTCCCATTTATTCTCTTTTGGCTCAGTATCCTTTTAATTGTGTTGTCAGAAATGCTTCAATTTTAAAACAGTAACTAGTAAGCAAAATTCTAAGTGTCCTGTCTTTAAATTTTAGCTGGGTTGAATTACAGTCCGCGGTGCTGGTGTCTCTCTGCTGCCTGTGAGGACCGTGGGGAAATACAGTTGACATTAGCACTTGGCTGAGGCTCTTGATTTAGGTGGTCTGAATGTGAAACAAAGAGAGGATGCCAAAAACTCTGTTAGAAAACCATATTCATCAAAGAGACTTTGCTTTACCTTAACTTGGATAACTGAGATTGTGCCCTACCTATATTACTTCACTGGAGAACCCTGTGGGTTTCTGTATCTTCTTATTCTACATATAACAAACCTTCCTTCATGTAATGCTTTCGCTATCATAAGAGAATATTTATGCCTTCAAAATATGTACTGCCGGTCAGGTTTACCATATACGTTAACATGTTACTTAGAAAAAGTCAATATTTAGAGGTGCCTGTTGCTGTTGATACACAAGGCCTATTAAGAGTCACTTTAAAAGATATCTCTAAAGAGTATCAGAAAATTGAGTCTGAAACTTCTGTCTGTAGTTGCTTTAGATGAGTCTTTATGGCCTGCTGCTCCTTGGGCCAGTCCTTTCCATATTTAGCAAGACTGAAGTACACTTAACTGCATAGGTCACCTAGGTGACGTGTTTGTGGCTTCTCTGTTTTCATTGAATTATAGAAGGATAGAATGGCTTGGGTTGGAAGGGATTTGAATGTCATCTATTTCCAGCTGCCCTGCCATGGCTAGGGACGCCTTCCACGAGACCAGGTTACTCAGAGACACGTCTAATCTGGCCTTGAACACTTTGGTTCTTGAACATTTTCTGTTCCTCCAGTAGATTATAGACCTGTAAACATTCTTAAAATCTCTAGATACTTCTAGAGTTGCAGTTTTAAAATTGCTGTATGAGAGGATGATCCCATTATGCTACACTATCTACTTCTTGGAAAAAAATATTAAGCCAATATGACCAGAAAAAAAAAAAAAAAAAGAAAAGAAAGAAAAAGAAATGGGGTTTTGTAACAGAAAACAGCTGCAACCACATCAAGGCATTTTTGTGTACCCTTCTGGCTTTGCTGAAAATTAAAGCCACAACTTAATATTCAAGGAAGAGATTTCTATGGAATGAAATCTGTTAAATGCTCAATAACAAACAGTTAAAAACACAAAATGGGATGTTTAGGAAACTGGTTCTGAATGCTAAATAGCCTAGACTGCAGAAGTTCTGCTTCTTCAGTAGAGGCTAGAAAATTAGTCTTATTCTGAAAAATGGATTGTAAATACCAGTTCAGGAATTTGTGTCATATTTTCACACACCGACAGTGTGTTTAGTTAAAGCCAGCTTGCCTCTATCATAAGAACTCTTGAAACTGTATGAAATCAAGTGCTCTAAAAACAGGGAGCTATCCATTTGTTGGAAAAGATTTTAGAATTGAGAAGAAATTTTTACAGTGGCTCATATATGGAAGAATACTTAGGTTTTTTTCTATCTACAATCACAGTAGCTTAGAAGAGCTAAATTTTGAACTAATCTGAAGTTAGAAGAGCTTGCAGAACATCTGTTGACAACCTTGGAGTAGACAGATTTTCAAATTCAAAGTGATTTAAATCAGAGACTTTTCTCATAGTTTAGTATTTAAATGAAGGGAATTTTACATAATGATTTATGCAGCTTTTAAGATTCTTAAACTTCAAAATTACATTCTCTAAGGAACACTGAACTCTTACTGTTTAGTGACTAGTAGGATTTCCAGTTATATAGGCTCTTTACATCAAGTCAGTACCTCTTTGCCCTAGCCAGGAAAATATACTCTATGCACATTTAATATATATTAATTAAATTATTATATTATTAAATTATAAATTAGTTAAACAATATATACAAAAGTCAAATACGCTATACAATTATAACTGGTGTTTGGACCTTAGGGGAAATGATACAATATAACATGATGCATAAGTCTTATATTATGTTAGCTCCTAAAATGACACCAAAAGCCATCATACTAATAGCAATAAATATTTTAATGAGTTATATTTGATATTTTAATGGTTTAGGTTGAATCCAATACTGCTTAGGGCCTAAAGGTTACAAATACCATATTTGGTTCAGTTAACGAAAATGGAGCTTCAAAATCTTAATCTTCCTCTGATGTATATATACTCAATTGAGAAAAATGATGATGCGGAGTAATTTTTAGTTACTTGAAAAATACTTATTTTTTATTACAATACATGCCTGATAGAAATATTAGAAACTTTAAGCCTGTGTGACATTTTAAAATTTTGTTTCTTAAAGTTACCTTCTTAAAACTTGGTGAGGACATGCAAATTTAGACTTTAGTGCCCATGGGTGAGAACTTGGTAATATGTAAGCACCTAGAAAATGTTATACACCCTGTAGATCAGAAGCTACCATGAAATGAAGTTAAAATTGAAAGTAAGGGTAAAAAGTACAATTTTAGCAGAAATTCAGAAATAAAGATTTTTGGGTCTTTAAAAATTATGGATGTATTTCCATAGGCTTCCAAGAAATAATTCCCACTTACAGCCATCCCACTTACAAACCTCTTCATTATATCCTAGTATAGTACCATGTAAACGCTGCAGCTGCGAGCAATGTAGCTTAGTGTCTGTGGTGTCAAATGAAAAGTCAATAATTGCAAAAGATCTTTTGGCTTTCTTTTTTTTCCCCCCTACTTCTCTTACCTCTGGCAACCAGTTGCTTTCTCTTTGTAAAATTTACAGTGCGGCATAGCTGATGAAACAGTTTTCCTTTATTTGCACGTTCAAACCACAAGCAATTGACTTGATATTTTTGAGAAAGATTAAATTAAAACAAGTGTTGTGCCACTTTGTAATGACTAAAATAGGCATGTTTATGACAAGTTCTTGGAGGCAAAACTAATTTAATTGTTTTTACCTGTATAACCTATAGGCTACCTTTAAAAAACTGCTGCAATTATCATGTCTCATCGCCACAGTTTTCACCTACTTTGCTACTCTAAATGAGATCAAAATTGTAGAAACTCATGTCTCCCTTTGATTTCTGTTAGAATTTCTCTTTTTCAGAGGGGAAAAAAAAATTTAGGGTTTTTATTTTCAATTGCTTAATGAAGTTAATTTTCTCTTCCAAAATTCTTTGGTTTTTTTTTTAGTGGAGATGTTATATTATTCCATGAGGCTGATAATCACTTTGATGTTGAGGTTCTGATGGCTCATAATGTTACAAGCTGAATTTTCTTTTCAGACAGTGATGTTACCAGATGCCCACTAATCTCATCCTCTTTTTGTCTGGTGCTTCTGTTTTCTTGCCAAGATACTCCTGTGCTTTCTGCTTTTTGGCTCTTAGCAGCAGCAGCTACCAAAAGTTAACTAGTAGACCTTTTCATTCTGCCCTTACACAAAGAGAAACAGTGGAAAAAATAAGAGAAGGGAAAATTTAACTAACAGAAGGAAAGACAGCAGAAGGAGGGAGAAGCAGAAGCAGGAGGTTTTCTCCTATGGCTTAGAAGTCCTGTTCATTCTCGAAGGTTTATGCCTTTCCTGAAACACTACAGAAGTCCCCAAGCCCACTAGACATAAGTACAACACCACCAGATGATGAATCATGATTGTAGCACAAGGAGCTCTTAATTTCTGAATCCATTATTCAGCTTTCAGTCTCAATTTTTAACACCGTCAAATCCATACACGTTACTGGCCTCTCCAAAAACATTCTCATTGAGTTGTGAGCTTGTTTCTGGTCTACTCCCTTTAATATTTTCTGTCATGACATTCTGCACTAACCCTTCTGAAACAGCCTTACAGAGGAAAGATTAACTTTTTTCTTTTACATTCATTAAGCTTTTTCTCTTAACAGTGTTTGTAAAACAAACAAACTCTAGAAGCAGTAAAATGACATGCTGAACCCTTAATTTCTGTGGGTCTCTGTACTGGGTTTGGCTGGGATTTTACTGTTTTTCATAGCACCCTATAGGGTGCTGTGTTTTGTGTTTGTGACCAAACAATGCTGATAAGTCACCTGTGTTTTAGCTGTTGCTGAACAGCATTTGGACAGCATCAGGGCCTTCTCTGGTTTTCACTCTGCCCTCCCAGTGAATAGATTGGGGATGTACAGTAGGCTGGGATACGAGACAGATGACCCAAACTAACCAAAGAGATATTCCATGCCAATGAATATAACCTTATGCATGGTAATTAAAAGGGAAAAGAGAGGGTTCTACAAAGTTAACCATTTTTTGCTCAGAACTGGCTGGGTTTTGGTCTACCCATGGGAGATGCTGAGTGATTGCCTTTGCATTGCTTGTTTTGTTATCTTTCCCTCTCTTTGCTTATTAAACAATTTTTATCTCGATCCACAGGTTTTATTGCTTTTACTCTTCCTTTCCTCTTACCCTTTCCCACTGGGGTGAGGGGTGGGGGGTAGGCAAGCAGCTGGGTGCTGCTTAGCTGCCTGCTGGGGTTAATCCACAATGGACATCTTACTTTAATTTAAATCAGTTTACAAGTTATGGACACCAAACTGACTTCTGTGGTGCAAAAGAACTTTGGGCTTTCAACATTTCTGGAAATTGTAAGAAGCTCTTCCGCAATGACATGACGTGTGTGGTTCTTATGCAGCATATTAGTAATAGTCCACAGTTGCACTGACCAGTACTGTTCATGGACAAGTGCATGATGCTTGGGTGTGATGCAGAAAGGTGAGACCTTGGAGCTGACGGTGCACATTGAGTCGAGTAATGTGGAGATAGAAGGCAAGGACTGCCTTTTCAAAACAGAACAGAGCTGTTTGAGAAACTGTCAATAAGTTATTAAATAACTAAAACTTACAAAACTGCCCTTTGCTGATCTGTCAAAAATCTGAACTTTGTCTCAATAGATCGGTATTCTCTTAAAATGGAGTCGTTTATCAGGAAGAAAGCAGTTACCTTAGAATTGATTGTTGCAGTCTCACACACCAGTAAAAACATCAGCAAATTAGAGCAACAAAGTAAATTATTTCAAGCAAATAAAGTATCAGGAGAACTATTGATTGCAGCACTTTCAGACTAGGGAAAAAAATTTCCATGTTTATAGATGTGCCAGCTGCATGAGCCCTTAAATATCCTGACTTTGCTCATTTACTGTGTGTCATTTTATGATTATTTACTATAATTAGAAATAATCCTGACATGTTCGCTTTCTCCCCATGGTAAAATCTGATAAGGGCTTTCAATGTTAGTCTGTTTTTGTTACTGTGTAGGTGTAGAAAGAAAGCCTAAAGATTTGAACTTGAAAACTTGTAGTCACAGCAGGGCTGTCCACAGCGAGCTACAAGTTTGCATTCCTACCACATGCAGTAAGGTTTTCTCTATAGACTCCTGTCACGGAGGAATTCAGCAAGGAACAAGAAATCTTCAGTCAGAGGAGGGCCACAAGTGTGTGAAAAGCTAACCACATATAAACAGTAAAGGTCATTAGCAGGCTCCTAAACTCCTGGCTAGGAATTAGTTTTTTGGATCATTAACGGTAAAAAAGCCTAGGAAATGAATAGGACTCAGTGTCCTATTAAAAATTAGCCAGAACAATTAAAAGGTTTTCTAGTTTTTAATGGGAACCAGACCTGATACCTCATTTGCCCTTGTCTGGTGGGCTGTTTCTGCATTTTGAATGACATTAATTTTATGTCCTTGTATTTTTAAAGAAATATCTTGAAGTATTTATTCTGTATAGGAGTTGTAAATTATTTACAATGAGGGCAGTGAAAGCTTGGGAGATACAGAATCCAGTGTCTCCCTAAGACTGTGTTACTGATTCCAAGTGTCATGACTCTGAACTATTACAGTTAGTTGTGACTGGATTGCTTCTGGTGTGTGCAAATATATGCTCTGCAGACTCCTAATACAGTTGTTGTATTATGCAATTCCATGAGTTCAAACGGTCGTTTGGTTGCAAATGCACAGCCTTTTTTGCTGTGAGATGTCTTTCCCTACGGTGTTTCCCTAAACTCTGTTTCCTGATTTTAACAGCAGCATTTCTGCTTCCATTTCAATGTAAATTCCTGGCTGCTGAGCGGATGACTGATGGCTATTTATCTTTTCCTCCACTGTGTATTTTTCCTGAAGCCTATAGTCATCTCTTTGAGTTTGGCAAAAGAAAATAACAGTGTGCCTTTAGTATTCTAAAATGTAATTTTTGGAGAGGTTTATTAAATACTTTTCTTATCTTCACATGCATGTCTTACAAAAAATCCAAAGGGAGAAAAAGAGAAAGAAAAAAGAAAGAACAAAGAAATATTTTACACTGTCTGCTTTGGCTGCAGGCCTGCCACTCTGGAGAAAAACAAGCCCACTAGTTCCCAAACTTTTTAACTCTGTAGTTGTTATACTCATTTCCCTCCCCATATGTCTTAGGCTCTAAATATTCCCACTTACCCCTCTGGTAATAATCAAGGTAATCTATGAATACAAGGCATATGATTTTCCTGAAAGAAAAAGAAGAAAAAAAATTTGGATTAAGGAAAATGGACTGTAGATAAATGGGATGGGATGGGGGAAATAAAAGGACCAAAGAAAGGCAGGACAAGATGGTCTTCCTCACAGTGTTAGTCTTGTATTGATCATTCATTTGCTCCATATACATAATTCCTTTCTGCAGTGAGTGAATTGCCCTGTCATTAACATAAAATTAGCTCCAAATGATCTTGGCCAAGAGCTTTGAAATATATTAGTTTAGAATCACACACTCAAAACCATGTGGGAATCCCTGTGGATTTCCAGATGTGAGAATCTTCTGTGTTACAAATATAGTTATGCCTATAACTATAATCTGCATAATCTGCTCTGTGGATATACTCTCGATGCAGCTGTGCTTCCAGTAGTGGTCTCTTATGTTTGGCTCTTCCTGTGTGAATACATCATGTTTCTTATAGTGAGTCCATTCTGATAATCCTTACTTGGAAACAAATGTTGTCCTGCAAGTTAAAATACTTTTTCAAGAAATGGAAGGACTTCAGCATGGGCTAGTAGATTAGATTAAAAGTGAAAATTTGAAAAATGTCATGTTTCATGTTTGGTTCATCATAGTGTTTTGCTACTAGTTGTTTCTCCCTGTCTGAGTTATTTTTCATCAGTGAGTACTTTCTGCACTAGGATTAAAATTTAGAAGCCTAAGTAAAGTTTGAAGACTTCATAATATTTTGCATGTTATCTATGTAAGTGCTTAAGCTTGTGGTTTGATTTCAGTTATATTATCAAAAATACATTGATTGATAACAAGATTAGTTGAATCTCAGTATAATTACCTGATTCTGTATTCATCTAAAAAGGTTTTCTACCCATAATGATAGTCTGTTTAATGCTCTTTTTCAAAGAAATACTCTTTCCTTTCTGACTGAAAACTGTCCCCATTGATGAACATGAATAATCAGTTTTCGGGTGTAATCCATACACCCTGCGTCACTTTGGCTGTAGTCAAGTCATGTCATATACATCAAACAGGATAATATGACTCTGATAATTGGATCAGAGACCTTCAGGGAAAAAAATATCAGCTAAACATCTGATATTGATCTCTCCTCTGAAATGACAGTAGCTCCATCCTCTAGCACAATGTGAAGTAAATTCTCTGTAGAAGTCATTATACAATGAATAAAATTTTTGTTTTACATAAATCGCTGTAGCCTTAGAGTTCATTAGTATGTCAGCTGATCCTTTATGTCTTGGAGGCTGGGTAAAACTGAGATTTTGATTGTAGAAAGCGTTTTTTCCTATTAAATATTGCATAGTGTTACCAACATTTTTAATATATATTACGGTATCTTTTATAACTCCTATTTCATTGGCAAATGTATTATAAATATCTAAAAATAGTCTTGTACTTATCATTATAATCTTTAAATTGTCAGGGAATATTGTGCTTCTCTGTTTTTAGGAGCATTAAAAACTGTAAAAGCTGGAAGTAACTCCCTATTGCTAACCTCTTTAAGCATCATACCCTTTGCTATTCTTCACCATAACCAGCTAATATTAGTCGTTATCTTTAATAACAAATTTTAAGAAACTTCCAGTAAAGGAGACCTGTGTGATAAAAATCATGAGAGAATAAGAAATTAACTGAAAAGATACATCTTTGAACTATGCAAGCAGTGACATCTTGAAGGAAACACTAAAACTGTCCTACAGAAGATGGAGCTTTCTTGTCACATGCCATGGGTCATGCTTGCCGTGGTAGGTAACTGATGTGCTTTGTGTCACATGGTTGAGAAATGCCACTGTGTGTCATTTCTACCGTGAGAGGCTGGGAATATTTCAGTCAGTATGTGACAGTCTTTGTGGGCAGGTGCTGTCCAAAACCATTTCTGAGCCCAGCTGCATTGCCCCAACAGTCTTTTAGCAACATGCTATTTTGCCTTCAATAACTAAAATCTTAAAGTGTATGTGTGTGTCTGTATGTGTTCACAACAAACCAATATATATGAAAAAGTACATGCTCTGGTAATTTAAAAACCAGTCAGATCTGTTGGAAGACTATGCAAAATCAAAGGCCTCTCAGTGCCTTGTGGACATCAGACTTCTTTCCTAACTTTCCTCACAGAATCTATCTAGAACCTAGTGAGGATGCTGCATAAAATTTGTAATTATGGAAGTGTATATTTTAATTCAGTTTGAATTGAAAAACATTGGTATTTGTTTAAGGATTCTGCCAGTGTATCTCTCAAGCTGTTTTATGGCGCTGCTTTTCATTAATTATATCTTGACAGAAGAAATTCTCGCCTTTTTTTTTCAGACTGAAGAACAAACGAGCCTCTCTGAAGAGCAGCTTAAGACCCTTCTGGAAGAATGTATGCAGCCTGAGAGAACAATAAGTAACGTTTCCATGCCACAGTCTCAGGAATCTCTTTCTTTTGGATTAAGTCCCCCTTGTTACACAAGTCAAGACTCCACTCTTCACTCCACATCTAGTCTTTCCAAAATGTTAGTTGAAGACCATATTGTAGGGATGTTAATGGCTCAGGAAAAGGCTGGACTGGAAGACAAAAGCTTATGTGTTAATGCAGAGAGCAAAATCCCTGGCTACTATATCAGCAAAGCATTGGCTGGTAGTCACTTATCAAAGGATTCACTGGCCCAAACAGAGGAACCTGATGACCTAGAAGTTTTACAGAAGATGGGAGATAAGAGTATTACTGAAGGTTACTTTATGTCAAGAGCACTCAACACAAAAAGATTGAAGAAACCTTCTTTCTTGGGTGAACCATTATATTGCATCAGCATGAACAATGAGCCATCCACAGAGGCTGACATTCTCAGCATACCACTGCAAACCAAAGGAGGTGAGACTCTTAACAACCCTTTAGAATAGGCTTTTGATTGTAATGAAAAAACCTAAGCAGGTTCTCACCAAAGGTATGCACCAATACACACTGATTATTATGGTGGGGCAAGAATGTTCTTTTAGAAAATATAAAACTGTGCCAAAAATAATATACACAAAATAACAGAATGTTTATTAAAATTCTTGCCCTGAAATAATTGACTAGGAGCTTTATGAAATATATCACTGATGTTGATTAATTCTGTCAACTGGAAAACAGTGTTGAAAACACATATGGATTATCTTTTTGGTAGTAGAAAGTCATATTCACTGTTCTGTGGAGAGCAAATATTCTCCCAATAGCTGGTACAAAAATTCACACAAAAATCCAAGTGTTTCATCAAAGTTTTTTATAAGGTAAACTCGGTAGTATAGAAACAAACATGACCTAGCTATATTAAAGATAATAAACTGCTTTTAGGGAATTCAAATTTACACATGTTAGATACCCAAATTAATAATACCGAACAAGTTCTATAAATTACTTTTAGTTTGGTAAAAGAAAGAATAGACTTTAACCAGCAAAAAATTAAATTTTCTCTCTGTCTGGTATTATAAAAAGATTGTGGAAATGTCTCTTGTTTTTATGTTCTTTACTTATATGTAATTACATAGTGATACTGTAATCTAAATCTATATTGAGATTTTTAGCCTAGGACTAGTTCTCTTCCTGGAAAGACAACTGTTCAAATAAGCCAGATTTTAGGCAGGTAAACCTTTCATTTCTTTTCATAAAAGTTGTGACAGTATGAAGTTTGTGATTACAGTGCTACACTAATATTACTAGAAATCAATACATTTTGCTATGTTTGTCAAGACTGATCTTTGTTATACTACTAATCTGTTCTGGATTTAGAGAAACTGTTTTTTTCACGTACATCAGTAATTTAGAAGAACGTTCTAATATCCCTCTGCTATGTTATAATTTCGTAATTATGATTGCAACACTTTATTTGATAATCTTTCTACAGTGACGGGAATGTTAGTATTTTTTCAAAGCAATTGCACCTGTCAGAAAGCAGGAAGTCACGTTAGTGCTGTTTTTACACTGCTAGACAAAGTTGGTATCCATACTAACCTGCACTATTTGCCCCTTATGAGATTTAGGTCATAGCTTCTACATGAAGAAAATAGAAATAGTACCTGTAGAAAAGGTTGGGTGGTTTTGGTGCTCTTTTTTCCTGTAGGTTACTTATCAGCTACCTTTACAAGCTGGCTTTGCTCTTCATGTAGATGCAGGCATCAGAAGAGCAGAGCAAGGGAAGAGAGCGGTCTGCCCAGAGGAGAGCAGGGTGGCAGTGGTGGTCATGGGGAACACCACAGAGAACAACCTCTGCCAGGGGCAACCTGGTCTCATGCAGGAGTAACATGATTGCATACTGCACCACCAGGCTGCTTTGGCCACCAACACCAAGAAAAACCCAGTAACTTGCTGCCTTCACTTGAGTTGAAGTTCTCCTTTAGTCCAAACAGATGTAGCACGGTCAGAGCCAAGTGTGACTCAGCCCCAACTACCAGCTCCCATTATGAGTGTGTTTTAAGATGGAATGTGTTAAATCAAGGAAAACACCATGCACTGTGTACCCTTGCACCACTGGGTACTGAAGTGAGCAGGTAGCTGTAGATATAGTCACTGTGACGTAGTTTTATTGCACAAGAGAGGAAGGAGATTTTTACTTTTTTACTTAAGTAAATTTCCATATGGGACATCTCATTGTAGAAGTCTATAAGGTAAATGTGTTAACATTTATCACATAATAATTTAAATATCTTTGAGTCAAAATCATGTGTGTTAGAGTAATGTAATGGGGTAATTTGATTATCTGTTTTCAGTAGTAACTAAGTAATGTTTAATCATGTAGAACTCAAATATGTATGGTTAATAAGCATCTTGGTGTTATAATCTTTTTGCTTACCAATTCTTTTTTTGAGGGGGGAAGTATTCTGAATTTTCAGTCCTTGATTTTTTTTTTTTCATTTTTTACTAAGAAGCTAATTAATTTGTTTCCTACAAAGGTGACTCAGTTCTGTCTGAAGCAATTAGTCCTGGACATAGGCCAAAGAGTGTGTTATTTATCAAATTTGTAAACTTGCTTAACGTAGTCTGTAGATAATTTGCTTGTTAGTTCAGACATGATTAAATGTGCTAATTGTATTGAGAAATGGAGATCCCAATGCAATTTGGTTTAAGGCAAATACATCTGCAGATGAAGGTATGAGAAGTATCAGGTGTTGTTTTCATTTTTAAGAGATATTTACATAGTTGAGTTTTGTTATGGTCTTAATTCTAAAGGACATTTAAACATGTATGCATAATCTTCTGTAAGTAGTTTGATTTTCTTGCCCACTTAGATATGGTTTAAATTTTGTGTAGTGCTGGTTAAGCAAATAAAATTGTGTGAAACTGATTTAGCACAATTTCAGTTTTGCATTCCTTATGGTACTGTAGTCTGTGATATAGATTTACTGTAATATGTTAAATTATATATGTTCTAAGAAAAGCATAATTATTAGCACAATGCGCATATATATATATATATGAAGGAAACTCTCATGTGCCTTCCAAGATAAGTAATGCCTGTTTCTTGAAAGAAACACTAATCTATATCCAGCTCATGTGTATGTAAACATAGATGATGATTACTGAGGTTACAGAATCCAGACTTACCCACATGGAGATATGAAAAGGCTGTTATTTCTCATAGTTGTATGAGCCAATAAAGAATTATTTCCAGCTCTTTTTTGGGGGACTATATTAAGTTTTAAGTAGAAGTTGTATCACAAACCATTGTTACGATTTCCTCTTGCAAATAATGTGCAAATGTTGTGCTTACAGCGGTTCAGCACCTTTTTCTTTTCTTTTTTTCAGATCATATGAACACTGAAATTTGAGGGGAGAGTGACTGTATGCTTCTCTGCACAACTGTTTTTCTGAAAGTGTAGCTAAACCTCTATCAGTAATATTACACTGATACAGCATCATATCAAGCAACCTGAAGGGAATAAATTATCAAAATTGAAAATGTTCCATGAGCTGATTTTTTCTTTAGAGATAATTATTGTTGTCATTATCATATATTGTTGCAATTTGATTTCAAAATAAACTCTTGCATTTCACTAAATTTCCTGGGGTTGTTCTGCCTAATAGAGAAATGTACGCAGATATTGTGTAGCTGTGTGTCTGATAAGACGTACATGTCTTTGTGAAAAAAAAAACCCAAAAAACCAACCAAACTTGAAAAGTTTAGTATTTACTGATGGGGCTTTATTAGAGAGGGTGTAAAATATATATAATAATTTCATTTTTCTTCATACACACACGGAGTCTAGTTTTTTCATAAAGTTAGCTAAAACATATCTTCTGTTATCTCACTGCAGTTTGCTGGAGCTTGCAGCCTGTCTGACTCAGAGTCCTGACTCAGTGAAGCATCCAAATACTCAGTTTTTTGCCCCGGGGCTGTCTGTTGGCTGGACCCCTGGTTTCGTTGAAGGCTCGACTTGCACAAGTCCTCTGCTGGATCAGAACATCAGCACTAGTCTGCTCAGGTCTGCCTGATTGTTTTCTGGGAAAAGGGTAACCACACAGCAAACATTCATATCTTCTAGTTAAGAAATGTAATTAAATGAGGAAGGATCGCAGTCCCTGGTGAAGGCTTGGTGGGAGTAAAAGTGGAGGCATTCAGAAGTTTGCCCTAGCAGCAGCTACTGGATTGTGAAACCTTACAGTCATGGCGGGGAGGGTAATGCAGATGGTTTGGGTTTGAGAGAATAGTAACAATTCATTACACGTTTTTGATTGTCTAGTCTTTAACTAGTATTTTTTCCTGACTTTCGCCTTATTTACTCAGCTGGTGGTCAGCTTTCCATTTCATGTGCTGCAATGTCAGAATAAGAAGACATTATTAAAATAACATGGGGTTTTTTTAAAAGTTTTTTTAAGTGGGGAGAGATACTCTAGCAAAGAAGATTCAACAGATTGATGCCATTGACAAGCTCTCATGTGACTTGACCAAAAAGGACAAATTATTTCTCAGATCCTATACCTATAGTCATTTAACATTCACCAAGAAAAGATGTATGGATAGAATATTAACTATACATGGGCTGTTATCGCATAGGGTTTACTTGATCTAATGTGAATGCTTAAATTAATGCACATATTGGCCCAGATTTTAATCTAATTTACAGAGTTGCCTATAGAAGTGGATGCACACTCCTGGGGAAGTTGTAATTGTGTGGATATAAAAGAGATCAGAATCTAATTTACTTGCTTTTAGTTAAAAACCTGAATGGGACATTATATTCGAAATAAGCAATTGCTGTTTCTTTTTTTACTTTCTGATATTTTTACTTGTTCTTCAACAGCAATAACAAACCTTTTGATAGTGGATGTTCTGCATAGGATTGCTGTGAGCACATTTCATGTAACTTTTCAAATCTCAACTAGATGTATTTCTTATATTAAAAATATTAAGCCTGTTGTCATAATTTTGTTAGCATAAGTATAATTAAAGCAATACTGACAAGTGTTTTCAAGAGTATTTTCTGTGCCTGTATGATATTCATTCAGGACTGTCTTCTGGCTGTAATCTTGCCACAGTCCAGTTATTTTCACGTGGAGCTTGTGTTTTATAGAGGTCTTCTCAAAAACAGTGTTCTGAGTGCTTGGGCAGTTTTTGAAGTAATCTAAATTGTGTTTAAAGATTATATGTATAATATCTAGAGAACATTAAGAAAAATACAAAATAATTCTTAATTTTCCTGGTTTATTTTCTTACCTTGAATCTCTTGCTGCTATAAAAAAGCTTTTTCTAGCACCCTCAAGGAAGGGCTGCTGTTGCTAACAAGAACTTACAACATTCTTGAAGCCATACAACTTTTTATTCACATCTGGCATTTTAGGGAGAAGCAGGTAAGTTTGAATGGCTATTGACTTGAAGTGTATATTCCAACTCCAATATAGGAGGTCTGTAACTTAATTTTAGCCTTGGGAAGTGCTGAACACCCTGCATCAGTTGTAGTCACTGCAAACCACAGGGACGTAGCACTCTTGGGTTGCTGTTCCAGAGGTGTGTTGGGTCAGTACCCAAAGCTCAGAGAATGTAAAAAGTTAGTGGCCTAGTTTTTATCTGTGCTTTGTTTCTATTGCATTATATTAAACAACAGGTTGTTTGGGAATATTTTATTTCTTACTTGATGTTACAGGTGAAATATCAATTCAAGCCCTCCTTTCTTTTTGTATTTTCAGTTTTAAGTAAAACTGTAGGAAATAAAATTATTTGGAAAAATATGGTACTGGTAAGAGGTGGACAATAACAGAGATGTTATAAAAAATATAGTGACAAGGTCATTTGCGGAAACATCACCAATATCAGGGTAAAAAGAAAGTTGAGCCCAGGACAATTCATGGGTTTTTCTTTGTTTTTCCAGTGACTCTGTGTTGTGACCTGCAATAACCCCTCCATCGGGGCCCGCCACTTGAATTCCAGCTGCACTGGAATGTGGCAGCTTCTCCTCAGGGAGTGATGCAGCAGTGATGATTAAGATATTTAAATGAATTTTCTTTTGCAGCCTAACTTGGGATTTGGAAACAGGTTTTCTGAGATACATACCTTCAATCAGCATAAGTTGTATTTGTCAAAAGCTTCTTTTGTGTCCTTTCTAGCTCCTTTAATCCAAAACATAGCAGAGCACAGGGGACTAATTTTTCAAGTTATCCTTCTGACTTTTGGGCTTTGAAATGTTTGAGGAACAAGAAGTTTCACGTGTGCATGTAAATTTATGCTGTTTGTTCTCCTTACCTTTTTTTGCACAATGATTCTGCAGCACAGATAGATGTTTTGTTCCAAAAGTTAAATATTGGTGAAAGCAACATAGCCATGAAGAAAAGATTCTGGTGTGTTTGCATCTAATTGCTGAGCAATATGTGACCAAACCATTCTGTCTTTGCTACTGAGACCCCTCAGTGATACTCATACAGAGCTGATGTTCGTGGTGGCCAGTGCTCAGCTGTTGATACTGATTTTCTCTGGTGGGTATGTTTCGATGCTGCCATGATTTGCCCTTTCAAATGACAAACTGCATATTGTTTTCTTCTGAAAGTGGAAAATTAGGTGATTCAATCATTTTCATAAACATTATGTGTGTATATATATATATGTATATATAAATTGCGTGTATTAATTGAATATGTAATATAGAAAATATAGTATACATTTGCGGGGGATATTTTAAAGGACTACAGCATTGATTTCAGTATAATGTAATGGTGTGAGAAGTTCACTTCAGTTTTACTGTTACTGTGCAGACTTAGAGTGGTCGAGGGATTCTAATTTCAAAGAGAAGTGACAAACTAAATATCCTGATTAATAAAAAAAAAACGTTAAAAAGTTTATTGAATCTAGACAACAATAAAATGAGTGAAATCATTCTTGTATGTTCAGAATTCAAGTTTAAATTAAAGTAGTTCTACTAAAGGGAGAAAAAACTTTCAGTTTCATCATTAAAAAAAAAAAAATAAAAAATAGGAAAACGCCCCACAAAAATTCTCAGCCTAATGCCTTTTCCCAAGAGAGACGTGGGCTGGTATCTGCTTAGTGGATCTGTAGTGCATGCTTTCCTCCTCACTTCCCGAGCAGAACTCCAGCAGAGCCAGTGGGCATGCTGAGCGCAGAGTGAAAACAGGCTGTGCAAAAATTATCTGCTGCATAGATCAGAGAGGAATGGGCTGCTTAAACATGTCATCAGAGTAACAACAACTAGTCTAGAAATGTGAAAAGGTATGCCAGTACATTCATGTGCTGGAAAGGGTGCCTTTTTACCTCCATGTCAGGGACGGGTAAGTGAGAGGCAGTTGTTCGCAGCTAAATTTCTGTGATTTCAGTAACTACAAGGATTTTTATATTTTATTAAAACCCCCTACTTGCTAGATAAAATTTCAGCAAATAATATGAGAATGCACCTTTTTGTTATGCTTCTTAAAAAGGCTTTCTAAGTGCAGCTTTGAAAAAGTTCCCCCCTCTCTTGCTTTTTACATGCAAAATTTGCCAGAGTTTACACTTCCAAGAGAGTTTCCTCCCCCACTTATGAAGAGTGAGCCTCACCTCTGGGAATCTCACAGTGCGAAGCATAGACACAGAAGACAAGGTGGTTTGGCAGATCCTCAGGAAGCTGACAAGTTAGGAGGGTTTATGAAAGCTAGGAAAAATAATAACTGATTTTTCTTTAATTTAATTTTCAACAGATGCACTTATTGAGAAATAATTGCTCCTTTATTTGTAGTGAGATTTAAAGGTCAGAAAAACTGTTTCCTTTTCAAATAGAATAGAGGCGCTTGAATACTACTAATGCCATAACCTACATTTATCCAATTATACGTTTCATTGAGGGATTGGCTAGAATCCAAATGCAGTAGTTAGAATAAAAGGCTCCCTGTCATTTATGTCTGTGTGAAATAGTTCACTGCTTGCAATTGAATCTGCAATACCTTATCTCTTATGCTTAAAAAAACTCCAGTAAACTGGAATACTCTGGAGTGTGTAGTAACTTGTAGAGTGCTAAAGTGCATGAACAATTTCACTTTATAGGTAGGTATTCTGTATTTAGAACTTCTTTCCCCTTAAAAATCTGCTGTTTTCTTGTGGAAATACTGATCTGTGCCATTGTTTTCTTATTGTTTGCTTTGTGTATTTGGTATGCATAGTTTTGGTGGGAAGGGCATTGCCAGAGGCATTCTACCCTAATTTTACAATAACACTAAAATGGACTCTGCATTTTGTGAGCAGAGTCATCAAGGGAGATGGACACAGAGTCTAAGCAGCCCTCAGTTTAGCCTTGTATGTTTTGCCTAGGCTAGCAGTTCTTGACTTTGAAAGCAGTTGAAAAATGAAAGGTAAATGATGTCTGGGCTTCCTTGGATTTGTTTAAATTTGAAAATCCAAGTTTCTCTATGATACTTGTCTAATTTTATGGATTTCCTGTGGAAGATTTTATCTTTAAGAGTTCTGCTTGCCAAACACTTTTTTAAATGAGTTCTCTTCCTCTTGTCATAACTCTGCTTCATACAGCTAAATATCCATACAACTTTGTGCACCTGTGTTTTCTCTTTTGAAAAGATGAGAAATAAGAACTAGAACTCCCCTTGTGGATACTTTAAGATGCTTACTTCTGCAATGTCAACAATCCTTTCCAAAATGAATTTATGTTGAAAACCTACCAATTACTGTGGACTTCCCTGCAAAGATCATGCCAATATCAGAAAAAAATGCACTATTGTCATTAAGAGGCAGATCTTTCTACATTTACCTTAGTCTTTATCTCCATAGCTTATGAATACCTGCAGGTTAAACTACTACACCTGTTGAATATAGGTTTAATGCAGATGACCACTTTAAAACTCTAGGTGCTGCATTTGCATGGGCTCTGAGAAGAGCGTGTTGTGGAAGGAAAACATTGTGTTCTCTACAATAGCATGAAATTAAAAGATTACTTGTGCAAAAATAGTTGGTCAATACCAAGTAACACTAGAAGTGGCATGCATTGGTTGGTACACTTATGTGTTCCACTGATGAGTCTTCAGGGAACTGGGAACAGCAAATTTCCCCTAGGCTTCTCTGCCCTGTGAAGAGTAGCCATCTTCCATGTTCTTGCTGTTTAGTTTTTCTTTAGTAGCTGTTTCTTCAGACAAGTAAAGGCCTAACTTACCTCAGCTATAGCTCCTTCTTGTGTCCTGCTGTATGCACATCCACCAAGCAAAAAGTGGGTGGATTTAGTTAAGCTATGTGTTAACACAAAGCATATGGCTTGCCTTTCTTATTCTAATGACAAGAAAAGCTACATAAATGCCTGCAATAAAGTAGCATGAAATTTTGGCATGGCTCAGACAAGATCATTGGAATGGGCTGCCAAGGCTATCTTCCCCAGCACCAGCAGCAGTTCTCTGTTTCAAACTTTTGGTTAGACCTACATATATCCATGTATAGATATATTCAGGTATAGATACATGTTCAGAAAACTGGTTGGCTTTAAGGTATCTCCTTTCTCCTGCAAGTAAATTAAGAGGTTTTTCAAGTTTGGAACTGTCTTTGTTTTTTGTAGTTCTCAGTCTTCTCAGTGTCCTTGGGAGGCCAGAAGAGAGTTAGAGACCAAAACTGTAGGATATATGATACTGCAGGCCCAGATGAGATCAGATGGGTTACACTGACAGTGCACTCCCACTACCCCATCTCATTCCAGAGAAGTCAAGCAGACAATCCTGTAACTGATGAGGGCAGAAATTTCTGGCCCCTCATAACAGGCCAGGAGTTCTTTATTTGCTCTCCTTGTTCTCAGTGGGAGAAAAATTAAATACACAGGACTGCCCTCAAAAGTGTAGTGACATAGAACAGGACTCTCCATCCTCAGGAAAAGGAGATGTAAAGATTAATTTTCTATACTTGCAGGACGCCGTAACTACACTTCTCATGTGTATCTAGCACCTGCCTTTGCTAAGGGGTACACAGGACATGCTGCTGCTGCAAGTAAATATCAAGAAACCAGTTACAACTATTCTTAGTTTTAGCAGCATGTTCTAGAAGCTGATTGAGTGCCCTGGCATGAGCTCTTTGATCACACTCGCAGTTTCAGTCTTGAGAGTCTAATGCACCGGCCCCTGCAAAGAGCCAATATGCTGCCTCTGTTCATGTGAAAGGCAGCAGGCCTGGCTGGGGATGATTGCAGTCTCTCAAAGACTGTTTCACCTTGTGGCTGCATCAAGGGCAGCACGGCTTAGAAGTCTTCACGTGAAGCCTTCAGAATCAACCGTGCCAGCTGCCCGTGCTGTGTAACTGCAGCAGTGCCTGCAGGTGTTACACACAGGGTAACAGCTCAGGTGCAGTCCCTGAGTGGAGTTGTTATGTAGAAAGTACAGAGAAAATCTTGCATTGAAGCCAAATTTGACACAAATAACACATCAGTGATCCAGAGATGTATTACAAAACATTAATAAAACCAGAGCACAAAGGTATAAATATAAATGTCCTTGGTGGTTTATTGTTCTTTGTATGTAAGAAGCTTTATTGTACAACTTACACAACTTTAGAATGGAAAAATGGTTAAAAATGTTTACAAAAAAAAGCATGTTCTTAGAAAATTATGCTAGCAAAAACATCGGGAGGAGGGAAGCAAAAAAATCTTCAGTGTGCAAACTTTTTATAAAAATAGAAATACTAACTCTACAGGTAGCATTTCATGATAAATTATTTAAATAGCCTATCTACACAATTATGTGATTAACTATTACAATGGCAATGAGAAAAATAATTTATAAAAATACAAGCAATGGTATACAAGATGACAGGAAAAAATATAATACAACATTAGAAATTGTATTTGACTTCTTTTTTTCCAATGCCATTTCCTTAATGGGAATACATTTTCTGCAAAGAAATTTTGACTATGTACAGCATTAACTTTTTAGTACTACAGTAGCTTTAAAGTTTGTTAGACATTTGAACTCTGCTTATTCCAAAGGTTTTTCTCAGTCACACAACAATGAGGTAATATTTGTACGTAAAACTTTCACCATGTTAATTTCTTTTCGTTTTTTGAAAAGACAAGGAAATATTATAGGTATAAGGATGCTGCCCCTTCTGTTGGGGAAAACAGTCTTTTAATGTATATCAAGGCCTCTCCCTCTTTTGCAAGGAGCTCCTGAAATTGTCTAGTCTATGATGAATTCCTTCTTTAGTAGCTGCACATCACTAGTTACAGCGCAGCGTGCAGTGCCCAAAGAGCCCATTACATGGTTATTGAGGGCTGGGCTTGTGCCTCTCGCTGCAATCTCCTCAGGGCAGCTATCCTGGCTCTGGGTTAGGCCCACTGACCAGTGGGAAAGCATCACAGACATTCCCAGCACTAGAGAACACTAAGATGGTGAATGGCATTCCCTCACCTCTAGTGCTATGGATGGGACAAAACCAGCTACCATCTAAAGGGACTTGAATTTTAGCACTGCAGAACAGTTGCCTGCCAGGCTACCAACTGCCTTGCACAAAGAAAGGAAAAGCCAACATTGAGCTCAGACTGAGAAAAACAAACATCCCATTGCCCACACCCTCACTTTTCCTTGCGCCTCAAAGCCTTTATGGGAAAACTGCTCTTTGTAACAAAAACATCACCACTATCTGCTCCAGACAAGATTTTTTTTCTCAACTAAACCCCCTCTAGTTTCAGTATAGAACAGAGATAATAAATAATCTGTATTTACAATCTTACAGTCATGAAGACTTGTAACAATGATTAGGTGGATAGTCTTGACGCATTTCTTGTTGTTTTCATCAATAATCCCTCAGTCATTATAACATCAAGAATAGGCAAAAATAAATATTTTACAATTTTATCTACAGGCCCCTTTTCCTCCCCTCTAAAGAAGCGAGGGGTTTAAAACATCTATGGCATGTAGAAAAGGAATGTTTTCATTACATTATTTTTGTGCCTCTTTAACCATAAAAAGTGAAGCATGTGCTGGTCTCCTGAAGGACCAGCTGAGATGGTGGTGCTTTCTGGCACCATATCTGAAAGAACACCTTTGAAGGTAAGCAAGACCTGCATCTAAATCAGGAAAAAACAGAATCCAACCATAAATCCCAGTTCTCCCAAAGCTGGTGTGATCCAGTGTACCAGTTTTTATCCTCTTTCCCCCCTCCCATGACAGAAATCAGTTTTAGGATATCTGTTTTGTCCTGTGTACAGCAGCTGATCTAGCTCACCACAAATAGAATAAGGCTATGTTTTCATCTGAAAGGTATGACATAGAAAACAATAATTTCTCCAGGTTAAATGGATGTAAACCAAAGTAGCACAGCCTTCCTTAAAAAAATTTCTCTACCCCATAAAGAAAAAAGAAAGACCTAGAGTTCCCCCTCCCACCCAAACCCCTTTTCCCCACACAATGAAAGGTCTTCAGTTTAAGTAGTCCACAGCACATCCAAAGATGTTCTTTTTACAAAATGCTACTCCATGGGACCTCCAGTTAGAGAGGCAGTGACACTGCACTGTGATAAACAGCAAACAAATATCTTTCCTACTGAAAGAAGAGTGCTTGTTCAGTGACAATTCTCATTTGCAAGACACATTTGTTTCCTTCCACTTCAGCAGAGGTCAGATACCAAGTATGTTCTCACTTTCATTCTCTCAAAAGCATTCTCTTGAGGCAGGTCATGTGTTTCGAGTCCACACTTATGCAGAAAGAAGAAAGGAAGGAATAATATAATGGTCCCAGGATTTGTAAGGCTAAACGTTTCAAAAGGTGCAATTACCAGCATTTTTAAATAGTCTCTGAATCCAACAACCTTGTGATTATGGATCTGTGGAAAAAGAAAAGATATATTTAAATATTTCTGTGTATTATGCATGATTATGTCCAAGTCATTAACGCCTAGAGACATTTGTAAAGAAAATTGAAAGTGTACTTTCAATTAGGTACTTCCTTGAGTTAGGCTTCAGAATCTAATCTATGTAGCCATTATATAATGAAGTCACAATTTCAGAAGACTAGGACAGCTGGAACTAGTTGTATGCACTTACCTCCACTGAATTTTAAGACTGCAATATATGGACAACCTTCTACTTTGCTTATTTTTAAGCAAATTAGTTTCTTACTTGCTAAAGTCAGTATTTTGCATTTCTACTTTAGATTTTGTCAGATGTGTTCATTCATTCTAGTCAGCACTTTAAAGGAGATTCACGATGTATTTCATTTCTGGAACTCAACATGGATTTCTGATACTTTGAAATAACACAATAGAAATATACTTAGATTTTATATATTTAAATTTTTGACTGTGAAGAGTTTATTGAGAAGGTGTCCTGTTTCTGCCTGCAGAACTGGTTCAAGACTGAACCCTGAAAGATGACAGCTGAACATTCCCTCTTGGCTCTTATGTCTTCAGTTTTCTTGAACTAATTCACTTATATAGGATCTCTTAAATGCAATGTTATCCTTACCTCTGCATTCATATTTAAGGTCTGAGAAGAACACCATTTCTTGAGAGAAGACAAATAATCCTAGCCGACCGCCAGCATAGGTTTTATCGTAGATTGGCCCTGAGTCTGCCATGATTTTCTTCCCTTCATACATTACAACCCTACAAAGAGACAATAACTCAGCCATCTTTGACAAGTTCCTGTGAGGTTTATCTTCACAGACATCCACTTTCCCTGTGATATTTTCTTCAGATAGAAGGATGATGCTCACCTGATGTAGCCAGTCTTTGGTCTATGGCTAAGTCGCCATCTGTATGCAGTGAAGTCTTTCCAGCCTATGTGACGAGGATCATGCCACAAAGTTCTCACCTACAAAAGAGTATTTTTTTAATTAACCAAAGGCCAGAGAGAACAGCAGTTATTTTGACATAAGGTGCCTTACTATTGAAGGCTGCAAGTAAGTATAATAGGATGTTTTGAAATCAACTGCATTTAAATTTACTTCTTTTAAATATGTAAATTGGAAGCTACAGCACAATTACAGAAACTATTCACTGCTGCTGGAAAGCCTGTCTGCAGCAAGCAATCCTGTTAATAGTATACAATATTTTGCATGATTAGGAAAAAATAAAAAATTATTGGTCTTTGCCAAGAAGCCTACATGATCAGCATGTGCGAGCCCCCTCTAAGTGTCTAACTTGCTGGAAGAACAGCCTGCCTTACTCAGAAGAGTATGTTATTACACTGGAGTACTCATGTTATCACGTTAAGAGTACTTTAGCATGTAGTAAGTGCCACTCTTACCTGGCCAGGAGTGTTTCCTGTGTGCCACAGAGCATTACGAAGGTGTTCTCCTGGACCAGTGGTAGAATTCACAACTTTGATGGAGAGACCTGAATATCCTTGAGCTTTGGTTGGTGTGGAGTCCCAGTAAGACTGGGTGATCTGCTTCCACATGACAACATAGAAACGACTGCTAGACTGGTAGCCAAATACAAAGCCAGCATAATCATCATCCCTTTCTGTATTGATAAAGAAGGTACCACTGAAGTCCACGGCATTGAATTCATCAAAACCTATGGGGACATTAAAGGATAACATTTTAGGTGCTACTTTTTTGCAATTCTTAAACAATTCCTTAATAGTTTCTCAGGTTCTCTATCTCTCCCCCACCCCAACTAAAAAATACAACCAAGAAACCCCCCACCCCCTCCCTCTCAACAAACAAAAAACTCAAACGACCCCAAACAACAGTGCCTGTTAAATTTTTTCCCTTACCGACGGCAAGGCCAGGGTCACAGTTGACTGTCTGAACCAGCTCTTTACCCTGGTGACGAACAACCCAGTTTGGATCATTTTGGGATGTTCCTTTGGGATCCAGGGGAATCATCTGAAATCTTCGGAAATCAGTCTCACTAATTTCCACATTTTCAGGGCAGATATCATCAATGTCTGGCACACTGTCTTGGTCAAAGTCATCTTTGCAAGCATCTCCACGTCCATCACCTGTGGGATAAAAGTAATTTTACCATTATATCACCACCACTGTTTGCTTCTGAGCCTTACAGCTTGGGAGTTGAAGTCTGAATTGCAGATCTCAGACTGCCCAGGTACTTGGTAGACACAGGACAGAAGCCACAACAGCTACTGTACAAATGCCCCTTCACTGCAGCCTGATAGTGACTTAGGAGTAAGTTGGATGTGTGGTCATTTTTATCTTTACCCTGAGAAGCACTATAACAACATTCAATTTTTTTTCTGGTACACACATTCCGGTTTTTTGTTACTTAGTTTTGTCCAGCATTAAACAGTGTGAAAAAAAAAATAGCATCAAACTATTGGAAGATGCTCTTAAAATGTTATTATGATACTGGCTCTCTTACCATCAGAATCAGCTTGATCTGGGTTGGCAACCAATCTGCAGTTATCTTTGTCATCAGGGATACCATCATTGTCATCATCATGGTCACAGGCATCACCTTTTCCATCCTTGTCATGGTCAGCTTGATTGGCATTGGGCACATAGGGGCAGTTATCAAGGTTATTTTGATGGCCATCTTCATCTATGTCCTGGTTGTTGTCACACTGATCACCTATGCGATCAGAATCACTGTCTTCCTATCAGAGGAGAAAAATACAACATTTTAAAAAGCCACTTAAAGAAGGCTAAGATAGGAGTCTCTGAAATAGGAGTCTCAATATGTAGAGTTAATTGGGATTTCTGCTTGCTTTATCAAGAGCTAAGATGGATATAGTGAGTGGATTAATACACACTTAAAACTGACTGTGCTAACTGGTTTTATGCTATCGTAGTCTTGTTCTAGTTTGAATTTGAATCCACAGCATCTGAAAGCAGTGTGATCATCAGCTGTCTTGTGCCTTTGCCACATGCCTCTTCTGTCACTAATCTACCATACTGGAAGCAGGGTACTTTATCTCCTACCTTTCCTGGCAGCAATGTGGTTTTAAGGACCAAATCAGGGTTGGACTACTCTGTACCTATCAGTAGAGACTGTAACATTAAAACAGTCTACCAACTCTTGTTTTTACAGCTTCTACACCACAGCATAACTTTCTCTACCACAAAAGCTTCTAATGCTCTTCATGCCCTCTGATTCATCGGTCAAGACAATTGTTCCCATGGTGGTCACAGAGTGCATTAACTAAGGTGTGCTTGCTGACCACATATTTTAGCCAGTCATTTGCTTAATCAGCTTCTGAAGTAAGACAAACAATCGCAGTCCCTGAGTTTGCCTCATGTTGAGCCTAGTAATCTTGTTTACACAGGTGGATGACCCTGGTGTAGACATAAGGCATACCACACACCATTGGATTAGCTACTAATTCTGGCACTTGAAATCTAGTATCTCCACTTCTAGAACTTGATTGGGATAGTGTTTGGAAAGCCATTAGAGTCTTACATTAAGATTTCAAAGTCACAAGAGAAAGGATCTTCCTGAAAGGAGCTGCCTCAAAGGATCTTCAGGCGATTCCCTCCCTCAGGTGGGCAAGTAGTAAAGCAAGTGACAATGACTAAGAAATTTTATATTATCTGTTTAAACCCTTCAAGTAACACTGATTTTAGGCTACATGGCCACTACATTCCACTGATTTGCAACAGCTTTTCTAACCCTTCAAACATTCCAGTTATGTCCCTGAAGCTATTTAACTTAGCCTTTTAACTGACAGGATGTCACAGGCTTTATCTACTTCTGCCTTCAGTTTTTGAATCAGTAAGCTGTCTGAGAGTCTGGATCCCCCTAGATTTTTATGAAGGTGAATTTTACAAGTGTCAGAATATGCGTTTTTCTTAGGGAAAAGCAACTTTTGCCACCTTCCACTTACTGGTAGAAAAGTTATCTTCTGAAATGCCACTGGCTTCAAGCTTAGGGACAAAGTTTAAAGAACGACTTTGTGTCTAAGTGAACACAGCACTACAGGCTATGAAGAGGGTAGTTCCACTACCCAGATTTTACACAATATTCCCAAAGTATTTCATATTCTCACTGTGAGGATCACCACAACTGACAAACCTAAGAAATGTTTAGGAGACAAGTGCATGCAGTAGTCTCACAGATCTTCACTAGAGATGTTTTTCAGAAAATACCTAGCAGCTGCTCAAACTCTGAGGGCATGTTATTTGATAAAGGCACCATTTGGGGAAGTAGTAGGAATGATTTGTGACAAGTCAAATTTCAGGTGTAACTTGTTCAAATATTTTCTACAACACACAACATACTGTATTTTTAGCACACCAGTCCTCTACTTACATAATTCAAATCCCTTACCTGGTCAGGGTTGTGTTCCAGAGGACAGTTATCACACTGATCTCCAACACCATCCAAGTCTGTATCCCTCTGGTCTACATTGTAGACATATTGGCAGTTGTCCCTTTCATTAAGCACCCCTGCAAAAGTTCATGAATGAAAGTCAGACATCTAAATGCTGCAAATGACTGTATAAAGCCACCACACACTTCTTGACACATTTTTTAAAGCATTTTGAGCAGCATTTAAAAGCTTTGAAACATGACTTGTCACTAGTTCTGCCACACACTTCTGCTCCTACTGCCTTGTAAGAGTGGAGCTAGAACTGAACTGTGCCAAAATGTATATATTCCAAAGGGAATTTCCATTAGCCCTAACTGTTCCTTCAGAAGCCTTCACATCGTGAAACCACCACAAAAGAACTTCTGTGTGTTCAGGGATGAAATTTTGGTAGGAAATCAGAATTACATTGGGTTCATTTGGTTCATGGCTGATTAGAAGACCATCTAAAGGAGTGATTAGAGGCCACCTACCGTCTCCATCAATATCTACTGCACATGCATCTCCTTCTCCATTGTTGTCAGTGTCAGTTTGATCAGGGTTGTGATTGTAGGGACAGTTGTCACAGCGGTCACCAACATCATCCCTGTCGTAGTCATACTGCTGTGGGTTGTAGATGAATGGACAGTTGTCCTGCAAAAGCGAGAAAAGTCAAGTTTTAGAACGCGTCAAATTAAAGCTTTAACCAGATTCTGCTTATGCTTGTACTGCTACATGAAAGAAGAAATGAAAGATGGGAAAATAGTTAAAACTCAAATGCTACTATCTCAAAACACCCTGCTGCTGGCATAAGTGTATGAATGGCTGAATGAAAAAGGAAAATTCACTTCCAAAGCTCAAACAGCTGCAGAAAGGTTTTCTGCGTAGTTATGCATATCTAAGGTTTCCAGGATAGCTGTCAGTGCCAGCAATTTCCTATGGTCCTCTTTTAAGATTAAGGTTAGAAGCTAGACCCTAGCTTTAGGAAGGGGAATGGGAAAGCCACACTCTCAAAGGCTGTTCTTTTCTGTTTTCTTACCCGGTCATCAGGAATGCCATCATCATCATCATCACTGTCACAGGCATCACCAATCCCATCCTTATCATAGTCTTCCTGCCCTGAGTTAGGCAGATTAGGGCAGTTGTCCTAGAAAGAAGGAAGTACACACAAGTGTTCACTTCTGGTATGATTACAATATGGATTTGAGCAGGTAAAATCTAATCATTAGGCAAAATCGTAACACCTCAATCAGGTAGGAGTTGCCTTACTAATTCTTTCCATTTAAGCTAGCCATTACAGCAATAAGTCTTAGAAAGCCACAGGTAAATAATTTTTAAAATAAAGGCTGGGTTGCTTTTGAGAATCTTACCCTGCTTTTCTTCCCCTGGAGACAGCTATCTGTCAGAGCAAAGCTGATATAGGTATGGCCTAAACTAGAATCTTCCTAGAACATTTACAACAATCTGGCTTCATTTTTTCCCATATCACAAGAATATATAAAGCAATACAGCAACAGCAAGAGCCTCCAGGAAATGCAATGCCTTGACAATGCTATCCCTAAACCTCCTCTAGCCCTAGAAGGTTATTTGCAGAGAGACTATTTTAATAGCTTAGGCTGTTATAATGGTAGATGGTAAAAGAGGTTAAACTTACTTTTTTACAGTGGTAAGTGGCATTGGCAACACAAACCAGGTTCTCATTTGGCCATCCATCTAAGTCAGTATCTTCTCCACAGATGATGCCATTGCCAGCATAGCCTGGTTTACATTCACAGCGATACATGGGGTCACTGAAGTGGCCAAGGTAATTGCATTTGGCATTCTTGTTGCAGTCATGTGTTCCATCTGTGCATGGATTACGTGGCTTGCAGACCTAGAAGACCACAGAAAAATTAAACCCACTGAAAACACTTTTTTATCCTTCACTTTTTCCCCAGAGATTCAAAAAATCCTAACCAATCAGGAAAAAAAGAAGCTTCATACATGGCTTTCTTCCAGTCCTCAACTCCAGTACCAGTCTTTGCACTAATTATTCTTCTTGTTCAAACCTTATGTATTATCAAATGGAACCAAGCACTAAGATATCTGAGGCACATACTGTTGCATCATTAGTGAATACTGATTTACTCCTAAAATAATGTGTAAACTCTGAACCCTCCATGGCTGATACTTAAAACTCATTTTGATCTCCAGAAGAAATTGCTTAATGCTTCTTCTCATAGAAGATGGTGTTTTATGAAATGTTCCAAGTCCTTTTTGCCTAAAACACATAGGTGTTTTCTGTTTTTTAGAAACTTTGTGATATTTCGTAACCCAGGACAATTCTCAAATTGACAATACCTGTTTGTTAGTCATGGCATCCTCAACACTGCGGCCAAATGGCTGTGTTCCAGTGAAACGTGGTGGACAAGGCAGACAGTTGTACCCAGGTTCAGTATTCTCACACCTGTGCACTCCATTGAAGACAAAGCAGGCATCAGGAACCTCTTTGCACTGAAATATGAGTTTAAGGAGAACAACAGTTAGCATTATAAAACAGTGATTCTATTCTCTCTTCCTTGTTTTCTTTCATTCCCTTTCAAGGAGCAAACTATAGTCTTCTTACCTCATCAATATCTTGGCAGTGAATGCCATCACCATGGTAGCCAGCAGGACAGGCACCACATTTCCAGGAACCATCAGGGGCACTGGTACATGTAGCCCCTGCAAAGCAGGGATTAGACAGACACCCATCTGTGAAACAAGTGAGAGAGTGTTACGATAAAGGATGCTTACCATGCTGCTGCAGTACTGTATTTGGCTGATATCCTGATTTAAAATTCTAGCACTTGAGGGTTACAGACCTTACATTGGTATTTTCAAGATTATCGACAAGCTTCAGACATTTATGGGAAAATGGATACTCACCAATTGGACAGTCCTGTTTGTTGCAGACCTGAGTCCCTCTAGCTTCGCCTACGCAAGTCTTCCCACCATACTGAGGCTCGGGATTATTGCAGAGACGGCTACGTTTCTGAAGTCCTCCTCCACATGTCACTGTGCAAGCGTCCCATGGAGACCATGGTCCCCAGTTGCCATTAACTAAAGGGAGAAGAAGTTAGAAAACATGTATAGCTTTAAATTCAGTGCTACAACTAGTTTTTACCTGACTATTACTTTTGTACTGAGAGAACTTAGAGCATTGTTCTGACATAAATGACAGAATTAATGGACTCCATGGAAGAGGCATAAAAATAGTTTCATCTGAAACTAACCTGTGAGGTTTTACACAGCCCACCTCTAAGTTTAAAAAGAGAAGAATACTAGAACAAGCTTATTTAGTAACTACTCAGGAAGTTCACCATTTAAGCTACCAATTACTAGTTACCACCAGGACACACTTACTTGGGCAAGGATCTTTCTGGCAGGCTTTGTTTTCTCTTGCTTCACCCTCACAAGGTTTGCCATTCAGCTGTGGTACTGGAGAGTTGCAGAGACGAATTCTAGTGATGATGCCCGTGCCACAAGTGACAGAACATGAGGACCATGGTGACCAGTGACTCCAGCCACCATCCTGTTTAACTACAAGAGAAATTTCTGTTATTCATAGCTTCTGAAGACTTCAGCTGTACAGCACCTAGGACATAGCTAGTACCAGGACTGCACCAAAGACTCCATGTGTAATGGATAGCCTCCTCACTGTCACAGATCAAGTTTTGCAACTAGAGAAATATCATAGCTAAACTGGCATCAAATTTTGCCCTGGGAGCAGTGCCCAAACATGCCTGTTTACTGCATTAACCATCTGCTCCCCTCTACCTGATTAATACAAGTCCTTAAAGCTAGAAGCCATGGATCCATGCCAGTGACAGAGCTACATGGTAATCTTTGCTTTTTACATTCAGCCAATAAAAGCAGCCTCTGTTTTACTACCAGCATGAGCAGATTAAGTACTTACATCTCTTATCACACTCTTGAAGGTGGCAAGTCCGAGTCTGTACAGAGGAGCCTTCACAGCGGTTATTGAGACTGTCACAGGAACGCCCTCTCTGCTGAATCCCATTACCGCAGGTCACAGAACACGAGGTCCACTCAGACCAAGGAGACCATCCATCTGCGTAGTCGCTAGCTGCAGAGGGATACAGTTCTGAGTAAGACTCCAGGTATGTGCTTTTCCATATCTTTTCTCCCACCTCTCTCTCCGCAAAAAAGGACACAACTGTCCTCAGAAGCTACATGCATCTTCCTTTCTTGTATGAGATAAAGGCCATGAACACAAACATTTCAGTATGTTGCATATTGTAGAAAATATTTGAACATGTATCACATAAGTGATAAGTCTCAAAGAGGCATCAGATTAACCTTCCTTCAGTAGTGCAAGGTTACCCTTGGATAGCCAGTTCTGGTACACTGCAGAGCAGCATGGGTCTAGTTAGATGTGGCCAACTGCTATAGAATTGTGAAAGTATTAAGTACTTACGCCAGCACCGAGGGCAGCACTCGCCATCAGGCACGGTGGCATTGGAACAAGGCATGAGAGGACAGGACACTTTCCGGCATATAGTGGCAGAGTTCTATAGAGAGTTGTGAAAATTACAGTTACCAAGTGGAATATAAACAATATCTGGAGTCTGGGTAAATAATAGAGACCTTTTCTGCAGAACTTTAAGACTCAATAGCATATCTAAAGCAGACACCCTTGTATTTAGAGCTAATAAAACCCAAGGGGTAGTCATAGGTATTTTCAGTCAAACTTCATCTTGTTTCCATTCTCACCCATTATTTTTTAGTCAAAAGCAGGAGTATTTTGGTTCTGCAGAAGTTTATCAAGAGTAGCTAGCAGATGCTGGCTAGAGTAAATTACTATTATGTGATATCCAAAGTATAAGGTCAGATTTGAAAGAAATGAAACAAGAATGAGAAGCCAACTTTCTTTTCAGTTAATATGGATTTAAGCTGATTATATGGTAAAGATAAAATAAGTTTAGTGGACTCTGCTCAAGAGCCATGAAATCTACAACTTATACTTAGAGGTTTTTGATCTGTAAGCCAAACAGGCAGGATAAGAACACCCACCTCCAATCTCAAGAAGAGCTAAAGGGCAGTCTGTAGTTTTGCTTCTTGAAGGTAGCAGCTTGGTCAGAAGAATACTCTTATGATTACTATTTTAATCTCCCCAAGCAAATTACTAGATTAAGGCAATTACAGCTAACATTGAGTAAGAAGGATGGTAGGAACAAAGCAAATGCAGAAGTCACAGTATCATTTGCTGACTACGAGACAAAAGATGTAGAGAACTAAAGAAGCAGATGCAGAATTTGAGTTGCCTTGCATTGCACATATACAAATACTCAGCTTTTAGTTTCTAGAGAGTGGCATGCTAATTAACCCACTCTTTGGTAGACTGGTTGTGCAAAATGTTTTTGCTAAAGTATACTTAAATGGAACAAGCAAATAGTTTAAAGAAACCCTGAAACTGTATGTTTTGTGTATATTTACAACAGTGAGCAGAAGTGAAACACAAAGCATAACTATCTTGCCAGGTGATCCTGGGATTTAAACAGCTAAATTGAAATCCAAAAGGGATTGCTGTTCCATATAATCTGTAAAAGCTAACAGGACACACCTACAAGCATTTTCTAGAGAAAGTAGAACACCACAAGTTTAAGTGCCTCTACCGAGTACTAGAATGTCTTTTCCTACTAAGTCAGCAGGAGGTTCAGTGAGGACAGAAAGTAGATCTAGCAAAGCTGATAGTACTATACATTTGTTCTATTGATGCTGACTTTTAGTTTACTGATGGACTTTTGTAAAGAAGACAGGCATTCTCCAAATTAAGGAACTACAAGTGTTAATAGCTGTATCAGAGTGTTTAATATAATTTTCTAGAATACTGCTGTTGAGACAAGGTATGGAAGCTGCCTTCATACCAGAGATCTAGTAAAATGAAATAAACTGAGTAACTCTATGGCTTCTCTAGTATGCCCAGTTCTGTGCACAATTCACTCTTTCTAACAAACAATGCCGTTTAGAAATATCTGTTAATTCCAACTTATGAATTTATATTCAGGTGATTTGTGAATGTGAGGAATCTTACCTGGCAAGTACATTCAGTGCAGCTGTCAATAGTCCACTCCTCTTTATTTCTGTGCAAGATTCCATTATGAATGCACGCTCCAGGAGTGATCTGGACTACTTTGGCAATGATTTCATTTTCTTCAGTCTTGGGGGTGAGAAGCAAAAAGAAGATATTTAGAATCTAATATAGAAATACCCTTTTTCACAAAAGTCAAAGTAAATTTATTGCTGTTTACACAGGCTCTCAAAAGTCAGGTTATAATTAATTTACTAAGTGCTAGTTAATGAAAGGTACCATGAAGTTATAACCAACACTCACCACTTTTTGAACTCTGTCTTGAAGTGTTGTAACCATGGACCGCAGCCCTTGCAGTTCCACAAACATATTTGTTAGTTCATCACAGGAAAATCCACAGACTGCTTGGATGTCCTTTGTTTTATGGCCAATGTAATTAGTGCGGATAGCTGGGCTGGAACCATTGATGGGATTGTCCAAAGTAATGATTGCACTAGTGGCTAAGAGAAAAAAACAGACATAAAGTAAATGCATTTTATACCACATGCATTTATCATTCCAGGCTAACACCTGCTAAACAGCTGCCATCAGATTCATTAGGGTGCCTGCAGAAATATAATCTTATTTCTTATGCAATGTGGATTTGCATGTCAGCATACTTCTGAGCTCTGTTTCAACTTGTCTTTCTAACGTAATGAGAAATCTTATTTTTAATAGGTCATTGGATTCAGAAGATTGTAAACTTACAGCTGGAGCAGCCTTTGTTCCGCAGGATAGTTTCCAGAGTTGTTCCAAACACAAACCGCACATTCTGCAGCAGACCCTGTGGACAGAGGAAGAATTACAGCTACTTGCAGCAACTGCAAGGGAAGAACCACTTGAATGGAGAGACTGAAGGTCATGTAAGATATTACAGAGTAATTTCATGACGGACAGACGGAAAAGTGAAACATATTGCTCTATTCTCCTTAATAAAAACAAGCCCTGCTTCCTAACAGTCTTATCCTTGAGCATAAGGACTTGGCAACTCTCCAGGCAGGAAGGAAAAAACCCATGGATTTCTGAACCTCATGTATGAAGCTGAGCAATGAAGCTGCAACTACCTGTCTGGAAGCTTCAGTGCCTTCTTATTGCTGCAGAAAGTTCCATCCCTGCAAATCTAACGCTTTACCCTTCAAACGCCATTAGTAAAGTTTAGTAGATTTAGAGGTCTTTGTTGCTCTTTAGGCTTGTTGAGTAGCTAATGCACCTTCAAAACAGATGACTGAAAATTCTAGGCAAAAACATAAGTGAAAGTCTTACCTGGAAGTTGTCATTGACTCCCCCTTTGGCAATACGGAGCCTGGCACTGCTGGCCAGGTCCCTAGTAAAGATGTTCTGGATGGGGATGTCCAGCTCGGCATTCTCCATTTTCTCACACCCCACATAGAGCTGAGCTCGGTCCTCCTGCACAAACAGGGTGATATTCTTCCAGTGTCCTGTAGCTAGCAAGACATCCTCTACTGACACTAACTGCTGCTTGCCATCACCAGAAAGGCTCAGGTCCAGGGAGCCTGCCTTGCCATTTGACACTAGGCTGAAGACATGACCAGAGCCATCTTTCTGTTCCACGGAGAGCAGCGTGCCTCTGCTTTTCTTGGCTTGCCGGAGAGTGGCCAGGAGAATGAAGCCCTTCTCAGCATGGATGGCATCTAATAAGTCTTGGAACTTTGAGTCAGGGACAGCAGGGATGCGACTGGCATCTTCAATGCGGTAAGCAGGGCTGGAGGATTCTGGTCCCTTCACCAGGTACACCCCGGGGCCCCGGCGCCCGGCTCCCTTCCGCATGAAGCCAGTGAGTTCAAAGAGATCGAAGACACTGTTATCATCACTCCTGGACTCTGCAGAGAGAGATCAGGACAAGCATCATGAGAAAAGGACAAGAAGAGGCTGAGTAGGTGCTTATCTCCCAGGACTGCTTAACATTTTGGCTCCTAGTGCACATCGTGCGAGTCACAGTGCCTCACATCAGAGCACAGACAGTAGCTCCGATGGTGCGGCAGTCCCACCAGGAGCTGCTGTGCAGCAGTACATGTGCATTCTTGTACAGGAGCCAGTCGGCACAGGAGTGCCAGGTACCCGCTGACTGACGCACAAAGGTAGCAGCCATTCTGGCACCTCATTACACTCTAGCAGCGCAGAAATAGACAGCAAAGCCCACACTGCAATATTCCTATGCTAGGACATGGCAAAGTGAGTTTGCTTAATCCAGTTGAGTGACAGCAGCACAGTAGCAGCTTCTCTACGGCACCAAGACGGCAGCCTACTAGCCCATTCCTTCTTCAGCCAGTTCCTATATCATGTTCTTCCTTTCCTCTGCTCAATGCAGAGATAGACAAGCTACACGCTCAAGTCCTGGAGACTCTGCACTCTTATTTCTGAAGGTTACACAAATTCCACACCAGAGAAAAGATTCCTGTTCCCAACTAACTGATTCTCAGGTTAAAACGTCTTTGTTCATTGAAAGCTTTGGAGCTCTTTACCACCGAGCACAACTTCATCTGCCTACACAGGCACCAAAGTGTTTTATTTTTGTTCCCCCCTTCCTTGATTGCCCCGGGTATCAGCACAGAGCTGGCCTTACCTGCAGTGCGCTTGGTCTCTGAGCCGCCGAGCACGAAGAGAAGGAGGCAGAGAGCAGTCGCTGGCCCCATGGCAAAGGTCTGTCTCTGAACCAGCCTGGGGACACACACGAGGAAGATCACCGCGCTGCCGTCGCACCCACGACAGGCGCCAGCGGGAGGCTGCGCAGCGGGGACGGCGCAGGTGTCCCCGGCCGCCCTCGGACGGGACAGCGAGCGCGGCGGAAGCCGCTTCAGCACTTACCTGCGGGAAGAGCGATCCGGGCGGTCAGCGCCGGCCTCCGGGTACCGGCGACCAATATCCGCGGGCGGCCCCGACTGTCCCGGCGCGGGAGGGCGAGCAGCAGCAGGCAGCTGTGGCGGCGCTGCCGGGACACTGTGGGCGCCGGCAGCCGCGCGCGGCTTTAAAGGCATGGCTCGCATTCCTGGGCGCACTGCGGGCCAATCGGCGGCGGCGGGGCAGGAAGCGGGAGGCGGGAGCCGGGTGGCTCCGGGGCCAGGGACAACTTTCCGCAGGGGCCGG
>VWZT01012893.1:19390-194614 GCA_013397055.1 Pachycephala philippinensis | reverse complement strand
GCCGCCGGGGGCCCTCGCTCCCCGAGCCGGCCGTGAACCCCGCTTGGCACCCGCTCTCGCCTGTCCCGCCGCCCGCTCGGCGTCCCGGCCCTGCCCTCCGGCCTCGGGGCTCCCGGCGGCCCTGGAGGAGAGGTGCGCCCAGGCGCCAGTGCCTCCGGCTGTCCTGAGGCGCTGGTCAAAGCATCCTTCATTTAATTAACCCAATTCACTTAATGAGATCTTCTCTGCCTGCCCACTGGTTCCAATACACAGCACACAGGACACTGGGTTCACAAAAGGGGAATAACGTGAATTCTCGTTAGCTCTTCCTGCCTAGCCTTGGAAGAACCGGGCCCCGTGGGGGAAGAAGGGAGAGAGGACGGCAGGCTGGAGGAGCGGGGACCTGCCGTCTCCTCCTTTCCACTCCACCTCCCCTTGTCACAGGAGAAATGTTGTGGAGAAGACCCTCAAACAACTTGGCCTTAGGAATGAAATTACTCTAGCTGTACTGCAGCTGAGAATCTCCCATAGCAGCTTTGTTTAATGAACAAAATTACTAACACTACTTCAGCTAAGAATTTCCCACATAATATGAATTGTAGGTAACAGGAAATCTAAAGGTTAAAAGGTAGGTTCCCTACATCATGTCATATTCTGAATGACTAAAAGTGACTTGAGCGTGTGAAACGGCTTTGAAGTAATCAAATTCCAAAAATGGTTAATTCCTCTGCATTCCCTGGCCTTTGTATGCTTGGCATGTGCTCCTGTGGAAAGTGGAGTGTCAGTGAATGAGAAGGACCTAGTCAGGCGATTGCGTGTGTGGTGAGGGAAAATTGGAGTGAGCAGTGCCTGAGTTGGACTCTGAACTGTGTACAATGCATCAGACAATCAGACTGGCTAATGTATGAGGAAGAATTACTGCACTACGGATTATCCCAGGAAATACTCTGGGAAATTCTTGACCCAAAGAATGAGATAGCTGCAGAATTGTGTATATTAGGGCAAAGCCAAAATTATTGTCTGCCCTTTTAACTTAGAATATACCATCTGAAGTAGGCCTCTTTACTGTGCAGTGATTCATAGAAGAAAAACCTCTCAAGATAAAAAACAGAGAGAAGAGAAATGATGGTGATGATGAGAGCCCTGTCAGTAAAAAAAACTTAAAAGATCAGCAAGACGGAGAGCAAGCAAGATATATGGACTGCTCTAACCTGCACAGGTTTAACATCTTATGCTAGTTGAGATCATTTTTGTCCCTTCTTGCAGTCAGTATTCTCAGCAGAAAGCTGAAGAGCACAGTGAATGTGATATCATATATCATGTCGTATCACAGAGTGTTTCACTTCCGTAAGTATAATGGTAAAGTACAAGAAAGAGCAGCTTATCTGTTCACTCTCTGCTGGGTAAGGAATTGGTTGGACAGTCACATCCAGCGGGTAGTGGTTAAGGGCTCAGAGTCCTGATGGACATCAGCCACTCAGGGGTCTGTACTGGGACCAGTTCTATTTAATGTCTTTCTCAATTACATAGATGAAGGAAGTTCACAGATGACACCAAGCTGAGTGGTGGAGTTGACACACCTGAAGGATGGAATACCATCCAGTAGGGATCTGGACAAGCTCGGAAACAAGTCCGTGGAAATCTCATGAGATTTAAAAGGCCAAGTGCAAGGTGCTGCACCCACGTCAGCCAACCGCCATTATCAACGCAGGCTTGGGATGAACATATCGAGAGCAGCCCTGCCCAGAAGGACTTGGGGTGCTGCTGGGTGAGGGGCTGGACATGACCCAGCCGTGGGCACTCCCAGCCCAGAGAGCCAAGTGTGTCCTGGGCTGCATCCAGAGCAGTGGGCAGCAGGGAGAGGGAGGGGATTCTGCCCCTCTGCTCTGCTCTGGTGAGACCCCACCTGCAGTGCTGCATCACCTCTGGGGTCCGTGCACAGGAAAGACACGGACCTGCTGGAGTGAGCCCAGGGGAGGGCCACCAAGATTAGAGGGATGGAGCACCTCTTCTACAAGGAAAGACTTAAAGAATTGGGATTGTTCAGCCTGTAGAAGGCTGTGGGTTGACTTTATTGCAGCCTTCCACTACCTGAAGGGAGCCTACAAGAGAGCTGGAGAGGAACTTTTCACGAGGGCATGTAGGGGTGGGAAAAGGGGTAATGCCTTCACACTGGAAGTAGATTTAGATTAGATATTGGATGAAATTCTTTATTCCATCTCTGGAAGGCCAGGCTGGATGGGGTTCTAAGCAACTTGGTCTAGTGAAAGGTGTACCTGACCATGACAGAGGGAAAGTAAAGCAATACCGGAGCATTTTGGCCACTGCGCTTTTTCCCTCTGATGGGAATCTGGTCCCTGGAAAGTGATATGAGATGGTATTGAATAACATTGGGGCCTGGCCACACCCCCTTCCCGGTTACTGTAAAAAATTAGCCCTGTCCTGGCTGAAACTAGGACAGTGGGACAGTGGCTAAAGTCAGATGAGTAGGATCTCACCATTTATGACTTTCTGTGGCAGGTCATCTGTTGGTGTTTATTCTCGTAACAGTAAGGAAGCTAATGGTTGGCTCCCAGGGGAGGTAGATACCTGTTGGAGGAGTGTAGATTTCAATGCAGGGCATAACCCTTCTGCTCTGGGGTGGAATCCAGGACCTTGCTGTTTGGCAAATCTGTGTCATGTGTGTGAAAGAGTCATTCTACATAGTTTGGAGTAAGAAAATATATTGGTGCATATGTTCTTGACAAGAATACCTTGCTTATCGGTGTTCTTTTTTTGCAGGCATATTCTGTGTGCTAATCACAGCTGTAATCTGCATGCACAAATCAGATTGGATGTTTTTTGTCTTTGAAGTTCTTCCATCAAAATTAGACCTTCTTCCATACCAAAAAAAGTGTGGGAAATTGCAGTGTCTGATTAACGGATAGCTAACTCATTGAGCTGAGACCTTACCCCTTAAAAACCAGAAATGTTTTAATTTCTTCTAAATTGTAATGGGTGTGCAGCACATTTGTTTACTAAGATTCAGATTTTGGGGTTTGCAAAATGTACTACAGTTTAATGAGAAGAATATGCTTTAAAGGGATTAACTGAGTGATAGAATTTTCTTACAGGATTGCATATAGTTTTGTACCACTGTAATGGCAGTAGCATTTTTTTTCACCAGAAAAAGTTAAGCCATTCAGTAATTTTTAAGCTGTTTTTTTCCCCTAGAAGGGAAAAGCATTTCTTTTAATGAAATATTTAGAATTTGCATCATGAAGCAAAAAATACCCCCCAGCTCTATTCCTGAAACAAAAAACTTTAACTGCACTTCAGAGTTCAAGTTGGTTTCCTTTGTCTGTGAAGGAATAAAGAGGAAAACCCTAGTATTCTCTATCAAAAGGCTTTTTCAGGTACTTCCTTTGTCAGTAGCAGATCAAAAGTAACCTTAGATATAGGCATCTAGTCTCTGCCTCAGTGAGGTATTGCTAGTCAGTGAATCATTAGAGCCTGTATTCAAATTCAAGCACATGGTAGAGTTTCCTTGGTTTTCATTAGAATTCTTGTGGACATACTTGTGGACATGCGTTTTCAGATGTTTTATTCAGCAGAGGTGACCATAAATACATGTTTGTACATTTATATACTGGGACCTTTGATCCTGTGAAGTGAAAGAAAGCTGTTCATTTACATCCGTTAGCAATCTGTGTCCCAGTGCGTTTTTCTGAGTTGTAAACAAGCAGCTGCAGAGCTTATATTCCTCACAACATAATCACAAATGAAGTGAAAAAGAGATTTAACTTTTTGTTCACTTATCAGAGCATCTCTCATCTCCATTAACTTCATATTGCACAATCAGGTAGGATTGATTATGCACAAGACAGAACATACACATTTGCCACAACATGAAACCACACTTGAGCAAAATACCATATCATATACAAATCTTTACCCTGTTCTTTTCTTCTTTTAATTAGGCAGAAGCAATCAATTATTCACAGATCTGATAGAACACTCTTAAAAATGCTATAATTACTTAATATTGCATAATATCTTCCAATCATCAGGAAAAAAGGCATTGAAAGATCTGTGTAATATGTAGCTGGGTGTTGCTGGCAGTCATGTGGTAGAAAAAATGAATAACTTGTATATTAAAAAAGGACTGTTCTGTCATTACACAACTTGAAAGATATGTGTTTAAAATAACTAAGAGAATTGATGAGTAAACAGTAATGTGCTCATGAGAGGAAAGATTAACTTTGTGCTAGGAAGTGATGTGCCTGGAGTTTCTTAAAGGCCAGTTGCTTAAAATGGAGTGTCTAGAAGGGACAGAAATATAAAATAAAAAGCCTGGTTTGTAATTTCCAATGTCCTCTCTGTGTTATCACAATATATGTAGCTGTCTGCTTTTTTCCACTTGCACAAAAACTGTTAGTGCAATCTATCTATATTACAGTATATCTGTCTTATGAACTTGATCTAGATTTAACAAGATTAGACAAAGGATGAACTTCACTATTGAGCTGTAAAATAAAGAATACTGGCATTAAGTCATTTCCTTATTCTGCACAAGTTTCTGCAATAGTTTGATGCAGCAGCAATTGCATAACATGCACATACAGAGTAACAATAACCACTTTAGGAAGAACACAGACTGGAAGAGATTCCATTTCGTGTTGAAGAAGGAGACTGAATAACAAAATTGCCTGGTATAGTTATTTTCAGGCTTTTATTACAAACAATGCCTTGGGGGCAGGGAAGTAAGATGTCTTGCCAAGAGATTATTTTGAGCGAATAAAGTGATCTATGAAATTTATGACTAAGAATCCTTGACACACCCCAGCTGAAACTCCCAAGCAGTCTGCTACTTAATGGAACTGCAAGCCACATAATGTATATATGTGAGGTGAAAAGTGCATAGAAAATATGGGTATATGTTATGTCTAGCCTTTTCTTTATCCCAGAGGTCATAATAGTTGTGTTGAATACTGCAAAGCCTTTCCTGTTCCTGTAGATTTTAGATACATCATTAGTCCTGTTGACCTGCTTACACAAATAAGGACTAGTGGCATGAAAAAAATTCTTCATGATCAAGTTCTTACATGGCTTTATTAGAAGTTATCCTGATTTTGTCTGGGATACAGTTAATTTTCTTCCTATTAGCTGGTACAGTGCTGTGTTTTGGAATTAGGATGAGAGTAATGTTGATAACACACTGCTGTTTTAGTTGTTGCTAGGTAGTGTTTATACTGAGCCAAGGACTTTTCAGTTTGTCACCCCGCTCCACCAGTGAGTAGTCTGAGGGGCACAAGACGCTGGAAAGGGATACAGCCAGGGCAGCTGACATGAACTGGCCAGAGGAACATTCCATACTATGTGGTGTCACGCTATACAATAAAACTGGGGAGGTGGCCCACTGCTCAGGAGCTGGCTGGGCATTGGTTTGTGAGGGTGAGCAATTTGGCATCACTTGTATATTTTAATTCATATAACAGTAATAACAAATTGCAGTATTCTTGTTATTATTTTTCCTTTCTTTTTCTGTCCTTTTAATCTTTATCTTATCCCACAGATTTTACTTGATTTTCTTCTAATTTTCTACCCCATCCCACTGGTGGGGAGAGTGAGCGACTGTGTTGTGTTAAGGTGCCTGCTGAATTAATCCATGACAGAAATGCAGCCTGCTGTGACTCATGCTTTCTAAATTCAAATAAAATATAGCATTATATCTATATCAATTACAGTTGTCTCCCAAATTGTGTCTCCCAATTACTTTAATTGTTGGGAATGGGAGGAAATTTTGAGAAAGTTGTCTTAGCAGGTTGCTTGATACCGTTGCATCGCTGAGTTGCACAGCACATGGAGTAGAGTAAGCAGTTCTGGAGAGAGTCATGCAGGAGATAAAAAAAATCTGATGTGTAGCACATACCTCCTTCTCTTCTCTGAAAAAAAAACCAACCTAATATTTCCCACTATCCTGCCACCTCTCCATTCTCTGAAACAAAACCTCCTATAATATCTGAAATAGGACAGTCTCACAATTCCAGTAGTATTAGAGACATCAAATAATTTGATCCTTAGTGATGAATAATTCTTACAGCCCTTTTGAGGCTCCAGACTTGGCCTGCAAAATAGAACAAATGCACAAGCAGTGCTCTGCAACAGTTCTTCCTAGGGATACTTTCACTCAATATTAGGAAGTTCTCTAGGAAATTGCTCTGGGAAACATGGGCCTTGAAGTTACAGCCTAGCTTTTAGTAGCCTCGCTTTGTTAGCAAGCACTACAGTCTAACAAACATGACAGTGAAAATAGTTCCTAGGAACTGAGAATGTATACATCAAAATTACTTTGTTTATGATTTGAATTGAGTTAGTAGGGGTAGATTTTTATTTTAGCCAAATTTTGTAAGGAGATGAGACATCTGTGATCATGCTGTGTGTGTGTTTGGATATGTCTGTGTAACAAATTGCTCTCTTCCTACGCCCCGATAAGTTTAAAACTGTTTTCAAGCACAGTCAAACACAAATTCAGCAGAGGAGCAGCATTTTTAAGGAAGTTCTAACAGGACCCGTGAAAATTGGCAGCTGAGTAAAGAAGGACAACCCAAACTGGGATGCTACTCAGAGGGATCTTGACAAACTTGGGAGGTTGGCCTATGCAACCCTCATGAAGTTCAACAAGGCCTAGTGCAAGGTCCTGCACCGGTTTTGGGGCAATCTGAAACGTGAATACAGGCTGGGCAGAGAACAGATTGAAAGCAGCACTGAGGAGAAGGACCTGGGGGTGTTGATTGTGGAGAAGCTCAGCATGACCCAGCAGTGTGGTCTTGCAATCATGTCCTGGGCTTCATCAAAAGAAATGTGGTCAGCAGGTTGAGGGATGGGATTCTGCCTCTCTGCTCTGCCCTTGTGAGACTCCACCAAAGTACTGCATCCAGCTCTGGGACTTCCAACATAAGTAGTTTGTGGTCCTGCTGGAGCAAGCCCAGAGGAGGGCCATGAAGATGATCCGAGGGCTGGAGCCTCTCTCCTATGTAAACTGGCTGAGAGCTGGGATGTTCATCCTGAAGAAGAGAAGGCTTCGAGGAGACTTTTTAATGCCTGCCAGTACTTTAAGAGAACTAGAGAGGGACATTTAACAAAGGTTTGTGGTGATAGAACAAGGAGTGACGGCTTCCAGCTGAGAGAGGGTAGGTTTAGATTAGATGTTAGGATGAAATTCTCTACTGTGAGGGTGTTGAGGCACTGGACCAGGTTTCTCAGACTCCATCCCTTGAAGTGTTAAGGCCTGGTTGGAAGGGGCTCTGAGCTACATTGTCTGGTGAAAGGTGTCCCTGTCCATGGCAGGGAGGTTGGAACTAGAGGTAAAGGTGTAATTCAATTGCTTGTATGAACCAGACAAGTGGTGGATAACGAGGCAGCCACTTCATCCATGCTTTTTATTTTCAAGCACTCTTAACCAACCCCTGTATTTGCTTCTTTATTCTCAGACAATATGCAGATGAAGTAAGCACAGAACTGAGGACACAGAGCAGATAGATAAGGCAATCAGTATGAGTAGGAACTGGGGCTGTCAAATGGTAGCTCAGAGCAGAGAGAGCAAGATGTGATGAGAAGACATGCAACGTGGCATACTAGTACAGAGGAACCCAAACTACTACTTGGTTTTGTACAAATTCTTTGTTGTAGACAGTATGCTAGAATAATAGCAGCAACATGAGGGAAAATAATAGAAAAGAAGGATTAAGGTCTCAAATGATTTTCTGTCTAATCTAGTCCTTTACAGTAAACCAGGCTCAAGTACAGCAGACCATTTCCGGTTGCCCAACCTGTTTTTGTGAACCTTTTCAGTTAATTTCCACAGCTTCCCTATGCAGTTTACTTACACCTCTCTTCTTGTAGAACTGCTTTCACAGTACAGTTTTCTGTATTGGAAATGACTATGATTTCTTCTTGTCCTTCCTTCAGTAGACATAGAGAAAGATTGGTTGCCGTCCTCTCACAAGTAATCTTGTATGCATGAAAGCCTCCGATCGTGTCTTTCCTCAGCCTTCTAGACTAAACAAAACCAATTTCTTCAATCTCTCTTCATAGTTCATATTTTCTGAACCTCTTCATCTCCACTTTGGACTTTTTCCAGCTTTTCTTCAGCTTTTTTGAAAAGCATGATAATGAAAACTCTTATGCAATGCAATTGTCCATCTAAAACCTTAATAAGACTTAGGGAAAAAATAATTTACTGTCTTATATGTAGAATATTTCTGGTCGTGTGTACTGGCATGACAGAGGTCTCCTCTTTCTTTCCTTGAATTTTGGTTTTGCAACAGTGTCATATCATTAATTTTTATGCTTCCTGTGGTTTAATACAGGCCTCAAATCCTGTCAGTGTTTTTTGTTGTCTTGCCAGTTATTTTTGCATTGTATTTAATTTCTTGTTCATATATACAGGAGTTGGTCTTCACTGTGATTAATTTTAACTTAGTTTTTTGTATACAAGACTGTTTATAAGGTAGAGCAATTTGCATTTCAACATGGTTTTAGCCAACTTTGCTAAGGTAAGTGAAGACCAAGAATCTGATATAACGGCACAGAGCCAGCCAGAAAGTCTTGGAAGTTACTGTCAGTATTAGAGCATTTATTACAGAAGTACTCAAGAATATTCTTTAAATATTTGTAGTTATATTATTCAATTGCAGGCATGGAAAATAGAGGCATGAAGGAAGGTCTTGACAATAAGGTTTTCAAAAACTGCCAGTGCAAAATTTTTGCCCCTGCAGAACAGCCTTGGATGTATTGGCCAAATGTAAACGATTTCCTTCCTAAGAATAAGCCTGATTTCCTGCAATGGTGAAGGCATCCAAACTTGAAGGCCATTAGAAAACTTTGACCAAAGGAACCTCTCTGAAAACATCAAGCCAAGGCATAAACAAGGCATAAACTGGAATGTGATTTGAGTGTTTGTATCTAGGAGTTCATACTATTTTATGTCTTGGCAACAGGTCTGAAGTGAAATACACAGTCTTGCAGCTATGCTTATTAACTCCAGCACAGCACTAACTGGCAGTGTCTCTATACCACAGCTGTGCATGTCTAGCTGGCTCAGTCTAGGAGTGGAGTTAATACAAGACTATCTCCACTGCTCATTTAGATAAACACTGAATCTTTGTTTTCAGTCTTTTCTTCAACAGGTAGACAAAGCACTGTACTGCCTCACGTTGGCAGCCTAACATTTTTTGCAAGTGATAAAAGTCAAGATTTGAGGATACCAGCTGCAATTTTCTCTCAGAAACTTCTAACTACCTGTAGTTTCCCAGTGAGAGTGGTGCTAAATGCACTTATTAAAAGTGTGCTTCATCAGTGCAGAATCTCCTTAAGATTGGTAACTGCTGCATGCAGTTGTGCACATCCAGTATCTTTGCACACGTTCTCAGGCGTGTAGAGATTTAAATGATACCATTCTTAATCCAAAGTGCCTGTCCTTTCTGGACACTGTGGATTCTATCTTTCTGCTTTTCTCTTTAATCTCTGAGTTACTGATTGAGAAACAACTCTTGAGCTTTACAAAGTTTCTCTCTGAGAAACTGTGAATTCCAGTATATGTATTCTCCTCTTATGGCCCTTCCAACAAATATACTCCACATGCTAAAGAGGCCTAAAAATCCAAATGCTGGCTTTGTAGCTCTGAACAATTTTTTTATCATGCTAAAGACAGAAGAGTATTCAACATACAGATGCAAGAAAATGAACTGCTAGAACATGTTTCAGAGTATGACCAATAGGCGCAAGCCAGGGAAAAAGTACAGCCTCCAATTCACTTGCAGAAATATAAGCGGATAAAGTATGTGTATATTGCATTTAATAATGTGTATACCCTCAGGGAGAGAGAAACAGTATTGTGCTTCTAGATAAAAATAGACAAAAAAAGAGATTAAAATCAGGAAGACATTTAGTTTCTGGAGTTCGTAACTCTGCATGTAACTTTTCAGTTCATCATATGCTGGAAACTGCCCCTGTGTTGCTGAATAAATCACTCTGTGTTGCTTTGTGTTTGAGGTTTTATTTCTGAGCTAGTGATACTCCACACAAAATAGCCATTCTACAAACAAGTAGGAAGACATGTTTAATCAGAGCTTTTAGGAGTTAGAAACTAAAAAGGCACTGGAATGTGGTATGTGGATTGGCATGAAAAAGTAGGCGACTTCCTTTTTTTTTGTTGGAAGATGTTATTTGAGGTCAGGTAGCCCATGTAGGCTGAAGGGGAAAAAAGAAAAAAAAAGCATAAATCTAAACCCCATTGCCTATAATACGTTAAGGAATGGGATGTTTGTGGAGAAATTCTCTGGGCAGCTTAGGTCTTGATTTTGGAAGCAAGCATCTAAGTATATGAACTTAAACTGGAAACAGGACATTCTGCACAGTTTTCTGCACCTCAACATGCCTGAACATAAGGCTGTGAGAGAGGGTTAGCTTTAACAGATTGGAACGTGCCAGTAGTCAGAGGTTGCTGTACCAGTTATGACCATGATTTTGGGACCTAGCCCTGAATGAGCTGGCTGCTGTTGACTGCATTATGATCCACACGTTTTTCATGCATAGTAGATTGTCAGTCAAAACACTCCTGTTCTTCTTTAATGACATCTTCAATAAGGGGAGTATATTGGCAGCCACATCATGTTTTGATGGAAAGGAAGCATGAGTTTTCTTCATTCTAAAAAGACATTCTATGTCTTGAACTTCGTGATATATAAACAAGATACTAGTATATTAATAGGTTAAAGAGGATTGTATGACTGAATACATAAAAACAAAATGCAGAAAGTATGTATGTAAAGATTATGGGGTTTTTAATTGGCAGATCAATTCTAACCACAAAAGGGAAATTCTGGCAGGGTTTATAATACATGTATTGATATGTTTATGGAGTGAATGCTAGCTAATGTATGGTAATGCAACTGCTTTTAGAGCTTGTTGGCTTATTTCTTTCTCCTGTAAATGATGCTTTAAGGACACTAGCTTGTAGTTGTTTCATCATACAAGGATGTTAGCGACACCAAGAGTATTTTCATTTATTTCCTTTTTATAGCTAAAGCAATTTTATAGTTGCAAAACTCCTTTTTAATTACCATTGTTATTTCTACAGTGGGAAGCTCACCCTGTTGTGGAATGTTGGTTTTGTTCTTGATTCCTTGCCTTCCCAGCTTGTATAATTCTGCATAAGCAATTATTAAAATGTAAACTTGTCTAGCAACAAAGCAACCACAGAGATTTCCACATAAAGATGAGTAACTGTAGAGTCAAGTAGGAAGTGAAAAATTTGAACTTGGGAGGGAAAAAGGAAAGGAAGAGAATACTTATAAGTATGCTTGGTGGGAGTACAAAGGATGAATAGCCTACCTATCTGAGCCTTGCCCTTCACTTGCTATGGTTGCCATGTGGCAAGCCAAATCAATTTCCATTCCTCAGATCACCCATTAATGAGGACCATAGCACAAATGGTAGGATAGCCATGAATTATATACAGCATATCAAAGGTACAATACTGTTATGAATTCAAAGCATTTCAAAGAATTATATCTCTGTCAAATAATACATTGCTTGGATAGATGCACCAGAATTCTATTTATCCATTTCACTCAGAAGCCATTAGGAAATAGAAGGTAATGTGTTGTACTAGTTCACTAGAAAACTGCTTCAAAAATAATTTAAGGAAATGCACAAGGAAAATGATTTTTTTCTGAAGGATATGTTTTGCCCTGCTGTTAGAGCTATATTGTTTCTCTTTTCCAGTCCATTCATGCCTACAGTCATAGACTCAATTTATTGGAACTGTGAAGAAATACATGTTTTCTCAGGATTTGCAACCAAATGGAATACATTCCCAAGAATTACAAAGAGATTTCACATCTAAAATGTTCAAATAAATCTCCAGTCATAAGAATGCATAACCAAAATACCGTAAAGGCCATTTCAGTAAGGGAAAAAATAAAAACTGAAGTTTTGTGTAGTGGAGATTCTTCACAGTGGTGAGAATTGGCACATGCAATGGTATTAGGAAAGGAAAATAAGCATGCACAGTATAAACTATTTAGAATGACTAGGCTTTTAATTTTGTTTGTAATTTCCAAGATTAGCTAATCTTCACACAGAGAAGGAAAGAAAAGAAAAACCATAGTTTTTTTATTAAATTATTTTGGGAAAAACAACTACTTTAAACTTTCTTCCTTTCTATGCCGGAGTACAAATAAATGCTTGGCTGTATAAGTAGTCTGGGAATGGTACAAGTACAGCATGTGCTTATAGGGTGTGCATGGTAAAAATGTACTTTATGAACTGTCTATAGGCACAGTATTAATTTAATGAATACTGTCAGCTAGAGTGTTAAGTGCAGTCTGCTCACTGAAACATTTGGAATCTGCGCTGCTGAGAATGTGACCTAAAAATGTTGCTTTTAAACTTTTATATAACCTCATCTTGACCTGGCTGCATTTCAGCTGAAGTTTTCAACAGTCAGTAACTTACACTGTTTCATGTGAGCAGCAGGGAAGACTTCAGACTGAGGGACAGCAAGTTGAGAAATTAATTGTCTAAAAAAGGGAGGAGGAAAAGGATGGAATGAGGAAAACATGAGAACAGAATTGCTGTGAAACTTGGTGACGATGACAATAAGATTATTCTTATTGTTTGGTTTTACCCTGTGCCCCATAAAACTTTAATCCAGTCATGTGGGGAAAGGAAAGTAGATTACTGTACAAATTATTCATACAAAAGAACATACACTAGAACACACTTCTCTAGCAAAAGAGTTTGGGATCAGCACTCAGGATGTGCAGAATGGGAACAAATATTTGGTTTATAAAAGACCTCAGAAAGAAATACTAAATAATCCTCTTGAGATGGGAGGAGAATCACTGTTAGTATGAGTGTGTCATATCATATGAAGAGTAGTGGTTACTTGTGTGTTGCAATGGCCAGAAAAACGAACAGTTGCTCTGTTGCTGGAGAACAATACTGGTAATTTTTCCTCTGATGGTGGTCTTTTTAATTTTTTTTTCCCTGTCTGGTTTAGAATATGATACTGTCTCTGATAATTTGTTTGAGGGGTAAGTGTATCTGCAAAGATCAAGACTCTGCAGTCATATGAAATCATTAACAGGTTTTTCTACAAAAACCCTCAACCAACCCAGATTTTCATTTTGGCACAAATTCAATCATTAATTGGGTTTTGTTGCCGTTAGTAAATTGAGCAAGATAGTATTATGCTTTTTGAGGCAGGGTTATTGTTCCAAATAAAAGTCTGTTTTGAAGTTCTATTTGGGTCAGAAGTTGGTAACCATTCAAAGGATATGGGAAAACATAAAATGAGGAAAGATTGTAAGAGTAAAAATCTCTAAAATGCTTGAAGCATCTTAGGTTGACAAGGGGTTTGTCTGAGAGAAACTTTCTCCAGTTTTTTCATCTGTACGTTTTGGTAAAAGAAGACTTCCATCATTGGTCAACCTTGGTTTTTTTGGTGGCATTTTGCTGTGGCATTGATGGTCTAATATGATTTACAGCTGTAATCCAATGACTTTCTAAAGCATAGAGAAACAGAAATACTGGCAGGGAAGGTCAACATATTTTCTGGAGGTGAAAATTTTAGCTCTGAAGTTCTTCTAGGTACTTTGATAAATGTTCTCTGTGGTCTAGAATGCCACACTTATCTACATGTTATTTGTATGTCCTGGATAATAAAGGGAGGCCTTTGCTGTGTCTTTTACAATGTCATTGACCTTGGTTAGTGAGAAACCAACTGACAAATACACATTGACACTCATGATTATTTCAAATAATATGATTTATCACTCCATATGTCAAAAGAAATTATCTTTAATTTTTTCTTCAGCATGTAGTTTTTGATAACCTTGTGATGGGATAATCAATGGACAAAATGCCATCCTTCAGTTAAGTCATCATATTGCTGCTGGAAAATCTCCTTGCAGTAAAAGCCCTTCCTAACTGCTGCTCACTTAGAAATTTCTAAATGTGTTAACACCAGCAAATGCTTCTGGTAAGTATCTTCTATATGTGGATAAAGACAAGATATCTTGATCTCTTTCCTAGACTGGATTTTAGAGGAGAGGCCCAATGTGACAGTCTGAACCAGCTGAGCATTTATGCTTTAAGTGTGTGAATATTACATGTAGCTTTTGATGTTGGATGGCAAGGAAACTTGGCTTTTATCCCTATTAAAGAAAGTGATATATTCTCGTGATAGACTCAGAAGTAAAACAACCTCAACTAGATATTTAGACAGGCAGGGAAGACTGATGCAGGATCTTACTCTGGTCAAAATTAAATTTAAATAATTAGGATCACAAAATGCCATGTTGAAGTAAAGGTTTTCTTGGTGAGGTGCCAAAGACGTCATGGCCGAGATTTCCAGAAAAAGGTGAAATGCAGTCCTGTGGAATTTTTTTTCAGATTTCAGTGTATCTGTAATTGATGGTGACATTTCTGGAGCCATAAAGCTTCTGTATGCCAGAATTCTTCAGGATGTGTGTGTTCTCAAACACACACATATGCACAACTGCGTACTCACCCTCCAGAAGAATCAACACAGCATGTCACATCAGTCTGGCAGGATTACATTCATTAGATGTTCATTTTTGCTCCTGACCTTTACCCACTCCCTCTCCTTTAATTTTCATTGTGAAGAAACAGCTTTAATAGTGGGATTATTTCTGGATTAGTTGAGCTCTTTAGCATATTGTCTATGGCCTTGTTTACCTTGCAAGAATCACTGAGCGGTGATCTGAGTCCCATAACAATGTCACAGAGCACAATGGCCTGGAATGAGCCGTAGGCACAAAAACGCAGGACTATTAGCCTGGCATAAGGAATGGCAATGGTCAAAGGCTTCTGTCAGGTTATTTGAGCTGGCAAGAGATTGAGACCTGCTGCCAAAAACCCCACAGAGACCAATTTCTGAAAAAAATCAGAATGGCCTGCCTGAGGAAAATACTGTATCCATCTGTCCTGTCCTAGATACTGGGAGTAATCCCAAAGTCTACTCCAAGTGGTTTTGAAAAGCAGAAGAAAATTGCTTTCCAAGATGCACTGTCCAGTTGTTGAACCTGGATGATGGGAGATATGGTCTTCAGCACAACTGAGATCAATGTAAAACTCTTATGCAAATCCCCTCCTGATCTGCCAGATCCCAGCTCCTGGGCCTGGAGGACCTCACTGAAAATTTATATCATGGACAGTTTTCAATGTGGAGACCTCAATATGGAGAAAGGTGTATTTTAAGTTTTGATAGCAACTGCAGAAATATATATGTTTATTTGTCATATTTATCCCATTTCTTTTCTGGGCTGCTGTTTAAATTTTTGGGCTGAATCATTGCCTGTATTCATAGTATGGATCTTTTTTCCTTTTATCTTTTTTTTTCTTTGCTGGGAAATGTGCAAAAGGCCTGCTGCTCAGTCAGGATCTTGCATCTTTCCTCCTTTCTGTCTTCGAATGCTTACTCTGAGTGTTGTGATTTGTCAGCTAATTTAAAGTTAGATTCTAATGTTTAAACTCAGAACCAACTTCCCCCTCAAAATAGTCACTTGCTGTCATGAGTAAGAACCTCCTATCAGCCATTGTTTTTTATCTTGGGAAGTGAAAATACAGATTTCTAGCATGGCAGATGGCAATTGTTAGTTATGCACTGAATTTTCTTTTGCTTTTTTCCGTCCAAATGTCAAACAAACCAAACTTATTTCATTTTTTCCCAATGTGTATTTTTTTAGAGAGGCTATTTGGACTTGCCTTTGACCACAGCGCTCTTGGCAGGCTTATAATAGACCTATAAACTCTCCATTTGTGAGCGGCTGTTGGATGAAAGCATTAGTTTAAAGAATAGTTTCAGGGTATTCATAGGAAATTCTGAAAGTCATCTAACCCAGTAGATTTTCACACAGTGGGTTTTGCATCACTGTCACATTTTCTCCCATGATTTCCCCATTTAGTCCATTTGAGTATGAATCTTATTAGCATATCTTTGTTTATAATTGTCTTCAAGGCAAGAATGTGGAGGAATTACAATTCCAGATTGTTTTAAATCCAAATTACATTAGCAAAGAAAAGTCTGGAAAACAAGGGGGAAAATCAACACTGAGAAGGAAAGGAAAACTGTTAACAAGAAGAGGAAGAGGACTGGACTCTTAGAGAGCTTTTGCTGAGCCCTTCCAGTCCCAGCCTGCCCCTCTGGACTTCTTCAACGTGACTCTGCCGATATGCAGGTGTGGAGGAAGGATGAGAAGTATTTAAAGCACAGAGTGGAATTCATCTGGATTCAAAGCCACTCCCAGCCACTTGAAATCTCCTGCTCATTTTTATGAGGTTTTAATCAGGATCTGGCCCTACTGCAGGCTTCTGAGTGAACCTCCACTTCTGAACAGAATAGGAAGCTTTGTTTTAGGCCAGCACATTGTAGTGAATCACTCTTCCATTTTTTTGCAGCATGCACAGCAGAACTGTTTGTTCCAGAAATGAGCCTAAACACTAAATGCCACATTCAAATTCAGCCTTTCCTAAAGTTCAGTGGTGTTCCTCTCTGATGGATGCACCAAACCCCTTCCTTTATGCCATAACCAGTGTCTGTCCCTCTCTGTCTCTGGAAAAGTGATGCTCTTGACTAGCACTGCCATTGTGCCTATCAAAGAGAAAGCTAACAAATTGAAAAGTCAAATTTTAAATAGCCTTCATTTTTTCCTAAGAAAATGAAAACCACTCTTTACCCCTTCCTTTCACTGGCCAAAAAATCTAATTATGAACTACTGTCTCAAAGTTATTTCAATCCTATGTAAGGGACATTATCAGTCAGGACTTTGGGGCGTTTTCAGTTTGCCGGCTAGTTGTTTACTAAATTTTACAGTGTTTGCCTTTTCTTTGAGAACAAGCTAAAGCTAGGAATGTGAGTGTGCTGGAAATTTGTTGCATCTGGCAGCTGCAAAACAATGTATCTCAGCCAATGTGTTTATGAAAGAAGGAGGAGAAGAAAAAGTTACCAAGTGTATAGTAATAAATAGCATGGGTCCAGTGTTGTCCTTTGTCAAACAACTGCTATAGCGTATGGCATGAACAAACCTTAGATACATGAACAAACCTTAGATTGGTATTACACTTTTACAAAAAGGTTTGACAGACCTGTGTCTTGCAGTTTTCTGACCTTACATATAGCAGGCTTGATTCATTTCCTATTCATTTGTGATTTCATGCTAGCAGCTAGATCACGTATTTTATTTCAGTGAATCTGCTAATTTTGCTTCTTGGCAAAGTAACAGAAAATTTGCCTCAGAATTTGTGAAGAGCTGGAATAGATAAAGTATTTGTGTGACAGGATCAGGGCACATTGTGCCTTTGAGCCAGGTCTACCTACCAGTGGCAGAAATATAATCTGGCCCATCTGCACCAACACATCTCCTGTGCCAATTTTGCATGCAGGTACCAAAGTCAAAGCAAGAACTTAATTTCCAAACAAAACGGAAGAAAACTTTCTACAGACAGCATCTCATTAACCTCTAGTGAGCCCCTGGCATCTCTAAGGCCCTACAGTCAGACTCCAAAGGGAACTGGTGCTTCCCACTTCAGGCATTTCTCTTTCTCCTTGCTTATCAGCTCATCAGACTTCACTGATCCTTCAAAAAGTCAAACTTGCACGTTCCTGGAAAGTGGGGCTGGGAGAAAGCATTTGAACACTATGGTTGTCCTGGTTTCACCCAAGACAGGGTTAATTTTTGCTGTAGCCAGGAGGGGCATGGTCAGGACACAGGTGATTCTGTACCACCTCACATCATTGCCAGGGGCGGGGAGTCTCTTATGAGGAGAAGGAGTTTCTTCCAGTCCAGTAAGCATGGCAGAGGGAGCAGTTGGGTGGTGCTGGTTCCGAGCTGGAGGGAGAGGTCGGGGTGGTGTGGCTGTGGTCAGGTTGGGCTCCACAGTGAGCACTTTGCATGTGAATCACTCTATCACTTTTGTACGATTTTGTTATTAATATTGCTGCTCTTACCATTCATTTTGTCATCCCATTGCTGTTTCCAGTCAGTTATTCTTATCTTAACCCGTGATCTTTACCTTTTGTGTCTCTAACTCTCCTCTCCATCCTAACACAGGGCAGAGAGGGAGGGGAAGTGAGCGAGCAGCAGCATGGTTTGGAGATGCTCAGTCGTAGCACTACATTGGGGAGTACCGTTTCTAAACCATGAAAATCATCCATTGGTAATTTAGTTGCCGAGATGGTATAGGGAGAAGAAATGTTGCAATTGAAAATAGCATGTGATAAAATTTATCTTTTCATTTCCTTTCATTTATGCAATGTCAGATATATACAGGACAAATCCTTTGTAAATCATCAGTAACCCAGTGTCTACACCAAACACAGGCTGAAGGTTTAAATAAATAAGCACATTGCTCTGAAATGTTGCTTATCATGTCTTCCTTTCTTTTGCAGTTTTGTGGTAACTTTCAGGTTAGATTACTCACTCAGAATTCCCAATCTATGGTATGTGTCTGCTTACTTTTAAACAAATGCTAAAGCTGTTAACGATCGGTCAGACACCAGTGCAAAAGTTCAAGTCCTGAAATGTTAATTTCTTTTTCTCTGTCTATTGTCACTTTAAGTGGACTGAGGAAGTCTATAGTTTGTTACTGCTGTTTCTCAGTGAAACTTAAAAGCCTAAATGCATTCAGCTGTGTTGAGTGAGGCTCAGAAGAAGTGGTGTCCTGACAGGGTTTTAGATGGAAATTATTTTAAAGTTAATTGGCTCCTTGGCTTGTTAAGGTTAAATGTGTATTCATTAACATATGTGGAATGGGATTGTCATATCCAGAACTGAAACGATCATATGCTTCTGGTGTAGCAGAAAGGATTAGTGGGAAATTATAAACTCATTGCAAAATCTCTGCAATTATAAAAAGTAGAAGAAATTTATAAAGTATTATAAAAGATTAATTAATGCCATTCCATTCTGATATATAAAATCTAACTTACATTTTTAATATCCTGGAGGAAAGAATATTTTTCTTTTTGTGTCATACAAAAGGGCTCCTAGAATGCATTAATGCAAATCTTTAGAATGGATTAATACAAGTCTTCAATATGTATTCATGAATCCTTACTCCTCAAAGAGCTAATAAACCTGTTTCTGGATTACATTCTCTCTGTATGACAGCAACATTTGAATTTCATGGCCCAAGGTCATCTTTCAACCTCACCATAATGCTAAGATTATTAATTTTCTCTGGTTCAGGATACTGCATTATATATCTATAGAAAATCAGGCAATAAATTCCCTAAGGGTCAACAGGTGTCCCTGAATTCTGGTACTCCCTTCAGTAGGGACAAGTCTTCGGGAAACCAAATGAACACCACAAAACTGATCTTTCTTAAACCAGGAATTTTTCAACAAGTCTGATGACCAAAAGAACTCCCCTTAAACCCCCAAAAATCCTTCTGCCTGCCAAAAGTCCTCCTGCCTTAGATTCCCACAAACTTAAAGTAGGAAATAATTTAATATTTGTTATCTGTAAGAAACTTTACTGATTTACTTAAATGTTGCAGAACCAAATACCCTTCCAATATAAATGGACATGTAAAAATATTTTCTATTAAGATCCACGCTAAATGGATTGTTGTGCCTGCTTCCCAGCATGATGCAAAGCCTTACTTACTTCTGGTTTAACTTTTAAACTTCCTAATCCTCTAAAACATGAAAATTCAAGTCCAATTTTTATTACACGCCTGGGACTGAAAATGCATAGGCGTCACTTCACATTTTAATGCAGCATGGTTTAAAGCAAATGTTCTAAAAAGAATTTTCTTTGCCCTCTGAAGATCAGTAATGACCTCCCAGATGACTGATTCACTTAATAACTTTGGAGACCACAGGTGTGAAACTAAAATGGAGTAGGAATCCAGTGGGTGCTGCCCTATCCTTTGACACTGCCTTAAAACAGTGCTTTTTGTATGGTTAACATGTGTTTTTCCCTCAGTGTTAAAAGAATTTTTCTTCTGATTAAAAAAAAAGCGTGATCTCAGTTATTTGGCAAGTCCTTAAAGATGTTATTCTGCACTTAAGGAGAAGAGAGTAATGATTCTGGTGGATTTTTGGGGTTTTTTTCCACAGTTTGCCATGACTAGCTCATGAGCACAATCCCTGCGTGAAACGTTAAGGCTCAGTAGAATGCATTTGATAGGATTTTATCATGGAAAATGTCCTTATTGCGCAATGATAGACAGTGCTACCATCTTCCATACCAGCTGTCTGCTTCCCCCAGCTTAATGAATCAATTCCTGAATGATTCAAAGATACTTTATAGAAAAGTCTGAGCCATCTTAGAAAATGTAAGTTGGTAATATCAAAAGTTATTTTGTCTTAATTGGTTGATATATGGTCAAACTTACTTAGAAAATCAAAATAAAACCCACAGCTTTGGATTTTCCTTACTACTCAGGTCACATATAATTTCTGAAAGTGATCCAGAATAATTTTGAACAAATGAAGAATCGCTAAAATCAGCATGATAAGTGATACTGGAGAACTTTTCCCATCTAAAGGACAGAAAAAACCTAATGTAAGAAAATCATGCTTTTTGCCTCCTTAGCATCCCATCATCTGCAGAGCGTGTCAGTAATCTGTTAAGCAGCTGACCTTGTCCCGTGGTGCACTATAGAGCTTGGTGGAACTGCAGTCCAAGGCTGTGCTCTTTGCTCCTAGGCTGGCTTTGGGCTCGGTCTCTTGGTGCTCTGCCTTACATCCTTGGCCAATTCAGCAGCAATATTACACATGCTCATGAGGGAACCTCTGTGCAGTCTTTCTTGCTGGGAAGGATAAGCTGCCTCATGTGGGACCTTGCATGTGGGAGGAGTACACAAAAGAATAGGATGATTCAGAGTCCTTAGAGAAGCAAAATGTAGCAGCAGACAGACTATTGGAGCTCTGTCTGGGCAAACTGGGTTTGATGCCTGATGTGGCAGTGCAAAACTGTAGCCAGCATGTTGATGAACTTCCCATCAGACTTGCATTTTACTTCCAGCCTTTACAGTGCTAAAACGCTGCAAGGCTGTTTTTGTTGGAGGGCAGAAAATAAGAACAAACAACCCAAATCCAAATTTTGGGTGCAATCCAATTACCATAGTAGCTGCTTGTTTTTATGGTAAAAGATNAATACATTTTTTAAAATAAAAAATAAGTACTAATTGGGCATGTAAGTCTTTCTATGTAATGCTTTGACAGTTGCAGTTCAACCTCAGCCCTGTGTCAGCTTACACTTCCAAGACATGAATATCTATACTATCATGAAAAAGTAGGTAAAGTTAGAGATTTCCTTGAGGACATTCAACATCAAGAGGCTCATTTAAAGTTCAGACAGGAATTTCAGGAAAAACCAAAACTCTTCTGGCCCAGTAAATTCCTACTTACTCTTGCGTCAACCCAATCTTTTGTAAGGCCTCATATTTCTGGAAAAGTTATCAATGAACAATGTCTGCTTGCACCAGTGCCCATTTTCTGTAAAGAGCTTCTCTTTGTTGCTTTATGGCCTCCCCATATACATCCCATATCGAAAGCAGAACAATGACTGAAGGTATCTCAGTGCCTTTGACACAGTATATTAACACCAGAAAGCTACATGATTCCAGCCGAGATGTAGGACCTTTAGATCCACTTATAACTGCAGTAACAATTTTGGATGTTACAATATTTTTCATTGGTGCATAGAAAAAAAATGTGCAGATATATTTTTCTGTACTTGTCACCATTGCCTCCATTAAATCAGGCTATAGCATCAGGCAAATCAATATTTTCCTCAATATTTTAATCATAAGACATTCATATAAGCCGATAAGCCAAAACACTTTTTTCCTTGCAGTGGATCCAGGCTACTGCAGTTTTCACTGAGACACCCCTTGAGTCAGTTTAGAGTAACACATACACTGCCAATACTACAATTTGCATATGGATTTAATTTTTAGGCTTAATATGGAGGATGAGTGATGTGACTGTCCAGTCTTTTCTGAATTGGTAGCTTGTTTAAGGCAGGAGCTACCTTTTGTGTTCCTTGCAATAGTAATTGTAGGACTAAACCAGCACACTGTGATTCTCAAATTTTTAAACATTAAAGTAGTTTAAAATTTAGTATTAGCTTATGCTGGAGCCTCTTCGTTTTATCTTCATCTTTGTGGATGTTGCTCATAATGATGCTAGATGTTTTAAGGGGTCCAATGAGATCTGGTGGTCTAGCTCTATATTAATTAAATACTTCCACTTGCAAACTAAAGACTGTGAAAAAGCTATACAAATAATTTAGAAAATAAAAGAGTGACAACCTAGACAATGATAGAAACAACGTTGGTTTTAGCAAGTGATTAAATACTTGATGAAGGAAAATTCCACAGCATTTGTTCTCATTGATTTATTTTGCCTGTTAAAGCCAAAGACTTGGAGTCCAGGAGTTTTGATGTTTGCTATATCACAGACCTTAGCATTATTAATTCCTTGATGCCATGGGAATGTACCTCCCTGTCAGAGGTGGAATTTTACCTGATGGTGTGAGAGTATTCAGGGTACACATTCTGGGCTCCTTCAGGAATCCTGATCCATCTCTTTTTCTTGTCCTAAGGCAAGCAGTTGATGCCAGAAGGAAAAGCATCTGGAGAAAAACAAAACTTTTAACTCAAGTGTTTTCTAAATACTGGATTTCACCCAAGAAGGAGCCTTCAGACCCCTCAGTAACATCAGCACCATCGCAACATCAGCAGTCAGAATTCCAGTTTGTGAACCAGATGTAGCACAAGGTCAAGAAGGAAAAGCTTAGGGCAGGAGTGTGTTGGGTGGTGTCAGTGACTTTATTTGTCAACTCAGTGGATAGCTAAGGAGTTCTGCAGGGAAGTCTGCCTGTTCCTGCCTTCTGCCCCAGAGATTTACTTGCAAGGCGTATGGTCAGCTTTGCATGTTCTCAGACACATTAGGAACTTGAAGAGATATTAATATAGTGAGTTCAAACTCACTGCATTGTTGTGTTTTTCTGGCAAGTTTTTTTTCAACAGTCTAAACGATTTCCATCTACAGCAGAATTTAATCCAGACCAGAACAGAAGATCTCAGTCTGCTCATTCTGTGGGAGGGTGCACATTGGGATGTGGTTCCAGTCTCTCTGGCTTAAGCCCATTTCATGTCTCTGTTGTGGTTTTATGAGTTGATATAGCAAATATGTGACATTTGCTCTCCTTTTTTCTTCTCTTGGAGTTTTTAGAAGCATGAGAGTTCCCACTGTAGTGTAAGGCAGAAAACAACAGAAGAAGTCTGAATAATAATGGTATTCTGTGCAGAAATCTCCATGCCTGGAGAACGGCAATTATTTGTAGCCTCCTAAAGGTTAAGGACATGTTGGATGTATAGACGTTTGTGGATCATGAAAATGTCCCTTTTGAGGAAGAGCAGAGACACAAACATCATTTTCCCCAGCGGATGGTACCAAACTATGAAGTCCCTTTCTATGTCTCAGGAATTTCTAAAGGGATAGCATTGCTAGGACAAAGATGCAGTCTTATTAAAGATTCTCAGTACAGTGATATGAAAGATCAGATTTCAGTTCAGACAAGTTCTTTCTGATAGTTATTTGGAATCTAATCTAGCTCCCTGAACATCTCATCTATTAAGTAGAGAGAAACGGACACTTCCAACAAGTGTTTCATCTCTGAAATTATGGTGCCTAAAATAACTGGAGGAATACACTTTCTGGGTGGTTCTGTCACTTTCCAGTGGTAATGGAAGTAACATGGAAAACTAATATGGGCTAGACACCTAGATTTTAGGCAACCTGAATCCCTCCCTGTATTTCTTCCCATTGTGGTGTGAAGAGGCAGTGCCTCAATAACAATGCTGTGGAAAGTATTAAGTTGCTCTGAGTTAGTCAAGAGTGGTAGTTAAATGTTTGTCCAACAAGGTCTGTAACCCTATATATTCCACTTAAAAAGTCACAACAGGTGAGCAAACAGTGCCATAGTATGAAACACACACCTATCTAAGCAACAGGAACTTTATCTGACCACTAAAATTCCTCAGAGCTGTACAGCCATTGCAAGTGTAATGATTAAAAGCCATGTAATTGAAGACTAACAAACAGGTTTATGTATCTTAATTTCTAAAGCTATCTACAATACTTGTATATTATGCTTTTGATGTTTGGGTTTTTTTTTTTTTTTTTAACTTGTAATATTTTCACCCATGTCCCCTTGGTGGACACTGTCATAAGTGAAAACTTTAGGGCCTATCCACAATGTTGTCTCAATAAACAGGGCATTGATGGAGAGCTCAGGCCTTTGTGCTGGGCCTGTGTGCAGCTTTGGACTGTAAGGAACAAGAAAAGATGGCTACTGAAGAGACTGATTTCTTTGACTTTTTTGTGTTTCTTGGTAATAAGTAACAGGTGAGAATTCATCCCTTCCTTTCTGTCCAGAGAATTTGAAATATAAACAGATTCAACTTTTTTTTTTTCAGAATGCTTTTCTTTGTTGTTGTATTTCCTTCATGACATGTCAGAAGCAATTAAAAAGAAGAGAGATTGGAACAGCTCCTTTTTGGACAGAGCCAACTTTACTCATGCTGCAGTGACCTGGCTCTAATTGATACTTCCTTTGCTGCCAAATATTCTAGATAACCCTCTAAATTCAGCAAAGGAGTGCTATGGTGTGTGTATAGGCCTCTTATAGGTTTCTGGTTTCATATTTTTCACTATGTTTAAGCCAAGGAAACAATTTTTTTCCTCATATTGATTGTGTCTATTTTTAGGACAGGGTTTGAAAGGCAGTGGATAAATATGCACTGATAATTTTACATTTAGATTTCTGTGTGTACAGAATTCTGGCCTCACATCCTGCTGCCACTGGCATATAGGAATTGAATACTCTCTGCTCTGTTTAGGCAGGTAAAGTTTCCTGCTGGCAAAGGTAGGAATTGGAGATAGAAAGTAAAATTTCTAAGTTAAAACTAAGGGCAATTGTGGTGAATGCTTTAAAGTTCCTTTGCAAGCACTGCAGGAGGTACCACACATACAGAGCTTGTTATATCCAGATGGCCAATATTAAAACTGAGAGGTAAATATGTCCTGATTTAAGAATTAGATTATTCTAAGTGCACTTAGATAATTCACCAGTGTCAAGGGAAAATTTCCAGATACAAAATATCCAGCTGGGAAAGGTAGGAAATGACAGTGATACATTGTCGTGTTACCATTTTTAATCCTAGAAAATATTTTGCATTTCCTATCAAGTTGTTAGGAGGCCAATATTTTGGCCTTCACCAAGGAGATTGCTTTTGTACAGCAGTTTTGAGCGTATGGAGATAATACTGATATGACAGACTCATCAGACTGGGTCTGACCAAATTTTCCTCTATTAATATATTCAGCATGCTCTAGCTGACCTCATCTGAGGTCATAACAACAGCAGATGTGGCCTATTCTTTAGAATGTCCTTTAGTTCAACTTGCTTTTATCCAGAAGCCTAAATGCTGGATCAATATGTTGTAAGTTATCTAAAGAGCTCTTGCATTTCAGGTACCATACAGAATTTTATGTTTATCACTCAGCACTTTACTATAGACTAGTATGAGTTTTGTGCACGTCCCCCTCGAATAATTTCTTGATGTCAGCAGTACATCTCTGTACATGTCTCAAATGTAATATCTTAGCTATGTGGTGGGTAGGCAGAATTTCAAGCCACAAAGAATTACATGCCAGTCTCTGAGGAAAGGCAGTAACGCTCTGCTTGCTGTCGCTGGAGATTTCTCAGTCTGACATACCTATTTCAGAGGTAGCTATTTCCCTTTAGAGAATTTCCAGTAGGAAAGCAAAAACAAGCCTACAATTATTTCTGTTTTGTTTTACTATTTACACAAGTGTTTCTGATGCAGATGTAATTTCTCAGTCTACAATTTGTTATTTCACTTGCCTTTAAATAAGAATGCCAGCACATTGCCACTGTGAGCCATGAGGTGTTTTGTTTCATTTTAACTTGTACAACATGCTAGATTTGGTAGCCTCCACTGAAAATCTTTTGGCTGTCTGCAGTAATATTTTGCCATACCTACCAGAGAGACACACCTATGTCTCTTCTAGGAGCTGGAATTTAGCAAAAGCAGTGTTTTTACCTTTAGTGGCATGGATGTTACAGGCAGCTATTTCTCTCTACACTGAATTTTTACATTTGGTGCTGAAACAAAGTGCCTCTTCATGCCCATTTGACTTTTAAAATAAGGCTTATGATAAAGATTTAAATGATGGAAAAGTGAGGGAAGGATGTAAGTGATTTATTTTCATGTGTGTAAGAACATGACTCATCCACAGGTTAGCTGATTTTTATGTATAAGTCCCTTTTGCCCATATGTTGACACTGTTAGATTTATAAAATTGAGTACCTGTTAGGAAACCCCAGAGCTAAGGTGGCTCTTTAGTCTTCATATCTGCCTTTTTTTGGCATATGCACTTCCAAAGCTTTATATAATTGATTATTATCCTTTAATTTTACTGCTAAGAAAACAATAAATTAAAAGTACTTGAATAACATTGTAGAGGAGAAAATATCCAATGTTGTTTCTGAAACAAATGTGAATAGGGTATACTTTTTCAGTAGCTGATAAAGAAAGGAATTTTAGTCCTTTCTGTAATGGAAAACATCATTATTAGTCCTGAATTTAGTCAGAGCTAGATTTTTTTTTATATTAAAAAGATTATTAAATATAATTTTATAAAACAACATATTATGATTTTGATTAAATGGGAGCCATCCTTTTTTTTAATTTCGTTCATACTTTTTAGCTTTCACAGTAGAAAATATTTCCTTAGTTTCTCACATAATTTTGAGGAAAATTATCTTTTCCAGACTTATGTTTTGAGGGCTCCAAAGAGATCAAAATATGACCAGAATGTCTATTAAAGTGTTTGGATTCCTGAATGATGCTACACAATTACTATGCTATTGCCACTTCAGAAAAAGATAATATTTGTTGAAAATTACTCCTGTGTAGTGCTTTCAAGCCACTAGATTTGAGGCTTTATTATAACATTAAGAATATATCTACATGTTACTTAATCTGCAGGAGGAGATTAATACAGTGGTGTAAGTATATAACAAAATAAGAGTAGCATCTGAAGTAATTTAAAAAAGAGATCCGGATTTTCCTGTCCAGCCTTGAAAGAGAATAGCCAAAGGATAGGAACACAGTAAAATAATATTTATGTGTCAAAAGTACTCTTGGCATCTGTTCTTTATTGATGAGGATGTTTATTGCCATCTGGTTTTCTGATATTGCTTATCTGGGGTTGCCATAGGACACAAACAGCTGGATTAAATTCCATCATGTTGCATCACTCTGACTCATTTATTTTTTATCTATCAAAGTTTCTTGTTGTAAATAACATCTCACTCTTTCCCTTTCTGAAGTGCTTTGCTCTCTTGCAGAATTCATGTCTTTCTCTCTCTCTTCCCTCCTCTTTTCTATTCCTGCTTTTTATTTTTCCCTCCATCTCTCTCAGATTCTCTCTCCCTTTTCCTCTTTTTCTCTCCTGTTTCTTAGCTCAACAAATGCTAAGTAGCTCTATAGATGTGTTTTAGCCTCACCTATGGGATCTAAATATAGGTTTAATATTGCAATAATAATAGTAATAATAATAATGATAATAGTAAAATTTGTGTAACATGAGAGGTTAGTTAAAGTTCATTTAATCTTTCCAACTAAGATTTCAGTCTACTTAATTCAAAAACTTTGACCCTATGTCATAGGGACAGGGCGTTATGGCTGATTCCCTGGAACTGTTTAGCTGCTTTAAGTATTAGGTAACTTTTTATAACTTTTTATAGTTATGAAGATGCCTAATATATTGGCTCCCTTCAAGCTTTTGTAGTGTCTGAAGCCCACTAGTTCTGTATAAGACTGTAGTACCTATATGCAAAAGAAATAATCACAGAAGTCTGATTTGTCAATTTATACAACACTTCCTTGGAAACTGGTAGTTTTTTTCACAAAGTAGATATTTTAGGAGCATCAATTCAGATGTAGCTGGAAGTCTTTCAAAAATGTAGATTCAAATCTGCCTCAGATTTTGGGTAAAACCACAGTATGGCCATTTTGTGCATATTTATTTGAAAAATGCTGTTTTTTCATTGCCAATGGCAAAAGCTAAAAAGAGATTCTTTATTTGTTTCATGAGAAGGGACTTCTGATGGTGAAAATGGTCATTGTTCCACTTCAGAATCTTAGTCTTGCACAGATATTTTGCTTTCAAAGTTTTTACTCAAATTTTGTGTATTTTCAGTCTTTTAAAGTGGCATGCAGCATATTGCTGCAAACCTAATAGATATTTTCTAACAACTCAGGACTAATTTTTCAATATAACATTGAGCAAAGAGACATTCCTTTAGGTCAGCTACAAAACAAAGGGGAAGAATCTGAATTCAGGGCAGAAATCATAGTTTGTCTCACATCCACACCTGAAGAGGTGCAGCTCTTTTGTGGTCTCTAAAATCCATCCGAAGCTCGCCTAACCTTCCCTGTACTGCTCCCAAAGGTATGTCTCTGGAAGTGGCCCATATAGGCATGAGTGCACCTGTTGCAAAGGAACAGATCCAGTAGCTCTGCGAGGTGTTCCTCTGCAGGCTGGGATGGGATCTGGGTGTTACCACAGCATTGTAAGGGCAGTGAGTTAAATGTGTGAACATGGAGGAAGAGCAGAATTGCAGGACCAGCTCTGGTGCTGTTCATGGAGTTCAAAGCTGAGGCACATGGGATGTGGACTAATCCTGGGCAAAGACAGCCTGACTCTGTGTAAGTTTCTAGGGGAGACATGAAGGAACAGACTGGGGTGATAAACAGATCTAGGAAGATACACCTTGTTATTGTGCCCATGAGAACAAATGGCATTAGGTATGTCCTTGTAAAGGGATGAACAACCTGACGTGGTGACAAGAGTTTTCGCTGCATCCTAGGTGCAAGCCAGGAAGGATTTCTCCTGGGAACAAATAAACATAAGCCTACTTGCAGGAGCTGGTATTTATAGTAGTAGTCTACTGCATGTATAGAAACCTGGTGTTACAGTTGAAAACTAAACATTGTCATCAGCTGTGGAATAGGAAAGAAAAACATGAGGACTTGTGAAAATTTATGCACATTGGTGTGCTGCTTCTTAAGCATTGAGGTATTTTCAGAAGCAGCCAACACTTCTGAAAAAGACATCGCTGGCCTAGGAAATATCTTCTGCATGGGTTGTGACAATATCTAGTGAACTTGCAAAGTCTGTTGAAAATACGGGTCCAGCATCTAGCTACCATGGATGGAAAATGGGAAGGAGTGTTACAAAGGCATATCAATGGTGGTTCTATGCAGCTTGGTTGAGCATCCTGTACTGGCCTGGATTTTACTCCTCTTTGGGGTAATGATGCTAGAGAACATCTTGTGAAGCAGAAACTTGAATCACTGTCAGGTTTCTCACCAGTGTAAACTTCCCCTATGTCATGCTCTTGCTGGTTGCTTACTATCCTGCTCAGTCATTAATCCCTATAACTTGCAAGATGATAAAGTAGCTCCCTTTAGAATGATGCTTTCAGAACGACCATTTTGTTCTGCTTGGCTCTGTGACAGGTGGTGTTGCATGAGAAAAATCTGGAAATGGAAAATCTACATGAAATTAATAATAGTACTTCATTAGTGAAAAAACTGGGTTGAGGTTAGGTTTTTAAATGATCTAAACTGAGCTACAATCTACGGTATATGGTTTTCTCCTGTGTACACAATCTACAGTATACAAGACCTTTCCTGTTTTGCTGCTTCACTCAGATGTTAATGATACATATCCCATTGCACGTAGACATACATACATTTTGAGAACCCAAGAACCATGCTGATTTGATTTTTTGAGTTGTTTTTCTGTGTGTGTGTTGAGGTTTGGGGTTTTCTTAGAGTGGTTTTGTGCTAATGGAAAGAACAGATATTTCTTCTTGCTAAGATCTATTAACTTTTGAGACTAGAAGAAAATATTTACTGACAGTTGTTCGTACATGGAGCTGCCCAGGTTCTTTCAAAAAAATTATCTTTCCTCAAAAGATACGTACACATAAACAGTGAAAGGAGCAGTGACTGGCCAAACCAAGTGCGTGTACAGATTTTTTATCTTTAAGATATATTCTAAGAGGTACTGAAATATGTGTTCATTACTGTGGTTACAAGGGTAAGGGGACGGTTGTTTATTGGTTAGGGTTATTTTTGGCTGGTTCTAAGAGTCATCAAAGTAAACAGAAAGGGCAATTAATATATGCTCATTTAACAAGTTTACTGCGTAAGGCCACAGCAAGGATTCAGTAATTTCTTAGGACAGATGTACCTTGTAAGCATTGTAAGCTGAGCAATGACTACTCAATATATTATTCAATGAAAGATGTTTACATTTCTCTGACATCCATCCCTACCAACTGGTTTTACTTCATAACGCTGTCAGTGGTTGTTCTTACTAGTACTGATTTTTTTGAGCTTTTTATGTGTGTGTACTGATCCTAGTATTTTTGGTGCTGCTTAGTGAACATCTTTATGACAAATGAAAAATATCAGAAAGAAAGAAAGGAAGGACTTGTTTTCCTGTAATATCATTACAGTAACAGACCTGGATGGAGGCCCTTCTCCTTGCAGCCTCTCGTGAAGCTTGGGACAAAGCTGCAGTGAGAATTCCACACTGGAGACAGAGCTGGGATACTGAGGGGAACACTCTGCTGTCACCACAATGTGTCATGCTTGACATGAGAAGAAACATGAGAATTTTACTCAGGAGCTTCAGAGACCTGTAATTAACATGTGCTGAGGGGTACCTGTCTGCATGAGGGGTATAAACAGGCACCATAGCATCTATTCAGTTTGGCAGCCAGCAGAAGGAAACATAATGTCTTATTTCTTTGATGGCAAAAAGGGAGAAACATTCTGGAGGGTTCTAAGCCCTACATTCTGCTACATTTAAGCTCTGCGTTCAGTTTTAAGTGTTACTTGTCTTTACAGCCTGAGTACAACCCTTAAATTATGCTTGAAGACATTCTTCTCTAAGCATATGTGCTGGACGACCAGACAGCAAAAAAGAGGGAAATGCCCCCGAGTAGATTGGTATTATATTTCTTTTAAGCCTTAATTTATGAGAAAACCCATTTCATAAATTAAGCTTGAGGAAAATCAAGAATTAAGCCCTTTTTTTAAAGATCTTTCTAACAGATCTTATTAAAATAAGCACAAAATCAAGTGTTCGGTTGTCTTAACATTTCTCTTTTTTTTACTTATAAAGGTATAATTTGCCATTCTATATCACATAACAAAACAAAGACAAATTCAGATGTGGAGTTATTACACGCTGAATTTTCCTCTTATTAAAATTCGAGCAGAATGAATTGCAAGAGACTTTCCATAATGGCAAGCTAAGGACATACTCAACTTATGTGGGATCTTGACAGAGACTTTTCAGGAGTATTTCTGTGAACTAATTCTGTTCACAAAAGTATGTAGTATGAGGAAAAGAAATGTAAAGGATTCAACTGTATGCAAAAATAGCAGTAGAGGCTGTTGCACGTAAGATTTCTTCTCTAGTCTTGGTGTATTATAACTACATATGATATACCAGATTTACTGCTGCTGGAACCAGAATATTCTATGAATGCCAGATCATTTTAGTGTAAAGTCACATTGGATTTTAATACCAAATCCTACAGTGCTTGAAGACTTCAGAAAGAAAGGTACTGTATCTTCTAAATACCAATTAATTGTAGTGTTTTAAATTTATTTCACAAGTTTTTGTTAGAGGTTAAAAGCTCACCTTGACACCAGGTTCTACTTTTATGATGACACCAGCAACAGCAGCAGCAGTACTTTCTGATGCATGAGCAGGATCAGATGAAACAGAATCTACCAGAATCTAACATAAGAATTGACACCCTTTCCAGCTCTCCTCCCCCCGCCCCCCCAACTAAAAAAAACCCCAACAAATCTTGCTTCTTGCTTCCTAGTGTTTCAAAAACACAAGCAACATTTTTTTCTTCTTTTTTTTAATCCTCTCTTTTTTTTTTTTTTTTCAAATGGAACTGTTAGAAGTGCTGAGTTAGCATGAAAACATTGCTTTTAACATTATTTCTAGCTTGGCTTTGCAAGGTTCCTATTTCAAGAAAGTGTGTTATTATCACACTGGATTTGTTAGGCTCTGCTTGGAACTCCCAGTCACGAACCAAACACAAGGGTATTACAATGTTGTTCAGACATTAGCAAATAGAAGAAGACAAAGATGACCCTGGCCTTGAGTAGCAAAAATTACTTTTGCATTTCAAAGCTGCACTATGATTTTCTGTCTGTTTATTGCAGTTCAGACATTCCCCTTCCACCAGTGTCTCTGCAATGTGTGACTGTGATCATAACTGCTGCTCCCGCTTGCCCTGTGTCTGCTTGTTTTGGCAGTTTCGATGGCAGAGAGCGCCGGGCCCCTTTCATGTGGTTTGTGTCACATGTGCTGCTGTGCGAGACACGCGCGGCTCTTTGGGAGCGTCCGCCGCTTGCTGCTTTGCCTGCTCTTGTATTCTTCCTCTGCAGATGGCTTTCCTGGCTCCCATGGACCATTTGTTTGTTCAGTCTCTTTTATGGTGTGTACACCCACCCCATGCAGTTCCAATGAAGCATGTGTTGTTTATTTCCTCTGCTGTCCATCTCTAAAAGTTTAGATCTAGGTAGGCAGTCACTGACACTAAGTCCAACAACAGTCGTTAACACAACCTGTCTTCTCCTGGGATGCTTAATCTTTTCCCTCTTGGAAATGTGGAAGTCTCCACTTGTCCTTTTTTTAACCCTGTAGTGACTAATTTTAGCTATCTTACCACCAGGCACCCACTGTGGATGAGATATCCTCCTAAGGCAGGCCTAAAATAGGTGGGCAGATTTGTCTCACTCAGATGACTTTTGTTTCTCTCTCCATTGACATAGAGGAAGACTAGATGCCAAACGTGGGCTAATTGGCTCTCTTTGAGATAGCAATATCTGTGTGAGATACATCCCCCTTCAGGGACCCTGTCTTTGTGGTGGTATGCATGAATGCTCTGTGGTTGCAAACTGATCTCTGGGATTTTTTCATCAGCTAATCCTTTTATCAGCACTTTCCATGCTGCTTTACTCATGAGGACAGAGCAGAGAACCGGTGTCAGCGGAGGGGCATGTGAGTATAAAAGATAAGGACTAAGAGCCTCCTTTCAAGTGAGTCAGTTCCAGACTCATAGGAGGTATTTATTCACTATACAAAACAGTAACATACTAGCCTAGGTAAGAAGGGCAGGGAGAAAGCAGGTGAGAAAGTATTGGTGAGAAAGAAGGGCAAAACCCCAGAACCTGATAAACAGAAAACCCCTGGAGGACAAACCTCCTACTGCAGAATCTTGCAAATGCAGGTGGAAGATTTAGCAAATCCTTATAGTCTGAACTAGAAATGCAAGCTGAGAAAAGTCAGGCTTTCCATAATGTTAATGGTCCCATTGACATACTTCTTGAAAAAGCTGAATGTACGCCGTATGCTTTATTTGCACCAAGAGCTGTTCATTCCACTATCAAAACTGATGTTTTCATTAACAACTCTGCTGGTTTTATTCAAGAGTAAAACTGTCAGAACCCAGATAACAATGGTAAGTTTAAGGCATTTCTGCAGATTCATCAGATTTCTCCACCAATTTTCAGAATTTGTACCACTTCTATATGTAAAAGTGTGCATTAGGTCAAGCAACCAGCCACATCTGTGAGAAATAAGGCTTTCTCACATCAGAAGCAAAAGCTTGCTTATTGGCAGAGCTGTTAAAATAATCCAGTTTTTTACATCCGTATCCTGAAATAGTATTGAATAGATCATTAGCAGCAGAGAGATTTTTATTTTAGTTGTTGTCCAGCAGTAAGAAAAATCTTACAGGTATATAGTTCTTCATGTTTACCTTAGGATTAGCAAACTGATCCTGCATGTGAGCTATGTGTGATAGTCCCTGTGATGCCAGTGGCAGCTCTGCTCATGGACAGCCTACACAATCTGTTCCCACGTGCAAGATCTGTAGTGAAGCACATTTTAAACCAGTGAGGTTATTACTTGGAGGACAAACTGACGTTGTTCTAACTCTGCACATCAGTTACTGTTGCAGCATAAGGCAAAGATCAAAAGGCAATAAATGTGAATCTGTGAGAGCTGGGAGACATGACAGGGTTCAAAAGGTGTTCTATAATTGCTCTCTTACCAGACAGGCATTATATATAAGGGCAGACTTCTACTGCTTCATTTCTAGTTTGGTCTGTATCCATCCCTTAGGAGTTTTCTGTACAAAGTTGGAAAAAAGTCCTCCATAGTATGAATTATGTGTAAGGAGTCCTATGCTCATGCAGCATCCTGTTGTAGTCACTGGAAGTCAAGCCTGTAAAGATGGCAAGAGTGCATGTAATCTGCCTTTTAAGAATGTTATTTCTTTCCCTGAAAATTGATTAAAAATAAAATGAAAAATAATCTTCTCTGCCACTGGCACCAGCTTTACAGGGCATCAAAGCAATGGACTGCTCATAATCTCTAGACATTTCCTGACTGACTGCAAAGGTCATCTTGGAGTGACTGGGGTAAACTGAAAAAGAGTTATCTGAAGGCTAAATAAGGTGAAGGTTGCTGTGGATAAAGTTCAAGTTTATTTACACAGAATAAAAAAGAGAAGTGAAAAGTTTGCTGACTTATTTCTAAAGCTTTGGACCGGTTCATGTAAAAAACAATGAAAATTAAAATAAACGGAGCAGAACGTACAGTCACATAATAGAAATAGCAGTTAATGATTGTCCCTGGCAACTTGACTTTTTCCTTATTTATCTTATTCTAACCCAGGCGGCGATATCTGTGATATTGCTGTTATTTTCTGGCTTGGGAAATCTTTGAGGCTGAGACCTTCTATTTTTTTCCATCTGGAAATATTGCAATTGTCTTGCCACCATGGAAGGAACATAAAATTCATACAAGCAGTGGAAATGAGGAAGAACAGGTTTATGTAGTTGTATATGTTCTAGTTTATGTTTATAACATAATCCTCAACAACAAGATAATGTGTGATCCTTCTGCATTCCTTAAAACGTTCCAGAGACTAATAACAGCACCTTGTGCTGACTTGACCTTGGCTGGATGCCAGGTGCCCACCAAAGCCACTTTATTGCTACCCTCCTCAATGGGACAGGGAAGAGGAAATATAATGAAAAGAAAAAATGCCAAATATCTGGGGTAGGATGAAGGAAGGTGTTTGGGAATATGCTTCAGGAAGAAGTACAAATGGAAGGAAACCTCTGTTCTTACTTCTGTTGATAAAAAGCAAGAACAAACCCTTTATCTAAACTGTATAAATGTGAAGAAAAAAACATGGTAGTAAGCATAAAGAATGAATTTGCAGGTCTATTGAGATTGTTATCATCTAGTATTTCTTCAAAGTTAAATTTTGACAAGAACAGCAGTGGGGATTTTTCTTTCTGTGTAGTTCAATCAATTAGCAAGAGAAGGATCACCGATGTCACTGTCATCTAGGATTCTCATCTGGTGTCACTTTTCATTGGCATGCAGCTGTTAGGAAAGAGAAGGCTATGAAAAAGCAGTGAACAAGGGAATGGGGAAAGAAATAAGTTGAAAGACTCAAATTGGAGAGGAGAGAATTAAAATGTAGTTGAAAAGGGAAAAAATGATAGATCAAATGGAGAAAAAGCCCAATGAAAAAGATGGAGCCCCAACAACACTGGTCTGCTAAAGCACCCATGTTTCCTAAAGCTATTTTCATCAGCATGCTGAACTTGCATCTTGTCTTGGTAGCCCTAGCAGCTTTTTGAATTGTTTCTTGGGGACTTATGGACTTTCTATAAAGCTCAGTGGACCCACCTGTGGGATGGACACTAGCTGAAGACCCCTCCCACATTCTCAAATGTCTGATCACTAGGTTTTAATTCTGAGAGGTCATTATAACATGAAAGTGTGCTTTGGAGTCCCCTGGTTCCTCACAGGAAGCTTGTTGAAATATTATGTACGTGGGCAGAACTTGAGACAGAAATAGGTCAGATACGTAGGAGGTCTTTATTTCTGTATGCCCTTGCTTAAACTTGTAGTGTGCTATTGCAAAATCATAGAATAGAATCATAGAATCACAGAAGGGAGTGGAAGGGACCCACAAGGATCATTGAGTCCAACTCCTGGATCTGCACAGGACACCCCAAGAGTCACACCCTGTGCCTGAGAACGTTGTCCAAATGCTTGTTGAGCTCTGTCAGGCTGGTGATGTGACCACGTCCCTGGGGAGCCTGTCCCAGTGCCCAGCCACCCTCTGCATGAAGAACCTTGTTCTAAAATCCAGCCTAAACCTCCCCTGACACAGCTTCCTGCCATTTCCTCGGAATCACGTGTGATATGGTGACAAAGCCCATTTCACTGTAGTGCACATAGTAACAGCAGGCCAACAAACAAAATAAACCATCTAGGTGACAAAGCCTTACCTTAAGTGTTAAAGATACACGGCATCCAAGAGTAGGAGTGCTGCACTAAATGTCAATATCTCCTGTTTCTGACTAAATTTTTGTGGATGGCTGTTGCACATGTGCTATATGTGCAGTGAGAAGCAAGGGAAGGGCTAAGTGGGGAGCCTTGAGGGTCCTTAGCTGGCTACTGTGATTGCTGGGGATCAGGAGGGAGGTGAGCCTGGTTGGAGCTGGTGTGGCTGTGCTTCGAGGGATGAGTTACTGCCTTCTCCAGCAGGGAGGACAGCCAGTGCTCAGGAGAGCCTCTCTCTGGGTATGCTGAAGTCAGACCTTGTTTCCAGGAGAAAGAAGAAGCTTAGCCACACTTGGAAGTCTCCAAGAACATCTATGTCTTCTGAGGCTCTACCCCAGAGCACAAGTTCAGTGGAAAAGCTGCAGTGATGCTTTCACTGAGCCACTGCAGTAGCTTTGCTTATCCCTTGTGTTCCCTGGTTGTGAAAAAGTTGAATTTGTTGCATGACTATCATGATAGGAGGGAGGTAGACTTTTGTGTAAAAGCAAGTTGCAGTCAGCCCAAATAGTTGAACAGATGAGGAAAGTCATGGGATTTTTATGTCTGGTACCGTGCTGGAGTGGGGCTACGTGTCTCACTACAGTAATCAGGGAGCGGCTGTCTGACCTGTTACTGCTTGTAGGTACAACTGGTTCAAGCTCTGCCACATACCCTGCTAGGGGCTCAGCAGAGCTGAAAATAACTGCAATCTGCTTTTCAGGCAGGCGTATGGGGCAAGAAGTCCCAGTCCTGCTTTGAACTTGGATTTTGGGAGGGACAGGAACAGCAAACCACCTTAGAAGAAAAAGGGAAAATTCTGGTGATAAACTTTAAAGCCTAATGTTGTCTGAGGGTGGACTCCTGTGCATGTTTGGCTGTGAATCCACAGATGTATAGCACAGTCTTAGGAGTGGGTACTTGGAATATGAAGAATGCATGTGGCTCCCTGTAGGACCAATATGTATCTTAATTGCTGATGGCTTTTTGTTTGGGAGTCTTTACCAAGAATCTTCTATGGGATTGCACAGGAAATAAGCCCACAGAGTGTGATCCAGCTGAGCTGTATTTCCAAGATGCTCTTGTATGATTTGTGGTCCTAGATATTGTACCTCAGCCATGTAGCAGAGAGCAGAATGGCTGCTGTATAGCAGAGAGGCACTGCTGCCCCTGGAGAGAGACAGGGGTACTCTCAGTTTTACTCTGAATGTGTTTATATATCTTCCTTTCCTGACAGGCTGCTGTTTGGTCCTCCCAAAGCCATCTATTGAGCAGGCTGAACAAGGATGGGTCCATCAGCCTTTCCTCACTGCTCCAGCGCTCCAGCTCCCAACCATCTTGCTGCCTCTCTGTTGAACTTCATGAATTTTACTAGGGTCTTTCACATACTGGGGGACCCAGAACTGAATGCAGCATCTAGATATGGTCCAACAAGTTCTCTGAGTAGAGAGGCTGATTGCTTCCCTTGCTGTTCTAGCTCTGCTCCTCTGAATACAGCCCGGGATGCTTTAGGCCTTCGCTGCCACAGGAGACACCGCTGGCTCACATCCTGCTTGACCCCCTCTCTGTTCACCAGGTCCTTCTCAACAGCACTGGTTCCCACTCAGTCCCTACCTCCAGCAATGAAAGAGTTTTTCTTTCCCAGCTGGAGGTCTCTCCATTTATTCTCATTGAATTTTATGAAGTTTCTGTCAGCCTTTTCCTCCAGCCTGCTGAGCTCTCTGTAAGTGGCAGTCCTGCTCTCAAGTGTGTTAACTGGTTTCTACCAGGTTGGTGCTATCTGCAAACCTGACTAACCTTCATTCCATTGTGTCCTCTAGATTCCTAGAGGAAGATATTAATCAGGATGACCCCAGGACAGACCCCTGTTATTCACCCAACTAAGCCACCCACATGGACAGTAATGTTCCTTCTTGTGCACAAGAATATTGTGAGAGTGCTTGGAAGCCTTGCTAAAGTTGAGGAAACTGATTTCCCTTATCCACAAATTCAGTCATTTTGTCATAGAACAAAATCAGATGGATCAGACATTATTCACCATTAGACAATCCATGCCTTTGCCTGTTCACACGTAGAAATAGTCATTGCCTCCATGAAACACCTACTTCAAGTACCTGAAAGGAGTAAGTGTCAGTTTTATGAGAAGAAAGAAGCTGCTTTATATGTATTTTAAACTGCTCAGTCACTTCAGTGTTGCAATTATCCTGTGATGATTGGTTCATAAAGTTACAAATATCATGTAGGGAGTTGTTTCAGGTTTATTTCAGATTCAGACAGACAATAATGAATTGGTTACCTGCACTCATACCAGTATTCCGTTAAAAAAACCTTAAAGAAAGTTTGGATTTCTGGGCACAAGGGGAGTCAATTGCTAGATAACATTTTGCGAGAGTGCTTCTGAAAATAATGGCTTTACAGCCTGCTTTTTTTTTTCTTTTTTTTTTTTCTTTTTTCATGAGTGGAAATAGCTCCTCTTTACCATGTAAAAGATAGTTTTTGTATTTCCAGGGAAGTGGTGTGTAAGTGCATGCAAGAGAAAGAGATGTTTCTTTATACTATTGCATAACCTGAGAAGCTTTGTAGTTAGATATCCTATTTCTGTTCATAATTAGACTGGAATGTGATGTGCTAACCAGAAAGTAATTATCTTCTACCCAAAGAGTTTTCTGGGAGTTTGAACTGTGCCAATTTACTTCCACCAGGGTTCTCATCATTCAGGTACCTGTGTGCTAAAGGAAGGAAAGAGACACTTCACAGTTTTTTTGGAGGTCCTCTTCTCACTGCACTGTAACCTTTGAAAGTATGATTCACTAAATATAAGAGAGAATGCAGTGCAAATCACTGAATGGCATCCAGACAAGGTGGCTCTTGCTTCACAGAAAGTGCACAAACAGAAGTTAATGTCTTTCAGGCCTCATAAAGCATGCCATAGGAATGCTAAATAGCAGAAGCGTTTGGGTTGTGTGTGCTAAGTAACCTGTCACATGCCTAAAGCCACCTTACAGTGGTTTTTTTCTTTAACTAGTGCTTTATTGAAGTTGTCCTTTGCTTTCAGATTTAGTACTGCCAACTCATCTCTTCTTTCCAAACATCAGATTCTGGCTGCTTTATTTTTTCTGTGCAATGCTGCAGCAACTTTGATTCCATGTTCTCAGCCACAGGCTGCCGTCTCAAACCATCCCTTCAATATCCAGCCTGAAGGAACTTACAGAGAAACAGGCATAATAACCAGTGGTATTACTTTTAAAAATCCTTTCTGGTAATGCTTTCTCTCATGTTTTCTGGAATTTGCATGGCTTCTCTAGATCATGTGGTGTGATCTTTTTCTCCTCCTTGTTCTTTCTTTCCTGCTTAGAAACATGGAGGAAAAGGTACCCTCTCATGTACTTTTCTATTACTGGACTTGTTTACATCTCTCTGTAGATACAGAGAAAGAAGAAAGACAAAGCAACAGGGACTTGTAAGGACAAATCCCATGTTTCCGGGGTTGTAAGAACAAATCTGATGAAACTCCCTAGTGAGCTCCAGCTCTGGAGAAACTGCAAAAATCCAATACTTGCAGTGTCAGGAAGCCTTGCTGTGTCAATTCCAGTCTGTCAAGCTGGAATTACCTCTGGTGCAAATTACCTTCATTTTTTTGTTAGCACCCCTTTAAGTCAAAATATAGGATTATGTAGAGCTCCACAGTATAACCTGCCAGTCTTCAGTGGCTGAGTGTTGTTTACGGAGAGATATATGTACAACCTTTTAGAAATAAAACGGTTTTAATCCAAATTGAAGGTCCAAGGGGGGATTTCTTTAAAAAATGAACTCTGAAAACTTTTCATAAATTTTCATTATTTTAAACGTTTCTAATTAAAAAAAAAAAAAGGAAAAGCTTTGATCTTGGATTATGTTATGAAAACAGTGAAAAATAAGTTGAAACTGTTATAAATTATTGAGCTTTTATCATTGGCTTTTCTGACACCTGCTTAAAAATCACCTCTATGAAATCAGCCACAGAAATAAATCCTAGATTTGAAGACAAAGAAGATCTTGGCTTTGGTTCGCTGCTACTTGAATCCAAAGATAGTAGTGAGAGTCCAAATAATGTGGACACATTGCTGTTGGAATACTGCACTCATTAGCAGAACAAAACTCTAACATTTGTCTTGAATATACAGCATTTGCAAAAGATGATATAATGCTTTTCTTAATGTTATGAACAACAATCATAATGTTGTTCAGACAGACTTAGAGATGAGCAAAAGAATGAAATCAAGTATTCATTTTAAATAATTACATGTTTTTCTACTTCACAGCTTATTTGTTACCTTTTGTTTCTGAGTTCATTTGTAGTCATGTTTTTTTTTTCACATTATGCTATTCATATCTGTTTAAATTGGAGAGCAAAATTTTATATTATTTAATTACAGAAGCATCAGTAAATGCAATTTATACCGTAATAATTGCTTCTCCTTGATCTTCTACTTTTGTAGTAGGTTTTTAAAACAAATAAACTAATACTATCCTTATAAATAATGAGGCCAGAACTCTGTGAAATGGTGGTGGCTGTATTATTAGGTTAAATCTGCAACAGCTGTTTTCTCTCTGTGAAGTTACGGGGTAAGCTGAACTAGCCTTCACCCTGAGATTCTTTCATCTCTGAAATGCAACCAGGAAGAGAGGCATTCAGGATGGAAAGAATTGTGACAATAAAAAATAACTATTTATTATTACTTGGTAATAATTATTACCTAACAAACAATAATCACATGTGCAGTAAAACTGTATATGTTTTGGTACTTTATGTTTCTTTACTTTTCCTTCATTGCATCTGAAAAACAACTGAGGATCAGATAGAGAGGTTTGGTTATTGCATTGATTGGTGCCTTCCTCACAAGCAGGAAAAAACCAAAGCTGTATTTTCTTCCTTATTTCACCTCTTTGTGATCAGAGGGACTGTCTTCCTCTAATCTTCTTAATGAAGCTGTTGTAAACCTTCATTGATGTTCACAGTTCATTCTCAGCACTTGGGAGGCTGCAGTACTTTGCTCTTTTTAGAATAACAAAGGTGCTATGAAAGTTTCCCTGTTGTTTGTTTTATCTTGCTAATATGATATAAGGGATTCAGTAGAAGTCATAGCAATGATTAGAAAATCAGATTATGGAATAGTGATTTAACAAGGTACACAAGTCAAAGAGCTGAATGGTGAAAGATGGTTTGTTTGCCCTATTAGTGCAAGAATTTCAGTATCCTGCGCTGTGATTTAAATAGAACCTGCAGTCTGGATATAGTAGTCTGGAAACGAAAACAGGTAATTAGGAGACAAAAGGAGAATTGGTAAGAATCCTGTATGGAGAGGAAAAAATGGATATTGGTTTGAGAAACTTATGATGTGAGCAACCAGTGGTGAAATTATTTTTGTGTGTGTTCTGTTGTCTAGTTCACTTGTGGGGTTTTTCATACCTTGTTTCTCCCGTGCGAGTGTCTCTTTTACAGGTTCAGATTTCCAGTATGATTTTAATTAGCACAGCAGAATTCCAGTGCAGTTGCACAGTTTTAAACTCTGTAATTTCTTGGTACTGTTCACTCCTGCTGTGCTGAACAGCTGAGATATCATACTGTAATAAAGTGTTGTATAGGTTACTTATTTAATTTCCTTGTCTTTTGAAGCAGATACCAGTTGCATACTAGATGAATGTTCAGCATGGGTTGAGTGTTTCTACATTGCATAGAAAGAGCAAACCACTGCAATATATTATTAGAATGACCTTCTGAATATTTACCAAAGCAGAATATGATTAAATATTGCATTTATGATGATAATGAGCTGAGTGAAAATTATATACTATATTATAGACTTTCTTTGTTACAAATTTCAAAATCTTGATTTTATTTTTGAGAGTTTTTGTAACTTGTTCCCTTCTGAAATAATTTGATCTTCCTGATAGAAGTATCCTAAGCTTCCTTGCGTCATAATTTTAAGTCTACCATAGTCAAGAAGGATCATTCAGAGGTACATACTCTGGGACAGTATATTGAAAAAGGTAGTTAAGACATTTTTAAAAAAAAAGCGCTCTTAAAAACAAAACCCAAAACCGACAACAATGACAAAAATAGGAAAAAAAGAGAAAATTCTTTCTCCTGGCCCAGTTCCATGGTAATATTTGCCCACAGTACACAGTGAAGTGTTAGAATTTGTAGGTAAAATTTGGTGACGTCTTGAGCACTGGAATGCATTAGCGTAGTACTGCATGGTGACATTCCTTGGCTGTTCACATGCGAGAGTGAGTAGCAGCCTGGGACACTCGATGAGTTAAGGGGAAAGCATGTATGGTAACATGCTGCACGTCAGAGGAAGTTACAGCCCGCCTTTCTACATATAAGGCCATAGTTCCGGTGGGAGCAGGGTGTCTGCAGAAAAACATCACAAGAAAAATAACCTATCATTGAATATTTGAGCATTCCCAGATTACATCTGTACATTTTCCAGCAAACAATTGGCCTACATGTTTCTCTGAAATATGGAGATTCTTTGTTTGTGCAGTCATGCGTTGGCTGATAGAAGACTTCCTGTGAAATCTGTAAATCATCAGTAGTGAGATAACAAAAATAAAACCTGAAAAGATTATTTAAGTTAGTGTTCTCCCAAACAGTGTATCTCCCTAGAGCATTAATGCATTTATATACAATATTACAGCTGTTGTACTGGATCAGAAATTGTTAGTGACCGAGGAACTGGCAAGAAAATAAGTACAACTGTAATGGTTTGATGACTGCTTGTAAGTAGCAGCTGCATTTCCTTTTCCTTCACTTTTGTGTTGCTTTCCAAGTGAACTAGTTAAACTCTGTCTTACTGCAGTCTGACCATCTTAAAGATTTTTTTCCTAAAGCTGAGCTACTAAACTGGTGACCAAGCTCTCAGTCTGTTCTCAGCTGGAAGTAATTGCTGCTCTTCACATCAGGAAGGAGAGCAGAAGGAAGAATCAGGAGGAGGAGATGGCCAAGCAGTTGTTGAACTCTGCTCTTACCCCTGAGGCAAAAGCTGTCTGCTTAGAGATGATAAATGCAAGAAGATGCCATGGGGAAACCTTAGTTGTGGCTTGCTATGCTGCCTCTAGAGAGGATTTCATTCTGCGGTGTTGGTATTCAAGAACCTTTCATTAACAACCAATTAGGTAAGAGATTACTCATTCAAAACAGAAGAAAATATTAGTTGTGGAGTCCTTTGGATTTAAGTGTTTTAGCTGGAGCCAAATGAATGTACTAGCAGTGGAAATAGATTGCGGTAAGTTCTTGGCCACCACATTTGTCACCCCAAATGTCACAGGAAGAAGTGTGTTGACAGATGAACTGGTCAGAAATCTTGCTTGTTGGTTTGAAAAATTAAAACCCATGTGCTCCTATTGCCTCCTGTAAGCTGGTCTTTCCATAATAGGTTCAGTGCGAGAGAATGATCTAGTTCTGCAGCTTGGAGGAAACAGTCAGACTTGGTGCAGGGAAGACTGGAGCATGTGCTCCTGCTCTGACCCACTGCTTGCTGTGGGAAGAGTACGGCCGTGAGGCTGGAGCTCTGTTTGACAGTGTTCAGGTACTAAGACTTAGAAACCCTTTCTGTGGTAACATAGAACTGTTGTTCTATGTTCAGGTCCAACCCAGAAAAGCACTCCACACATGCTACTCCAGCTAGTGCCCTATCCTGTTTAAATCTCTTTGGGTGGTATTGTCTATTTAATCAAAGTCATGCTTAATTGCTTTTCTGACACAGAGCCTAAAATTTACCATTGTATGACAGTAATACTAGTGACTAAATAGAGTAAAATTATCCTCTGGGTAGCACAGCTGCATTGTTTAACGGTCTCATGGATGTTTTACATTACAACTTTGCTGGGAAATTGCCCTCTAAAAACAGAAATCTTACCAAATATACTAAAAAGACAATTCGGTTAATTGAACATGACTTCAAAGACCTCCAGTATATAAATGTGCAGCAGCTCAGGATATAGTGTGACCTTAGCAGTAAAAAATTTGATGGACAATTTTAAGTTTTAAAATATCCCTCTATATCAACCTTGATTTGAGCAAAACATGCTTCTGCCATACAGTGGTGACATGACAAAGAGCTACTTTTCTACTGCAAATTGTGATCTTTAGACTGCATTTATCTTTTGTCCTCTCGTACTCTATTCCTACAATTTCTGTTCTTCAGAACAGTAGCGTGTTGAACAGAATCTGCTAATTTGTTCAATAGGTATCTTTGTTTCTTGCATAATGTTGCTAGTGTGGAGTTGCTTGATGAAAAGGTTCATAGTGGTTTATTGTAATATGGCTTAATAGTAGTAAATTAGGTCTTTTTGCTTGCAGCTTTCTTTAGTAGGGTTTTTGCTTTATTTAATTGATAGATATGATAACATGGCCTATTGAATTCCAGGGACTGGGTTATTACAGCTGTGATTTTAAAGAAACAAAAATCAAAACCTCAAGAAATCCTGTACCCGAGGCTAAAGTACGGAGACAACATGAACTCAAGAAACCTTTGCTTAATAAATAAAACGACAAGACAGTGAATTGTCACAAACATGTTTCCCTTGGTTCTGCTTATTAGGACTGACTAATGTTAGTCATTAGTGAACAGGAAGAACTTTCCCCATGTGTGGCTTAAGCTGTTGAATATGTTGACTCATATGTTTAGAATGCATCATGCCGTGACTTATCCATGTTATATATAGATGTATATTTGGGATTCCTCATGCATGACTAGGCATCGATGAACCTCTTGTGACTGAAGGTTGTAGCTATGAAAGGGAATATCCCAATTATTATAGAATTACACAGAATCAGCTATCAATCTATTGTCTGTAGGACCTGGACTTCACCTGTGAATGACTATGTCATAAAAATTTGGGTATAAACAACAAAGCTATTTTTTTAACTTTGCTTTTTATTTATACGTCTAAAGAGCCCTTTTCACGCTAATGTTCTCAAAACCATTCCTTTCCTTCTACTGCCTCCTTGCTCCAGGGTGGCTTAGTTCCAGCTCCTATAGTGAGTAGACTGCAGTTACCTTTTTTATTCTAGTGAGATTAACTGCTAGCACTGTACACAAGATTCCAGGATCATCATCATCCGTCCTGCGTATGAAAATCTTTTGTGAGACTTTTGAAGTCAGTAGTTTGGTTTTTGAACTTCAGAAAGACCTTGTGTGGTAATATGGGTGTTAAGAATGGCTGACCTGCTCCACAGCCAGGTATGTCTTTAGACCTTCTGCTTTATGCTGTAACAGATGTTGTGTTCAGTTGCCTGCTCAGAAGTACCTCACATGCTGGCTTACAGCACACAGCTTGGTTATTGGTAACTTCTCCCTCCACTAACTGTACCAACCTTCTCTGGCTTGACATCATGACAGATGGTTGTAATGACATCTGGGGCGACTGGTGCTTTTGAATGGCTATTCTTGGCTTTGCATGTCTACTTTTAGTCTGATGATTTTTTGTCAATAAGATTCACTGAAAAAAATTCTGAAGGTATAGACAAATGCCAAAATTCTTGACGGGTTTTTACTATATAGGAAAGTCTTTTCTTTATCACATAGGAAATTAGTCTTTTTGACCAAAGTGGGGATGAATAAAACCACTCATTCTTTTGTCTGTGACCTGTAGAAACTGAGGATGTGATAAATAGGTCAAGCTCTTTTCAGTATCCAACTCCTCGTTGTTTCTTGCTCAATAAAAGAGTAAAATAGATATTTCCCAGAAATGAAATGTTCTTTAATAATTGTGTGAATGACGTTATGACTTCATCGCCTTGTTTAAAAAAAAAAAAAATTCCATAAGCAATTCATTAAAGAAGGTAATTAGAAGAACAGTGCCTTAGCACTCTTGCTGGAGAACTTGCAGTCCTTCCCTGCTTGTGGTTCATCGCAGTCAGAGGAATCTGGCACGCAGATGGTGTGGCACAGAGCTTTGTCAGACAGAAAGCGAGAATGCCAAGGGAGTCTAGGAAGAATGACAAAGCAGGATGAGCAGACCAAACATCTTAAAGACGTCTCACACATGCTCTCACCACTTGAGAGTGTGTCAAATGTTCTCTCATGTGCCTTTATAAAAAATTTGGTGGAATGGATTATTTGGTGAGACTTTACGGGAAAATTTTACTCTACAAAAGGATTCTGGAACTTCAGTCCTAACTCTGTTTCTTCATTCTTTTTCTCTTCTATGAGTTTAATTTTTGTGTGTCAGTTTAATTCTTGTGTTAAGGGCTTTGACTAAAGGTGATGTGAATACTATTCTTGCGAAAGAGTCCAGTCTTTTGAAAAGTAATGAAAGTCATATTTGCTGTAGTGGCAACAGGCCCGGGCTCTGTTTAGTTGAAGTGTTTCTCATTTTGCAATGTGAGGGAGAAGTTTTCATTTTGCCAGGATTGTTACTAAAACCACATTGATATTGAGGATATATGTTGCCTACTATCTAAGGAGGCTTAAAAAATTGATGAAAATGTTGGACTCGTAGGAAACTGCTGTGGTCTTTTTTTTTTCTGGGCCATGAATATTGTGAAATCGGTGTTTGAAATGCATAAAACAGGAAGAAGGAAGATTTAGGTATCTGAGGATAGCAAAAATACATGGTTTTGTTGTACTGCATTTTGTATTTAGAAGAAATGACAATGTATCTGTTTCCCTTTAACCTTCCATCAGTCTGATGACCTAAATGCATATTTAAGAGAAGATTTTAACTTGATCAAGAGAGTTTGTCTCTCCAAATTCCATGGTAGTAAATGGCTAAAAATTGTCTGGAGAAAACTTCACTGCCTTCTCATTTTGGAAAGCAAACCCAATTATTTGGCATATGCTTGATACATATTTGGGCAATACTGAATATATTGCTGGTGCAGAGTGACGGCAGCCAAAAATGCAGTTTGTTATTTCTTGCGAAGTTATGTTATACTGGAAAATCAGTCAGTTGATGCAAGAAACTGTTTTCTAGTAAAATGTTCTTCGTGCTTTTTGTTGCATTGCATCCCGTAGATGGGAGGAGTCCAAGGTCACCTTCAATTCTGGACACAAGACTGTTTTTCCATGACACCCTCAACTTCCTCCCCTTGCCCACCCTGCCCCAATGACCTTCCAGCTTCTGGTTTGCTAAGATTAATTTCTTTCACATCTACCTGTCTTATTGCTTTATTTTGTTCCTAGCATTCCGCTTGTGTTGCCTCCATGCTCTACAGCAATGACTAAAATATATATCTAGCAATTATTTAAAATAAGTATTCTTATAAGAAACCTCCATAAATGACTAAAATATGGGAAGAAAAACATTTAATTCCACTCCTTTCCATAAATTTTGGGTTTCCTGTAACTTTTGATTTTCCTTCAGGAATATTAAAATGATACATTAGCAAAAGTGTTTCAGAACTGGATTCCTCTGAATCTGTTGTCACATCATACAGATTATATGAAGAGCAAATAACACTGTAAATCTGTGGAAGGAGCTCTCCTCTTCTAGATAAAAGGGGGTTAATTTATTTATTTATATATTTGATTTTATATACTTGCAGTATCATCACAAAGCACAGCTGAAGTAAAAAGGCAGTCATTGTCACAACTGGCATGATCTTTAATAAACATTTAGTTATCTCAGGCAGTAAAGAACAAGCCTACTGCACTGCATTTAAGTCTTTCTGTTTTCCTGCTTTCTTTCTCCCTTTTTGGGTAAATATGAGATCTTCCTTATTGCACTGAAGATCTAAGTATTTTGACAAAACTCTGTTAGTTTAGCAGATTATTTAAAGGGCGATTCTTTTAGTAACAAAATTGCATTCATTTCCTGAAAGGAGTTAAACGTCTCAGAATAAGTGTCTTTCAAATTTGATAATCTTGCTAACCCATAAAAACAAGAACTTTGTCAAAATTTTTAATATGAATTAATACAAACTTTGAGTAGTATTTGTGCAGAAGGAACCTGGAGTCTTGTGGGTAGGCATGGTACTACTGCTGTCAAATGAATCGATTGCAGTCTAAGAACATCTTCTATTTTAAATAGCTTAACAATTGTGCTTGTGACTCAAGAGAGCCAGATAGGGAATCTGAACCATCATTATTTCGTTGCGCTTAGTGATTCTCTGCCAGATTATGCACAATGTTCTCCAGCTATATCTGTCTATACTGTCACTCACTAGCTAAACAAGTAAGGACATTTCTTGTAAATTTTCGTACAAAAGAAGAGACGAAAGGAAACCGGTCAGTGTAGATAATAATTTGTGTTGGATTTAACCAGTTGTCAGAGCACTCATCAAATAATGATCTATGGCTTCTGTTTGCTCCATACTTAGTATGCAGTAAGTTTTTGGAGTAGCCAAGTGCTACAAAAATCTTCCTCAAATAATCAATCTAAGAGGAACTCCAGCACTCTCAAGTAAGAACAGCAGCCAGCTCTGGTGGATATAAAGCCAAAGATGTCAGAAGTTGTTTGGCTTTTCTTGGTGTTACAGATCTAAGATTGCTGTCCAACAATCTGTATCAGGTAGATCGCTATTTTTATTCCTAATTTACATATTGTGCGTGGCACAGCAGCTGACTGATTCACTCCAGGCCATATTTTAAAGGCCTGTGCTAATTTCCAGTTTGAGTGGTCCCATTGTGACAGCGTTTGCAGGATCAAATGTTCACCTACTGTAAGGTGGATATGATTTTGACAAATCCTACAGAAACTTCAGAACTGGATATTATGCAACTAATTTTCCAAAAATGTAAAGCTTTAGTACAGCTTGACTGAGGCCTTAGTTGGTGTTTCTCCTTCATTTGGGATGATAACTTTGCTTTTATATTCAAGGACACATTATGCCCCTGACATTAAATGGAAATGATTACAGTTATGGAGTTGAGAAGCCTCTCTCCCTTGTCTGTTCCTTGCAAAATTAACAACCATACTGGACACGTAGCACCTAGCTCCTTAATCTGTTTTGTAGCATCTGGCCAGTTGCTCTGTTTTGCGGAACTTCAAGAAAACAAAAAGCCCTCACAGGTAATCTGAAATAAAGAAAGAAGAAGATTTTGTTTTTAATATTAGAGTTTTTTTATACTTCCTTTCTCAAAGCTGTCCAATTAATCTTCCTATCAAATTATTATCTTTAAACTTGTGGTTTCTTGTTTGCATCCCACTCTGCAAAAGGAATGTAATCTGTTTATAACCTTATTTTTAGAGATGTGAATCTCAACCAGAACTACTTTTTTTATTTTTTCCTTTTTATTTTCTTCCCCTTTTTTGGCAGTGAGATTTGACCTGAAATGCAAGTAAACTTTATGCTTAGTTCATATCAAGGCCTCTACAAACCAAAATTGCTCTGTGTGGGGGTGGATGGGAGGAAATGCACTGAAGGAAGTTGCAGTCCAGTGTGGGAGTTAGACAACTTGGCTAGATGACCATTTACCCTTCCTCCTGTTTTCTTCAGAGAATTTTGAATGCTCCATCTAAAGCTGAAGCTTTGGCCATTCTCTCTTTTTGCTACCATTTGCTGCTAATTTGTTTCTGAGGGCAAGTATCTTGCTAATTAATGTATTTATTCCGAAGAGATCTGGGAAGGGAGGTTCTGATGTGAAGGGAAGCTAATGGGATATTAAAACACAGTCTCTTGTGCTGCTTGTCTAATTCATTTCACTTTTCCTACATTAGTATCTGAAACCAGCTGTTGTCATAAGTCTAAGGGGAAATTTGACTCAATTTCACATTTTTGCAGCCTGAGTTCCATCCACGCACTCAACAGCACTTTGATAGGCAAAGCCTCAAAACAGAATGGAGACTGTTTTGGTTTTTTCATGGAAAGAAGTTTCAGTCTGTTGGAGGACTTAGAGGGACTGTTTGAATCCAGACTGAGTAGCAATATAAGAGGTAGGTACTATGTAGATTTAGAAAGAGCCCTTATATAGTAGCAGTGGGGCAGTAGATATTACAGAAATGTGATAGCAATATAAAATATTTGAATAATGTAAGAATGCTTATTATTTTCAGTTGTTTGTTTAATTTAGAATTTGCTTCTTTAACATGGGTATCTGTGTTATGTATAGAGGTTCAAGGTTTAATCACACACAGTATATTGAAAATGCATAATAATGTAGCTTGGTGTTGTAAGAATGTGTAGGATATTTCAGGTTGGAAAGGATCACAGGTTGTCTCTAGTCCAATCTCTTGCTTAAAGCAGGGTTGACTATGAGGCCAGTAACCAAGTAGCCCAGAGCTTTATCCAAGGTTTCATCTCGAAAACACCTGAGGCTGAAGAGGACACAAACTACCTGGGCAACCTGCTCCATCTGCCCAATTGTCCTAATGGTAAAAATGATCTTCCTTATATCCAGTTAGGACCTCTCTTACTTCAAATGATGCTTCTTGTCTCTTGTCCTTCCTCCATGTGTCACTATGAAGAGGCAGGCTTTGTCTTCCTAACACCTGTCTCCTCCCTCCAGGTACTGCAGACTGCTGTTAGGTCTCCCCCAAAGTTGTCTCTTGCACAGGCTGAACAAGCCTCATTCCCTCACAAGCATTTCCTCTCAGTACAAGTGCTCCAGCCCCTAGCCATCCTAGTGGCTCTGCTGAACTTGCTGCCATTGCATGTCTTTCCTGTATTGGAAGCTCAAAAATCGTTACCATAAGGAGAACAGAAAATAAGACTACCCTTTGTCAGTTCCTTGCTTATGTTTGAATTGTGCTTCTTACTTCTTCTTCTCTACTGATGCAGAATAGAAATTGTTCCTTTTATGTTTTTTTAAGTTTTCTTTGTTTTAATGGCCATTTAGGTTCTCTCTTCTCCAATGCTTGGTTTTGACTAAGAAATTGACTAACAGCAAAGCTTTTAAAATTTGTGACGCTGTGCGTTCTTTTCCTCTCTATAGTAGATGTACTAAGAGGAGGGCTGGGCATGAGATCTGTTATTACCCAATACTTGGTTTACAGATGCCAATGTTCTGTAACAATGTCCATGACAGTAAATTAACAGCTATACTCATTTCACTGTTCTCCCATTGCCAGAAATAGTTTTAGGATACTCCATAAAGATTTTACTTCTTTCTCTCAATCTGCAGGATTCACACAACTGATCTGCCCTTTGCTTGTAAACTGCAGACAGTAAGGGCATCTTACTGATGTTGTGCATGTCTTGGATTCTTAAGTGGCCATCATTAACGGGAAAACCTTCCTGGGAACTGAGTCATGTCTCAACTTTGTTAGCCTGTGGATAAGCCTGTCCTGAGTCTCTGGATCATGCAGGGGTTGGTGTATATTAGAGCCTGACTGTGGAACTTGGACCAACTTTCTGATCCTGCTTGGAGTAGGAGACAGCCATTCAGCCCTGCCTCATCGAGTGCATTTCTGCTTTAGGGAAGATTCCTCTAAAGCCTGAAGTCATCTTCCTTGGGATATGTAACACTAAGGTTATCTCTACCTCACATTTCCCCACACCGACTTTTTTCTACCTTCCATCATGTTGCATCTACATCCAGGTCCATCTCATTTCTGTTTTGCTGCATTTGCTAATCTTTATTTCATTTTGCCAAAGTAAACACTTCTGTGCTAAATAGATAGATATGATACTTCAATGACAGAAAAACTGTTAAAATCTGGGCCAGCTGTGGTATCCCAATTGTTTGAAATCTGGCTGTCTCTAGAATTATCCCATTCTCAGAACAACTGTGTCTTCATAGCTGGAGTTCACAAGTTAGCAGTGCCGCTTTTCTCTACTTGGAATTTTTGTGATTTTGGCAGTGTTACATGATGTCACATGGAGCTTCCCAAAAGTCTGGAGCATGCAGAGCATAAATTCTAGTCTCATAAAATGAGGAGCTTCATCGGTACTCATGTGGCTGACCTGCCTAACACTGGATGAATCCTTGTTCCTATAAATTATCCTTCATGCTGCAAGAGCTTTGTTTAGTGAGTGAGTTTGCTTAACTGCTGTTAGAAGGCTTAAATTTACTTTAACAGTAAACTTTTCCCCTTTGCTGAAAAAAGCTGAAGTGTCTAAAACTTAAGAGATTTAAGAGCAAAAGAGGTATAGTATATTCATATAAAAGTGTACATACAAAATTTTGCAGGCTCAGGTTTCATAAGAGACTTGTCCTACAAGAAATTGTTTCCTCAGACTAAATCTAAGCTAATAACTGAGTGTTTTGCTGCTGCTGTGACCTTGCTTGACTTGATCTAATATGCTATATTTTAGTTGGGGTTTTTTGTGATGTAAAAAAAGGGTATGCATATTTCAGTAATGCTGTCATTCAGAAACCTCATGCCTTTATAAGCTATTCCCTATTTTTGGCTAAGGGTTGTGTGGAGGGTGGGTGACACACCAGAACTTGATGATCTACCCGGGACATTCTGTTCTTTGAACAAAAACTGCAAAACCCCTTTCACTGAGATCAGTTTGAACCATTTCAAGAAGCTATCAACATAGATTAAATAGTAGTATGGATATTTCCTTCTGAACTATCTCTTGGTTAACACTACTAACACGTGTTAAACTTTGAGCTAACGGATTTAAACAAACATTGGACAATGCAGAAGACATGGAAAAGCTTTTGACTTGGAATCCCCAGATGTTCAACAGAATTTTGTACATGAATACAATCTTTAAGATTCTGGAAGTGTTCCTTATAGTGTACTCCATTTACTTTTTTGGTGGTGGGGAGATGTTGACTGAGTTAACTGAGTTGCTGAAATGACCTGAATTCAGCCTGAAATGGTTAATCTGATATTCTCTGTCATCACTTCGAGCATCACAGTCTACAATATTAAATACCAACATTTCTTCTGGCATTCTTGACAGCCTTCATGGGTAAGAACATAGACTGTAGATTGCTTTCCCCTAGAGAAGGTCTTTTTTGGCTTGCGCTGGCACTGAAAAGGGTCTAGTCCAGTAGGAGGTTAGCAACAGCTTGTCATACTAATAGCTTAAATGGTACCTTAAGGAGGCTTGCTTTTCTACTGCCTGCAAAATACATTTTTCTGGGGAAAAAGAAGGTTTTTCTACATATGTTTCTTATTTTTAATTGTATGTTAACATGCTTCTTTAGGATGATTAATAATGCTTGTGATTTAATTGTGTTTCAACGTTAAAGCATGAATGTCACCCTTTAGAGACAAATTGGAGAAGCAATTCCTGGCTGGTCTCCCACATAAAACCAAAACCATTTCTGAGAAACTCTTGTTACTATCAGCTAGACTGTCTGGAGTGCTTTCACCCTCAGCTACTGAGGGCAAAATACAGGAAATTTGGTCCAGATACTGCAGAGGAAAAAAGGAGCACATGCCCAAGAAATGAAGCAAAGTTAAGTTTTCTTGAGGATCTTATCCCTGTGTGCTGAAAAAATGAGACTCAGAGTTTGTTCCTTGAACTAATGAACTAATAGCAGCAGTAGGTTCCCATGACTTGTGTAAAGCCCTCTGAGTCTTCAGTTCTCCTTTCTGAGGACCTATTGTTGATCATCTCAGTAATAAGATAAAAACAGCACTAGCAAAGAACTGAAAAAGGAAGATACTAATAGTAAAAAGGAGACAAAAGTACAAATTAACAGAGGTCTCGTGATTCCTTGCAAAATACATACATGGTATGCACTTATAAATTTAATTAAGACTCTCCTTTTGCATTTCTGATACCAGCAATACTGTAGATGACTTTTAATGTGAATTTGACAAAATCCCCGAATCACAGCTACAGAATACATAGTATCACACTGAGAAAAAAAAAAGACATTTTCAGAGAGCTGTAAACAGAAGGCTAAAAAGAGCAGATTAAAGACATCTGGCTCTTTCTTGAGATAGAGTGAACTAACACTAAGCATACAACAGTCAAAGTAAGGAATAATTTATACCCACTTACCTGTGCCAGTCATGGAATGGGGTAAAGAATAAGATATTTCACAAAGATAGTGAAATATAAAGAAATGCCTTCCTTACATGTTTAAGTTTTCTAGAGCATAATCTTGCAAGTATGATTCTGCAAGTCTACTGATGTAGTAGAATTCACTCATAATTGTCATCTTGCTTTGTAGGTATGGATAGGCAAAATTGACTTAATAGGGATTTCAGTTGTTTATATGTCTTGCGAAGAACTTGAGACCAAATCTAGGTGTAGGTCATATGAGATCTAAAGACTGACTGAAAATATAAATTACAGTTCTTCAGTAAATATTGCAGAATCTTGTGCTCAGCTGCTTTTGTGTGGGCAATATTTAACAGAAGTACTCTAAATATGATTCTGTTTTTCCCCCAAAAATCTGATGTATCTTGGCTCAATCAGACACATCCAAGGCAGAATTAAATGTCTTCCCACATTGTACAAGGATTTTTCAGGAATTAATTTTCTAAAGGATACATTGTGCTTTTTTTTTATCCCACAAATGGAAAGCTTTTTTCTTAGGAGAACAACCTTTTTATTTCCTTTGTGAATAATGGTTTTGGAAACATCAACGTCACCTTGGTATTCAACATTTTTTGTAAAAGATTCTACTCTGCACTTGAGAAAATGAGATAAGTATCTTCCTAGTGTAAACGCTGGTATTTGAATTAAGGAGTGGCCTGAGGAACAGGACACTAGTTAATTGTCTTGTTAGCTTACTATTTATTCAGAATACTATATTGAAACTGGGATGGATTCTGTTAATGAAAGACAGGCATCACAAATCCTGCTAAAATTAAGACTATCCTATAAACTTTCCATTCTAGATCCCAAATATGTACATAAATCATGGTTCAAGAATGATAAATTGTTTCTGAAGAGCATGAATTTAGGCATTTGCCCATTTTTTTTCTCATTGCTTGCTGAAACTTTTAAATATAATTTTCTTAATCCCCTGTGAATCTTTTTAGCAATGAAAAAAAATGTTGTGGAGCATGTGTCTAATGTAATTCCCCAAACCCTCTGGCAGAAGTTGTGGCTATTCAGCTTAAGCTGAGGTGACCCAGCCTATGTTACCTTTCCACTATGCTTTGTAAGCTCTTTGACCTGGCTCTCCACACATACAAACTGATGCATGTTAAAATAACCTTGGGGAATAGGGGAGTATGGGAGAGGTTGATTTTCACCCAGAAAACCAATAGGTGCAGTAATCTAAATGCCCATACTCATGCCAAGGAGGTGGTTATTATGTGGAGCAGAGTTTAGCCAGACTGCTAAAACCAGCTGCAGGAAGTTGTAGGAGGATGGTCTGCAATCTCATGGAAACCTGTCACCTGATGTTTCTATGCCTTCTCCCATCTCGACATCGGTTACTGGACTGTCTTCCTATTTCTCAGCAGAAGTTTACTTCTACTAGAATTCTTCTCTGAACAGCCTTTATCTTCGGGAACTCCTGGGGCTTCTGGTATGACTCTCAATTTAGGAGAAGGGATGGTGCTTTGAGAAAGCCAAAGGTTCCAGTAAAAGGAGCTCTACCCCGTATGTTGAAACTCAGGCTGTGGAACCACCAGGACATCCGGCAGAGAAGCTATTCAGACTCTAAAGTGATGAGCCAGATAGAGGAATATGTCGATATTGTAGATCACTGACGACAGTGGAAAAAATCCCTGCAAAACAAAGGAATGTGCGCAAAGCTGAATGTACATCAAAAAATTATCATGTTAAATTACGTCTGACAGCAGGGAACAAATGAAAAAAATTCTCCACAGATGATGAAATTTAGAGTAAGTGGTGTAAACTGCAATAGCTCCACTGACTTCACTCCACATTATACTAGCCAGCTTTCCAAACAACAGTGTTAAAAAATGTTAATAGCATAATTAAAATCAAAGTGCATTGCCAAGAGAAAATCATAACAGCTTTTTTGTTGTCTTCTCTCTCTTTCTCTTCCCCTAAAATTCTGGGATCTGAAATCTGATGAAAAATTGAGCACTGTATTTAATTTTACACTCTCTGTGGATGAGATTTGATTAAAACCATGAATTAAATGTATGTAGCAATCCAGAGAACCTGAGATCAGTAGAAATCAGGGACTGCAGCCTCAGAGATGGTGCTCTGAGGAGCTCTTCAGCTCTGTCTTCAGAGATGGCCATTTCCACCCACATCAGCCCTTCGTTGTAAATACTGGCATACACCTCAGTGGTCTGCAGCTCTCAGAGCTGGACCTGTCTCAAAAGCATTGCTTCAAGTACAAACAGATCACAGCGTATTAAGTGTTCTTAGATGTGGCTGTATTCTCAACCTTTCAGTGACTTGCCAGGAGGTTATACCCAAATCAGGCATGGCGCCTGCATAGTCCTTGAGAAAGGACATTGCAGAAGCTCCTGATAATGGTTTTTAGAGGGATTTTCTTGAAATGTTTTCATAACTTCTTTGTTCAATTTGCCCAAGTAGAATAAAACTTAAAGCAGTCTTTCCTTACCACTTTTTAAAAACTCTCTTCCTCTGTGTTTCTGGAAATGGTGCACTAGCATTGAGGTAGGTCTGGTAGTATTATGTTCTTGGCAATATTTTTTATACACAAGAGTGCTTTCCTAAAGTTCGCAGGCATGGCAAACTAAAAAGTAAAGAGCCCTTGTTTCATTATCAGTACATGCGACAGATTATAACCTGACTTTTTCTCATTACACAAAGAAATTTAATCTAAATAAATCAAACAAATAATAAAAAAATGTGCATGGAGTATTTAATGAACCAGCCAGTGAAGTTAACAGAAAAATTCCAGATAGGCAAACAGAGTTAGCAGCTAATTATACTATAGCTAAAACAGTAGTGAGACTCCCTGCTCTTTTTACAAGTTTATGTCTGATTGAATAAAACAGTATGCTACGAGAAACATCGTGTATGCCCACTAAACCACTGTGATCAGACAAAAAATTGAAGGACAAATGGCGTTGATTGGTTTACGAATTGGGTAGCCCCAAGCCCTGATTCAAACACACGTGCCTGCAAAAATGGTAGTAGTGCTCAGTTTTGAGGGCTTTCCAGTATGATTTATACAGTTGCAAGCTAAGCAACAATACACATTTTGCTCCTTCCTGCCCCAATGCATCCAGTACATGACTGGGCCTGTATTCCTGGCTGCACTTCAGGGTAAAAGAATCACCGATAAATCAAGACAAGCAGCATTTCCTAATTATTTTTCCCAGGTGACAAACTGAATTGGCTGTGCATACTGCAGATTTGCTGTATACTCAGAAAATACCTCAGAAACTGAAAGCAGTCTAGAGTCACGAAAGTGCTTTCTCTCCACGCCAAAAATATTTTTGTTACCTGCTACTATAGTGGTAATCTGCTCTAATCTCCTTGACTGGCTACTCTTGATATTGAATTTTTTTTAACATATTTTTCTAGTTTCTCTGTCAATGAGGGGTGCTAACAGTAATAGAATAAAAAGTGTGTTTTTATATACAATTCAGACACATCCAAAGGTCGCTCCAAATGAGCTTGAGCAGTCTTACGCTTAGGGAGTTTGCATTATTCAAGAGAATTTAACAAGAATCAATGTAAGTGCATCCATGCTACTTACATATATATAATATATGTAAGTATATAATTTAGATTTTGGAAGGAGAAATTTAAAATGTTTTACAGCAGTAGAAATTGAAAATCCCAATGCAGACAGAGGGTTTTCTTTTTTGTAGTCAAGAATTCATTTAAGCAGTAACATTTGAATTTAATATTACCATTTTCTTAATCAAGACTTTTTAAGGGACATTTTTCTCTGTGTATGTGGGCTAAAAAATTCTAGACACCACCTACAGTAATTAGTAGCAAGGAAAAAAGTCAGTTGGAAGTCACTGAACGAGTAAATGGCTTAGAGTATTTGATTCTTGTTATTGGGCTCACCAGCTGTAAAAATGATTGAAAAGAGCCATAATACTCTTGGTTTATTTTCTTCTTACTATGAAAGCATTGAAAGCAAAATATAAACTCAAATGATTGCTCAGACCCTGAAAAGGGAGTTAGACTTTTTCCTGGAAACAGGCATCTCCTGATGTGGCTGTTACAGGTGACTTCTCCCTCTGCACCCCTAAAGGTTGTCTCAAAGATCCCTTTATAAAGGAGACCACAAGTAATGCTGTGAAACATTCCTGCTCTCCAGCTCTCCTGCTTTACAGTCTCTGTAAACAAACATTAGCTTAGATCAGAGAGTGTGGATACAAGATAACCCCTTCTGCAAACAGCGTGTGACTTCTAAAGCTAACACAGCAAGTATGTTGTCCCTCTCCCCAGACCCTTTGCTGGGGCGAAGGGAGTCTCCTCATAACTCAGCAGTCAAAGGATTCTTTGATGTGTTTGAGCCTCTGTGCTGAGATCCCTGCTCAGTGACATGGGAGGGTTTAGGAGCTCCAGCTTTGTGGGGCTGAAGTGTCGGGTCAGGCTGAGGCATGATTTGCAAAGTTTGCCAAGACTGTGTCTGATCTCAGAGTGCCTGTGGAACAACCAAAATAGTGCATCTGATGTACTGACGTGCACATAACACTGGAATGGTGAGTGTCTTTGATTGCATAAAGGGGTACTTTGCAGACTCCTGCCTGTGACTCAGAGCAGATACTTTCCAAATGTCTGGGGCTTATGCTGTTAGAAGAAGAAGAAAAAAAAAAGCAAGCATTTTCCTTTTATAAGTCCAAAGGAACATTTCACAATAAAAAATACTTTTTATTTTTTTTAAACCAACTCACACTGGTATTTTTAATGTGTCTCTGAGCTCCTGATTAAAGCCTAATCCAACTTTTTTTTGGGGGGGGAGGGGTCTTTGCTTTGAAAATAAATATATCTACAGAGCTATTTCTAGCTCAAAAAATGCAACATTTTTGAATGGGTTATATTCTTAAAAGGACCCTTATGATTTATTTATGTGTATCCCTGTGTTTTACTTCACAATAGTTCTTGTTGCTTCTCTTATATACAAGAATCCTTTAGGTGTTGGTTCGTGTTTACCATTTTCATTCTTAACTAGGATTTTAAATTACGAGGGGATTATGACAAACCTAGTCCCTAAGTAGGAATCTAAATTTTGGTACTTTTATCCATGTATAAGTTACTTATATTAAACAGGAATGACCTGATTTTCCCTATAATGCCAGCATTGCAGAGAACAACTGAAATTACGGAGAGAAATGGCGATTAAACCCAATTAAAAAAATATATATTTTTATAGGTAAACAGCTGGGAAACAGTTATTTGTGGTTATTTATTTTTAAAACCACTATAGAGAGAGGATAATTTGGAGTGACAAGAAGATCTTTAAGTTGTTGTTAGTGGTATCATCTTAGTCCTCTACCTCTGATTTAGTCCTGTCAGTAGAGCCAAGGCTTCATCATGAGTTTCTGCTTATTATACCCTAAATTCATCAGAGCTTGGAAACTCCAGAGTCCAGACCCTCCATCATCTAATACTGATGATTTTAAAGATGAAAATTAACAAGCTGTTCTTTTAAATTGAGTGCAAGTGGTTTGATGTCTGTGAAATTGTTATGTTAAATATTATTTTTCTCTCACATAACCACCTACTATTTCTATCCAAGTGCTCTGATATTCCATCGTAAGTATTCTATTTTCATTAAACAATAAGGTTTTGACAAAACCAGAAAGATGTCTTTTCATAAAAAGGATCCATGAATTTGCAGAGTTGAAAATAGACCATGCCACACAAAACCCCTTATGTGGCTGAATGTGAGTCTTCCTGGACTTAGAATTCCTAAACCTGTGTTAGTACAGTTCTTTCAGGACGTTGCTTTGGAGTGTATTTCCATGACACATTATCTCCATTGGCTTGTCCCTGGCCAGGTCCGTGGGACACCTGTTGAGATAGCTGCAAGTTTTTCAAAGCTGCCACTCAGAGCAGCACTGAAAATGTCAAGGCTCTGCTCAGAGCCTTCATGCTGCAAAAGCTGGCAGTCCTGTGAAAGTGAAACCATACTTAGTAGGTGGTATTAAGTGTGTTTATTTCTCAGAGCCAAAAATCTTCTTAACCCTCAAATCAAACCAAATCTGAGATTAAATCGATGCAATCTCCTCACATAAACACTTTGAAACACACATTGAATTGCAGCAGTCTAGTAGCTCTGCAAACTACTGAAAGTAAGCTGTGTGGCTCTGATTTTTTTAGTTTAGAAAATTGCACAAAGCTTCTTTTTTTTCCTTTCACTTGGCAAATCTTCCTGGTGAGTTGAGCTTATTTGCTTTAGTTCTGTGCAGTAGGTGAGAGAATGCTTAAACCTCTTGGGAATTGCTACATAGATCTGCTTTATCTTCATTTCCTCCATCTCAATTCCAGCTAAAAGGCAAATGTAAGAATTTATACACAAGGGCAATTTCAGGATATATGCCCAACATCTGCAGTTATTTCTGCAAAGGCTTTTAGTTATACACAATATTGTCTAGGCAACATAAAAAATAGTTTGCTTTTTCTTTAAAAAAAATAAACTCTAAAAATTTAAAAAGCATTATGGAGTCTGACCAAAACTAACAAAAGCTAAGTAATTCCGAGATAAGTTTGATTGAATCAGAGCAACTTTGCTCAGTTCATGCTGGTCAAAAGTACACAAGTGTATCACAGGGCAGACAGAATTGACTTTGACGTAAAAGTTAGAGCTTCACTTTTCAGTTAAGGTCTCCTTTTCATTTTTCAGAGCTTTTGATATTTTGGGGTAAAGGTGTTGTGATTAACGGGAAGTAGTTCACATTCCATCAACAGAAGGAATAAAAGTTAGCTTCAGTGATTCTAAAAGCTGATGAGGTCCCTATTTGTATGTATCCATTATGAAATATTTCAAACACTTCACAAGCAATTTCCTACATCATTTAGGTATTCTATAATTACATGATTCTTAAATTTGACAATATGCCACCGAAAGCTTACAACATTGTGTTACATTCTGTTCAATTTTACTGGGATTTTCCATAGGACCCATGAAGTTCATGAAGGAGAAAAAACGGGACAATATCTTAATTATGGGGGAAAAAACTGAAGTGCTCTAGATCACATAACACCTCTTTATATCTGAAAAAATTTAGTGTGTACTGGTGGTGACTTCATTACCTTTGAACAAAACTAACACATTCAATGTGGAGAATCTGGCTCCAGTATTAGCTAAACCTAGCTTTTATCAGTTTTCTTTAGCTGGGTATATTCTCCAAACAATTTATAGAGCTGACCCACAAAAACTTACATAGACTGTGGTGTGGGAATTCTCTTAAGAGTGAAATATTCTGAGACAGAATAATTACATCCAGCACTCATATAGTGGGATTACAACCTTGGTGTTGATATAAGCTATCTTTATCCACAGGTGCTCTCACTGCAGAGTTGATTGTGGTTATGACCCAAAGATTTCTTTGAGCGTTAGCTTTGTCCTTATACAAACACTCATGAGTATGATGCTGCATCTATCAGGAATAAACTGGCCATTTGGAAACAAATTAGCTGCTCAGGCTGCACATTCGGAACAGTTTCCCAGCACTAACATGATCATGCAACATACCTCAAGTGAAATTCTGCAGGGTGCTTGCTTCATATCCCTCTTTACTGGATTCAGCACACCTGATGTGGTCTCAGCAGTGCTGGTTAGAGGGGAAGGATCTCTTCCCTCAGACTGCTGGAGATGCTGTTCCTACTGCAGCCCAGGAGGCTGTTTGCATTCTTTGCTGCAAGGATGCACTGTAGGCTTATATCCAAAAAATGTTGAACTTGAGAAAGGTTGAAATCTTTGCTAAAAATATTCATTGCAAATTTTAAAGCCACTTGTTTTGCTGAAGAACAAAGTGATTTTCTCAGAAGTTTTACCAGTATCATGTGGATTTCAAGAGCATTAATGTGTGATCTTCTTGCAGCATAACTATTCATGCCTTAGTTTGGCTACTTCAGTGGTTACCTATTTAACAATCCAGCCCTGGAATCATCAGGAAATCTTCTATACTAATGTGCATAAAAGAAGAGGAGGAATGCTCCAGGTTCTCCATGCTGCAGTTGCTTGCAAAAAAAGCAAACCAAAGAAAGGCTAAATCTGCTCTTTATTTGTCACTATATGGTACTTCTCCTTTGTTCTTCTCGGAGATGAGGCCGTGGAAGTAAGCATGGTCCTGTGTGTGCAAGGTTCACAGCCATTTAGCAGTAAGTCATGTAGAGCTAGATTTTAATATTATTTACATGTCAGCCTGAGTTTTTAATACCTAACTAGTGCTAAACAACTGTGGGAGTTTTCTTGTCTGTTTTGTTTTTCCTACATAAACCTCAGTTTTCCATCTGTAAAATTCAGGCAACTCTATGTCCTTGCTAAAGGAGAGCAAATCAGAAACTTGAAAAGCAACTTTGAACAACATAGAGAATCTTTTCTGTTTCCGCTTTTTGGACTCCATCTTTTTCTGAAACAAAAACTTTGTCAGATACTGCTTCACTCTAGTGCCAAGATTTAATCTTATTACTTAAAATCTCTGTTGGATTTTACAGACTTTTGTAATTAAAACTGTTCAAAGTTTTCCCTCAGGACAAACTGAATAGGATCTTTAGGGTTTAATCCATTATTTTTTATTGATATTCCTTAAATATCTCTTGAGGGTACTTCGCTCTTAAGTGCATGTTTGTTTTCATACACGAATACCACAGAAGGGCTTATTTTTAATTATATTTTTATTATTATGTGTGTTATATACAGTTTTTAATGTTTAATACACCTAATTAATTTACAGAATTTTAACCTTTTAACCCATTTTAACTAGTCACTCTATGTGATAAAGACAGGACTTTATTAGGAAGGAATTAAACTCATCTTTTCCCTACTAATTTCGTTGAGAGGATAACTCCTCCGCTCTGGAAAGTCAGGCCCTTTGAGCTTTCTTTCAGGTTATGTGTAGTCCAGACTTTACTGAGCCCTGTAACTGGAGGTCTAAGTGCTTACCCTGCAGCAATTAAAGAGAAGTCAACCTATCCCATATGCTGCAGTCTATATTAAATATTTATCTTTCTGATTTTGGCTCTTTAAAATTTGTGTGTGTTTGATTTGACTGATATTTACATTGCTTTTCAGAGTGATCTTTGTAAGAAATGTGAGCAAAATTTTCTGATTATTTTAATTTCTGTCTATTAAGAACTTTCCTCCTCGATCATTTTCCTCCAGCTCTTCCCATTGCACTACCTCCTATGCAGTGTGACATTTTTAGAGTATTTTGCATCTACTTTTCTTGTTTGAGGACAAATGAGTGTCCTCACACTGTGCTACCTCTGCACTCCGCTGTGCTGAACGAACAATTTTTGAGGAGCATTCTCCCATCAGTGCAAATTTCTATAACGTCATGGCCCTTTTTCACTATGTTTGCTTGGATTGATGGTATATTTTGAAAGGAAGTTACTTCTTTGTGCTGTTATTGAAATTACAATTTTTTATTCTTGAAACATTGGAAGAAATGAATGTTAACCTGGTCATGATATTAAATAATTCTTATTATGGTCATATTGTTTTTGTCAATTTTCATTCCATTAAGCAAACTGAAATTCTAACATTGCTGAGTTTTGCATGTCTCTTTCAGGGTAAAATAATTAATTTGGAGTACTTTGCTTCACATTATGCTATTTTCCCTAGGGAATTTATTGTTGCAAAATTCCTGACACTGAGTTATCATCCTGTTCAGTACTCCAAACCTGAGTATGTTTTTGGCAATTGGAACAAAAAGACTAATAGAGTTATACATTTTTTTAATGTATGTATCTCTGTTAGTATACAAGTAGCAATCCTACAAGATATTTGCTGCTCCCTTGCTAATTGTTTTACAGAAGATTGTGCCATATGTGCAAGGCAAAATAGATTTTTTAATTTCTCATGGTCCTTAATCTTTTTCTCATATTATGTTGTAGAGCTCTTTAAGAAGCCAGATATTGTAAAAATGCTTTAAAACTTACTTATTTACCCTAGCTTTTTTGCCACAGTCTGCAACTTTCCATTTATGAGTGCAATCAAACTGGTAGACAGTAATTTCATAATTATGATATCTCATTTCTATGAGATATAAAATCTTCCCAGATTTATACCCGAGATTTTAAAAAAATGTGGTAGACCATATCTCTTTGCCCATGCCATGTGCAGGGACATCTTCCACTAGACCAGGCTGCTCAGAGCCCAGGTGAGGCTGACCAGCCTGTAGTTCTCCAGGTCTTCTTTTATTCCATTTATAAAAATAGGAGTTATATCATTGTCATAATTTTCTAGTGGAACTGAACTCTAACAGAAATCTCTGTTTTCTTCTTAGATTGGAAAACCAGGGCCTCATTGTCATTTACACTTGCATGCCTTTGTATCATTCTAGTGCTCTAATAGCAGTCTAAAGGACTTTGAGTATGGATAGGAAGAAAGGCTTTGGGAGACTATAAGAATATTAATACTGTATAATGAATCACCAAATAGAATTTTTTTTTCAGAATGTGGTCTATCAAAGTGGTTTTACTGAAAACAATAACTCATTTCAGAATAATGAAAAGTTGAGTCAGAATAAGTATGCCTTCGCTGTACCTAAACAGAGAGAATATAAGTAAAATCAAGAAAATTTGGAAATTCTCCAGTTTCATCTTTGAAAAGACAGTAGAATATTTACACTTTTAGAAGAACTACAAAACCTTATTTTTAGACTGTTTGAGGGAGGAAAGCAAACCAAGATACTGATTGATAAATGAGTTAAAAATAAAAATGTTTTCTATTAAAAATTATTTTACATCCAAGGGCTTGGGTTTTTTCATAGTCTGAATCTCCTGTTTTTGCTGTCACAAAATGGCATCAGAGCTCTCTAGTTCTGCAAGACTAAATATTGCTCAGTGTCAGCATCAGGCCAGGGTTATTTTCCGAGAGAAATTTTGTATTTGGGGGAAAGTAGAAAGCATTTTTGTGGCATGCTGATGTTTGAAAAACAATGGTTGTTTAGAATTGCTTAGAGGAGTGGAATGTCAGAAGCAGTCTGAGAGAAAATGGATTTGTTGGCAGAAGACAGGAAAGTGGTCAAAGCCATGTGCTAAGTGTAGTTTGTGACATGGCTTTTTGATTTGCACTGTACCTAGCACACCTGTGGATTTGGTTAATGTGCAGCAATATGGAGCTGTCTCTGTAGGCTGTCCAATTTCAAAATGTACGTTTTAAATGCTAATTGCCATAGCCAGCAGCCAGATGTTAAATTCCTGTAATATTATTAGCGTGTCTAGAAAAATGTCAAACTTTTTGGCTAACAAAAAATTTGAATTCGCAATAAAGTTGATTTGCGGAATGTTTTTTCAACATGTTTTTCTGACTTGCACGATGAAAAGCTGTGGGTTTTGAAATGACTAATATACAAGATGGCTCTAGTTTGAACAACACTGAAAGTTCCAGCTTGCCTGATTCTTTCTGGGTCTTCAGTGAATGATTTTATTAGAAATAGATTAGTTCCACAAACCTACCTTTGGAGATAAGAGTAATAATACTAAGTGCAACCAGATTGGTGAAGTAAAAATCCAACCACAATTGCATCAGAACAGCACTGGACAAGTGTCTTTGTTTCTCACTTACAAGTACAAGCAAATCCTCAACTGTTTCAGAAAAATTATTGAGCTTTTAAGCCAGAAAAATAGTCAATAAAGTGAGACAATTGGGGCGCTTTGCTCTCTGTTACAATATTCAGATGGCTTCTTCAGTTAGATAACTGGAATGGTATTTTGTGTGAAGAGCACAATTGCTTAAGAAGAGCTTTGCTTTGCTGTTTAATATCAGATATGAGAAAGGCAATCACATGCAAAGTTTGAAAGCATCAGAATTTTTTGGGGTGTAATTTTTTATAACAGAATCATGTCTGCTTATGTTTTTGTGTGGAAAATGTGTAGGACTTGGAAGGAAAAAAAAGAGCATTTTTTATTTATCATAGTTTAAATCTGATTGAATCTCAGAGTCAAAATAGAACTCAGGAAATGTGATGATATCTTGGTAGAAGCAAGATTAAGTTTTACTTAAAACAAAAGTAAAAACTGAAACCCCCTTATTTGTCAGCTTGCTGTGCTGTGTTAACCAGAATCTGCTATGTCACAGCAGATGGATCTATCCACCTTTGGGGATATACAAGTTTGCTAATTTGCAAAAAACTTAGCTCCATCAACTTTTCTTGTCCCATTTCAATACAATTACTGTGCTCAATGAAACATGATACTGCTGTGGAGAATCAGACTATCATCATCTTGCTTCTCTGATTATCTAGGTTTTCTCACTAGGTGATAGACAGAAACAGGCATTGTGTGGCACACAGGGAGAAAGAAGCTAATAATACAATATGAACACTGTAGTGAAGCAAAGTGGTGCTCTGGCTCTTGGATCCCCAGGGGCTGCCTTGGGTCTGAGTCTGTTCAGAACTGAGGAAATGCAAGTGTGGCCCTGCAGAAACCATGTATGAGGTTGAAGACCATCTATGCAGACCTGCTAACACTTTGGTATTAATTTCATTAATTTCGGCTTTAATTTGATTCACATACTCCTCTTTAATTTGATTTCATAGAATCATAGAGTCATGGAATTGGTAAGGTTGGAAAAAGACCTTTAAGGGCATCAAGTCCAACCATCAGCCTAGCACCACCACCCTGGTCACCATTAAACTGTGTCCTCAAGTGCCATATCCCCACCTCACTACAATCTCCTTCTAGATAGCTGTTGATAAGGTCTCCCCTGAGCCTCCTTTTCTCCAGGCTAAACTAACCCATCTCCCTCAGCCTCTCCTCATCACACTTGTGCTCCCAAACCTTCACCAGCTCTGTTGCCCTTCCCTGGACATTCTCCAGCACCTCAATGTCCTTCTTGTAGTGAGGGGGCCCAGAACTGCACACAGGGCTTGGAGTGTGGCCTTACCAGTGCCGAGTACAGGGGGACAGTCACTGCCCTGGTCCTGCTGGCCACACTGCTCCTGATCCAGGCCAGGATGCCACTGGCCTTCTTGGACACCTGGGCACATGCTGGATCATGTTCAGCTGGCTGCTGACCAGCACCCCCAGATCCTTTTCCACTGGGCAGCTTCCCAGCCACTCTGCCCCAGCCTGTAGCTCTGCACGTTGTGACCCAAGTGCAGGACTCAGAACTTGGCCTTTTGTGAAGCACAGCTTTTGTAGCTGTCTTCTTCCAGGAAGTCACTAGTGGTATTTTTCATGTCTTTTGTTTTAAGCCACACATTATATAATGGACCACTGCCACTCACTTTTCAATGTTCTGATTGGGGAAGGGACTGGAACCAAATTTACCTAATATGCAAAAAAGAGATGGTGCTAACGTTTCTTGGCCGTTGGTATTTCTAGGCATATATCCTTAAATTTTGCTAAACATCAGCTTGGATCAAGCCCTATTTGTATTTTGGAGGCTTTGGAATCATAGTGGTCAGTATTTTCACTTCCAGGGTAAAGTTATTTAAACTGCTTCTTTCCAAAGCAGATTTGGGAACCTGTAGAAGTGAAAGATTTTCATTTATATCACTGCAAATTAAAATATATCTTTGCTTTGATGACACCTGTAACTGCCCAGAACAACAAATTTACAAACCAAGCAAATACACTTAAAATGCTGCAATCCCACATAGCTGCCTTCAGAAGCAAATTGATTTTTTGTGAGTGAAACTGTTGTCAGGGACTTAATTGCTTTATGGTTCCTTGGAAAATGATACATGACATGGAGAATGCAAAAAACTCGTACAAGCATTACTCATCTGGATTTGATCTGAAGTGGAAAGGATGTAGAATAGGCTGAAAAGACAGACATGTTTATGAAGTTTGCTCCTGTGTTTTTATATATTCTACAAAGCAGATCTCATGTACAGCATTAAATGGGAGCATTTTCAAGATTTTTTTTCTTAAAACTTAGCAAAAAAGAGCAATAATAAACTAAATCGATTGCTGAGAAATTAAGACCAAGTAAATTCTATGTATGTATTATATGTAACCTTAAATGCAAGTGAAGCTTGTTCGAATTTGTTTCTTTATAACATTTGGCAAAAGGAAAGATAAAAGGCTTTCTAAGTAAAATACTCATTTTCATAGGAAAATTGAATAATCTTTTCCTGAATTTTTTTTTTTGTTTCCACAAGCACAAAAAATGTGGTAAGGTCTGCAGTGCTGCCAGGCTGGGCGTGGCTGTGGTGCCGCTGGAGTGGCAGCTTTGGGACAGCCCAGCCCTTAGCCAGGCACCTACAGTAACTGTTTTACAGAGAATAAGGGCTCAATTGATTCTGTTTCTTTTTAGTGGGGCTATTTAAAAATGAGGGTGCAGAACGTGGAATTGCCTTCATTTCTCCTTCCTTGGGTGTCTTCCAGGTGTGTGTCTCAACTCCTTCATCTCTAACTGGTTATTACAGTCCTTGTAGGACTATCCCTATGACAAGAGTTCATGCCCCACTTTTGTTACAAGCATTATAGAACATGTATTTAACTCCAATGTAGCCAAAAGTTTTCTGATTGAATGTGCCATTTTAGAGCTGAAGATGTTAAACAAATGCACTATGAATAAAAAATGCAGATCAACTCAAAACCAATGATATGTATTATATCAACATTGTAGGACACTATGCAGATATAAATATATAGAACACTATGTATATTGCTCCGGCTGAATGGCTTCCATAGGACATTCTTGAAAAAAATGTTGCTTTTTAGTAGTGATTACACCAGGTGCAATAATTTCTTTAATAGATGTTACATTTTCATATACTGAAAATGCTGAAATATTTACTTTGTCTTTTCAAGGCTGATAACCTTAGAATATTTAGAATTTTTATGTACAGGAAATCATACTTGATTTACTGATACCTCTAAACACAGTCATCTGCTTTTCTCTTGTTATCGCATTAGAGTACAATCCTTGCTTCACGTTTATGGTGCACATAGAACCCTATTCCATTTATCAGTCTTGACACACATCTACTTGCACTTCCTTAGAATGAGTTGTTTTCAGCTAAAAATAGCTCTTGGCTATACATATTTTTATTTTTCAGTAATATTTAATATTTTTATTTGGGAAATAGATCCTTGTCTTCAAGATTATTTTTTTGTAACTCACTGAAAATCATTATAACGTGCTAAACCCGCAGATTCTTACAGTCTCCAGCACAGGCATCAGGTTACTTATTTTCTAGCAAACACAGGTCACTTGGTTCCTACAAGTGTTATAAACACTTTGTTAGTATTTGCTTAGAAGAAGAAACCTTTTCAGCATTGTGTATTTTCTTAACACTTGCATTTGGTCTGTTTGTTTATATATTTTTTTCTGGAAAATTGAAAGCCAATGTAAGTCACTATTTATGAGCCTTTGAAAGATTAGTGTTTCAGCTTTGTGCTGTTCATTATGGAATGGCACAGTCACTCATCCATCTAAGTCTAAACACACACACATATGCAGGATGTCTGATGAACAGGAGCACTATGATACTTGCAAAAGTTAGGTAATACCAGAATTAAGCTTTAATCTCCTTATGAATGGGCATATGCATACTATTTTTGTAATCGGGAAACAGGTAGTTTTCTTCAGAAGCTGTCTGTCCCATTCACAGTAAAATCTAACTGATCTTCATTTAACAAGAGGATTATTTTAATTTTTCTCTTACTTTGCAGTTGAATGGATGTCCCCATGTTATTTTAGTGTATGCTATTGAAATTCTCTTCTGAATACCGGGTGGTTGTTTTCATAGTGTATTTCTCCTTATGTCCACAACTGTAGTCCTGGAATGCCTCATTGGTTTTCACAGTATCTCAGTAAGAGGGGAGGAGGATATTATCAGATAAAGAAAACTGAAATGCGGAAATGTTAAAATTAGAAGCTTCCACTCATTATGGGCACAGCGTTTGAGAACATGTGCTTTTATTTTTCTGCCAGGTGAATCTAGTACTCATCTGACAGGGATGGGTGAAAGTAGGATCTTTGTAAAACAGAGTGTAAATACAGAAATTTTATATTCCACTATCTTGATAACAACATTGTTTACAAGCTTTTTTGCTGGTAAGTGTGTTCAGAAATCCAGCAAAAAGTGGTATTTAGAGGCCAGGGTTCCAGTCCGCATCTTTACAGGAGCATCCTTCAAAAGATATTTTCTTTTCTGTCCAGGTTTTGCTAGCTTCAGCTCTGCAGCTCATCTCCTTCTGGCTGTCTTTGTTGTAGTCCTGTCTCTCCCCTACTACAACTCCTTGTCCAGTCCCATTCCTTTCATTAAGTAAGACACAGTTTCTGCTTTCCAGTTTTTTCATTTCAGTCTCATTTTCAGCATTGTTGTGTCGCAGATTTCTCAGGTAAATCAAAGTTTCTGTTCTGGGCCCAGCCCTTGCCTGGTCACTACTATCTGATCTGGTTGTGTCATATACTCCCTCCCCCAAAACACCCAGCTAAATTTAATCTCACTTCTAAATCCTTGCCCTGCGTTTCTCACCCCTTTTTAATGTTGATCTCTCTTGCCAGTTTGCATTTAGATGCCATTCAGTGACTCTTCACCTTTGCAATGTCAGGTCCCTCAGGGTTGAAGGTGTCCAGAGCATTGAGAGTGCTGTACTGGGGAGCTTGTCTGCTCAGCTATGCATTCCAACTCAGGAAATAGGAACTATGCTTTTTTATTTTGTCTTGGGAAAAGTTGTCTAATTCTATTCAAAGTCAGAATAAAAGGATCTCCTAAAAGAAACCATGAGAAATGAGACAGTTTCAGTTCCCTGGCTCTGTCTTTCTGTGACCTCTCAGGCAACGTGGTTCAGCCATGCTTCTCCTGGGTCTGGTACGGAAGGGGAGGGCAAGAAACACCTCCTGCCTCTCAGGGCTGTCAGACATGGTGTAGTGGAGCAACTGCTGCCATAGGAGAAGCTGGAATGGGAAGCCATTCCTGTGCATGGGTATCAATTCCCTGGTTGGTCTCCCCTGTAGCAGCCTTTGCTGTGTGCAGCCTGCGAGGAATGCTAAGGAATGCTCTCCAAGGGCCTGTGCAGGGGATATGGTCTGGGAGGACCATGGCCGTGTTGGTGACCTGACTTTTCCTGTCATGGTAGAGACATCTACCTCAGCTTGTTGTGCTCTCTGCATGCCAAGCCAGCCACTCAGCCAGAACCCTTGCCACTCATTTGTCTCCTAAGTCTGGAACAGAGGAATCATGTCAGCTGACCAGAGGGATGTGTGGTTTGAGCAGGAGAGGCCGAGCACCTCCCGCTCACCCCATTCTCTGTGACCCTGGTCCATTCTTCTTCCCATCCTCTCTCCTCTCTGCTCAAGCCTGTGCTGTCCCTCTGCTCACCAGACCTTTGAGCTGGTGGCAGAACCAGAGCACTGGTGCCATCAGACAGGCACTGCAGATGACAGCCTTTCTGCAGATGTAGTGAAGTGGTGTCAGATTTTGTTTTAAATAAAATGGAAATGCTGCCTCCTTTGCACTGGTAATTTTCAAACCATGAGGGCTTCTGAATCTTTTACAATACAAAGAAAACTTCAAAGTCCTAAGAGAGAGCAGAAGTCAGATAATAACGGCAGGGAAGGGGAGAGAAATTCCCTGACGAGGAAATCAGAACAAATTAATAAACTTCTATTTTTATTTCTCACAGTTTGGGGATGAAAGATACGAGAACTTCAAGAATTACCAGTGCACAAGCACTTTAGGAGGTGTCTTAAAGGAGAAGGAAGTTTCAAGTGTCTGCCTTTATCAATCATGCAACTTTGAGATGTTACTCAGTGTTTCTGTCACTTCCAGTCCTCTCAGTCATGTGTGCATGCTTGGCTTTCTGAGTGATACAGGTCAAGGGCAAAGTGCCATGCAACAGTTTTAAATTTAGTGGTTCCCAAAACACAATTGTGTTGATGAGGTAACCAGCATAATGATGTGCTTTGTCATTTTATAGAGTAATTTTTAAAAGATTAAAAACTTTTAAAATTTGGAAGACACAGTAAGGCATGAATGTTTGGCAAGAATTTCATAGATCCATCAGTAAGGCAATGAGACAAATTGATTCTGTTTCCAAGGGCTTTTTGTTTTGTTTTGTTTTTTATTTTCAAGTGCTGCTCAAATATGCCAGATTAACAACTTGTTGGAAACCGAAGTTCTTTATTACTGAACATATATTGAACCATTCAAGACTCAAAAATACAGTTCAAGTTTTCTTTATTGTACTGTACTGCAGTTTAAGAAACTGCCCTCAGTTTGACAAGCTTGAGGCGTTGACCTGTGGGGCATTAAGTGAATAAATAAACTATTGCTAAGGTTACCAAACACTGTACTTGAGTAAACAGATGCTTCCAAGAGCCATAACTCACATACAGTTTAAAAGAAGCAGTATTGCTCAAATCATGTGAGTAGCTGATAATCTCAGATGCCTGTTTCAAGTTAAGTGCTGTGGTGGACAACTTTCTGAATTGCATATTTTTTGCCTATTAATGCTTTATTAAGGAATTAAAGTCTGGAAAATGGATGTGTTTGAGATCAACATATTGCCCAATACCTACACAGAGAAATAACATAAATCACAAAATACATTATTTTCTCAAAGGAGGCCTTGGCATATACAGACATCCAGCTTCTTTTGGAATGAATCACACATAGAAGCTGAACTGCTCACTTCTATAGTGACTCATTTTAATGCACTGCTTTCTTAGACCCTGCTCGAGAAACAAACAAATTCATCAGCACAAACATGCCCCATCTCCACTGTTTATTTCAATCACTGTTGGTTCTTACCATGTCACGTTTTGTGTGAGGGGGGGACCCAGTGCCTGAAAATGGACATAAAGCCATGTGTAGTGTGAATGGAATGAAACCTTGTCTCCTTTTAAATTCATGCACCAGAGTGTAAAACATTTCTTATTGTGTGAAGACTTCAAGGAAATATTGACACGGCTTGGTAAAAGGAGCATCAGCAGCCCTGTGGGAATGAACACAAATTGTTTTGACTGTTTCAGTTGAAAGGCACTTTGGTATCTGACGCAATCTACATTGTGTGGTCAAATGTAATATGATTTTTATTCCCCCTAATTTTCAGGAAAAATGGGTGAAGATAATATCATTAGGTCACTGACAAAACCTCAGGCTCATAATACTTTGTGATGCTGAAATTGATAGTTCAGTGATTGTATCTATTTGGATATTACTATAATCCAAAAAATGAGGGACTGAGTTAGATATCCAGTCACCTTTTAAGTGCTTTCTAAACCAGCCTGGTGTCTGTGAATATGCCCTTTTTTTTTTTAATTTGGTGTAAGTAGCTTGAGTGGGACAACCTGGTTACAAATAACTATTTACTTTTGCCATCTTTTTCATTCTCTGATCATCTCATTTTTGTGTGTTCATTTAACAAATATATAGGCAACATCTGGAAAGGCCATCACTCTTGCAATATCTCACCTCTAAGGTAATTTTTTGTGTTAGATAGCCATCAGAAACCAGTAGAATTACCAGTAGTTTCATGTATTTTAGAAAATCCATAAAAAGAGTGTGTTTTTTAAGCTAAGACTCAATATTGTTTGTATTTCTCAGATATCTTTCACTGAAATTATTCCATACCATGTCTGTGTGTAGAACCTTACCTGATGTAGCAAACTGCACTGTTGTGGGATACATGAGTTCTATGTGGGAGTCATTTAATATCATTTTATGCTTATAAATCTAGAAGTGTATCTTGTGTAACATTATCACATTTACCCTTTTCTGTTCTCATTGCAAGCTACAGCTATTTATCCTCTCAGTGTTTCCCTGTGGAAAAGAATGATTTACTCTAAACCCGTCTTTTCTGTCACGTGAAATTACTGACCATAGGAGAGGTTGGAGGAAGAGCTGCTGAAAAAGATGGGAGGGGACAGGGACTCTGGGGTCACTGATTTCTATGCCAAAGGATTACAAGCACAATTTTCTACTGCAAATAAGATGCCTTAAACAACAGTTTCATATCATGCTTACTCCATGATTGGATTGTATCCCTTTTGTTGTGCAATATGCAAATAACCACATAGTGACAATACCTGCCAGAAATAATGTCTAGTTACGGGGCCTTAAATTTAGGGTAACTGGTATAATGAAATGCTCTAAAGAATTTTCAGCAAGACTTGCTCATACATTTAGGTAGTCTAATGAAAATCTCTGAAGTCTAAATTTTATTCACTCTGCTGCCAGGCTGCAGGGAAGACGCTATAACTTGCGGTAGGGAAGGGGAGGAGTACAGACATAAGGATTAAATTTACAATTGAAAGATATACTCAGAGTGGTTTTTTATGTAGGATTGAAGCTGGATCCTCTTCTATATTCTTTGCCAGCTCACTGGCTTAACTTAGTAACACTTGGCACAGCTAAGAACTACCTTAAATCAAAATGCAGTTGTGAGTTTGTGGGAGGTATCAAAGATCAAATAACCCAGAGAATGAAGTCCATTCTCTTTTCCCAAGGTGATATTTTGCTGTATTATGATGTAGGTATATTTTCAGGCTCATACAGAGAGCTGGCCAAATAAAGCTCCCATAAGGTTATTGCTTGTATAAGATTACATTATCAGAATACTAAAATAAGAATGAAGTATTGAAGGGAAAGTGCTGTCAAAGCATATGTGCCCAAGTGTCCTGACAGCCTCCTTTTTCTCTGATGTGCTAACACATATTCTAAAGTTTCATTCTACCTGATGTGTCATTTACTGAATCACTGTACTCTCAGCGTATGAAGAAATTGTGAAGAGGATGTTTGTTTTTCTGACTGGGGACAGAAATACGTGATTTCTCTGAGTTTCCTTTGTTAATTTGTCATTCATTGCTCAAGTTGGCTAGGCTTGACATAGCTGAAGGTGACCTGATTTTGATCCTGACAAATTCCATTGACTGTGATAGAAGGAGGTGCTGCAGAAAATATGTAGTTGAGTGTCAGGACATAATTCAGCCACTCAAGATAGGTATGCACAATGCTTCATCTTAGAGATAGCACAATTGCAGCCTTGAGCTTGTTCAGGGATATTTCTTTTGTGAGTTTCCAAACTCTTTCATTAAGCACAGTAGAAGTTGCACAGACTACACAGAAGTGGTAAGAATCCAGACTATTTTGCAATATGATTCCACGGCTTGTCTAGCCATAATCTTTAAAGTCTTAATTTAAGAGAGTCACTACTAAGACTTTTAATCAGGTATCTGAATGTTGTATATTTAAAATATTATGTCTGATGTACTGACAAAGAAGGCTGTCTGATTGTAACTACCTTAGGTCCTACGTACTTCCTGATCCCGAGTCACCCTGCTGTGAAAAGCAAATGACAGCAAATGATTGATTAGAACAATGTTAAAAAGTTTTTCTAACACGTGCACTTGCTGAAGGTTGTTTTATTTACAGCACCTTTTTCTTCCAAACATTCAAACAAGTTACCTGCAACACTGGTTTTCTCAAATCTCATGAGCTTTAGATATGTTTCCACTTTTAAAAATGACATTAAAAAGTGTATTACTGGACTCATCTTTTCCACTGCCCTTTTGTTTTGAGTGTGCCCAGTTAACAGTTTTTCTCCCTAAAAGCAGACCAATTCATTCAGGACTCTGAGAATCACTGTAACTTTGCAGTTTATGCATCATGTTCTGTAAGAAAGCCAAATTTTTACACCAAAAATGCAAACATTAAAAAAAAAATTCTCCCATGGTACTCCACTGCCTCTTCTAGCTGTGGTTTGTGAGAAACCAGCAACGTACATTTTAATTCCAAGAAAAAAACCCCTTGAAATTCTCAGAAAAATCTTGAAAAACTGTGAATCCTGTTCTCCTTTTACGGAGAAGGAAAAAAAAGCCTTCCACATGATGCACTGCTTTTGTGGAACTCTTTTTTAGTTGCTTAACTCTGCAACACCTTGGAACATTAACTCAACTGCCTGGTTCACAGCTGTCAATTCCCGGAGGTGGTGGAAAGGTAAGTGTTGTGACAGTGATGGTAAAACCATTTGTGGATCAGTTCCATGATAAATAATTCTGTTGATGAAGCAGAACATTGTACAGAGAATCCTAGTCTTCCTCCAACTCTTTTTCAACCTTCTAGCATATGATCTAGTTCTGTAAGTAGATAAATGTTTGTTCTTGCCTCTTGAGGTAGCTTTTCTTTTTTCGTTCTGGAAAATGCCTTGCTGCTACAATAAGCACCTAGTTGTAGTCTGAAATGCCCATCAATTTTTGAGCTGGGTCATCCTGCTCCTTTATAACATGTGTTTCAGGGTTTTTTCTGTGCTCAGGAGAATTTTTATTTGAAAAACTCTAGTGAAAAAGCCCAACAAACCAACAAAAACCAATCAACCCAAAACAAAACAAACAAAAAAAGAAGTGTGGTTGAAAAAATACGACGCTTGCATCCCTCTGCCAGATTTTCAGTCAAATCAGTGGTTAAGAAAGCAGTTCCTTCCAAGCTTTGCTGCAGGCTTGTAGTTCTTCAATGAAAGCTTTCATTATTAAGGGATTTTTAAAATGTGAGGTATAAGGAGCAAGGAGGGCTTTTAAACTTGGTTTGTAGCAGCAGTATATGTCCTTCATGTCATTTAAAATTCCATCCGAATAGGAACCAGAGTCTGTATTCAAGAGAGCACTGCCTTTCGGTCTGATAAGAGTGCGTGTAAGTGCTTTCATTGAAACAGAGTGGTTCAAGTCCATGCCAAAAATAAAGCATGTCTGTGCATGGTTTACTGAATCAAGAGTGGTTTGCTGTGAGATAACCTCAGTACAATTTTATCACTGCTATGCAAATGTTCAGTAGTAGGTAGAAGAGCCCAGAACTGTTACTAATTTCATTCCCAAACAGATGAAAACTTATCCTCTCACCTGGTGATCATTTCAGCTGTTGTTTTAGTAGGTTGAATCTATAAAAAATGTCCTCTGTAGCTTTCTGTTCAGGAGTTGTTATTCCTTTTTATATTTAAAATCAGTGTACATGCTTCCACTTATTTCTTTTTACACAAACCAGATCTTACTACAATTAACAATTTGTCCCAGATTATGATTGGTTTTTAAAAACAAGTTAATATTGTTTAGTTCTACAGAATTTTTATTGTACACTATACTCCTGTAATAATCATGTTATGTTCCTGTGTATTTCTGTGAAAAGAGAATTTAGCTTTACAATACCATAGCAAAACAGGTTGCTTTACATAATTGTCATGAAATCAAAGGGGTTAAGCCCTTCAGAAGAAACTCTAATATGTAACTCAGCAGCTGAAATTATTCTAGAGTGAAATAATTTTCAAATTTCACCAAATTAAATCAGATAAGCTGTGGCTCGGTAAATAGAATGGTTACAAGTAATATTGTATTTGAGGTTTTTCTTTTTCTTTGTTTTATATCCATGTATATTTTGGCTGTCTCCTGGGAAATTGCTTAAATAATTGCAGGTAGAATAGCATCAGTTTCCAGAAAGTGCTGAAGTCATGCATCTGTCTATCTATCTATTATCTATCTATCTATCTATCTATCTATCTATCTATCTATCTATCTATCTATCTATCTATCTATCTATCTATCTACCTATCTACCTATCTATCTATCTATCTATCTATCTATCTATCTATCTATTTTTTTAAATCATAAATTCAGTTGATTGTTAATCTGAAAAAGGTTCTTCAGACTTGAAATAACCATACAGATTAGTGTCCTTGTTGAGTTCATTACTCCAGATTATGGAGAGCTGTTAAATTTTTTTAAATTGAAGTTTGGGAAGAAAAAACAAGGTCTTATTTTTATTACTTAAATAATTAAAATTAAATAGTGTCTCTATAGTGTGTTTACACAACCTTTTCCTGTAAATCCTTGTTGCATATCTCAACTTTGATTTCATCTCGAGCCTGCCAGGCTGGATGGAAGATCAAAAGTAACATCAGCAACATAGTTTATCATAGAGCATAGATGCAAGTGTGCTGGATAAAATACCAAAAGGATAGAAACAAAATAAAACAAAGAAGAGTCGGCTCCAGCTCTCTATAGTGCAAACCACTATTACTGGCCTTGAATCCATGGATGCCTTTGTGCATACAACTGGAAAACACTGGGAGATTGCGATAAGCCTCTCCCATAGTTCAGAAAACTGCAGATGAACTATCTTTTTCAAAAAGCAATTTCTTTTATTAAAGTAATTGAAAATAGTTTAGGTCTTTGTCCCTTGCTTTTTAAGGTGCTTCTCAGGGTAATGAAAAAAGTTATTACAGGGTTAATACAATATTTTTAAAATTTTTTTCAATATCGTAGTCAGAGAGATCAAAGTTAGAATTTTCCTGAATCTTTTTTTACCCTGACACTCTTAATGCTTTTTTTATCACATCGCAGCTCAGCTCATTCATTAGGTATCCTAAAATTGTGTTACTGTGGTGACAAGTAGTACTTCCACACAACATTAGGCAAAACCTTTCTATACTTTTATTCTTCTGGTTCATTTAGTAGCAAGAAATTTTTCAGTCAAAATTAAAAGCAAAACAAAACAAACTCTAAATCTAAAAGAAATCAGGGACTAGTCTTTCATATGCATCAAAAATGGGAGGAGGAAGTCAAATGCCTGATCTCAGCCTGGGACCTCTGGCAAAGATACCAAATGCAGAACTTTTAGATTTTTGGATGAAAAGTGGAATGAGCAGAGACTTGTGGGAGACAGCTACTAGAACACTGGGTCAGAGTAATTCTGGTCTCTGAAAGTGTCACAAACCCACAGTGGTGGCACCACACCCCCTCACTAACTGCTTGGAAAGGTGACTTTGTGAAGTTCTCAGGAGCATACCAAGCCTTTAATTTGAAAGAAAAATGCCCTACCCTTGAATTGGCATGATCCTACTAAGGTCCAGAAGGCTGAAGCAGTCATAGGAATTGCTGTTCCAGTGTTGGATCATTTACAGAGACATCCCATCCCTGCCCTTCCATGCTGCTGCTGCTCTGTGTCTGGCAGCTATTCCTAGAAGATTGTGAAGCTCACAAGGTGAAGTGGAGAATAATATGGTCTCCTTACAAGAGAGAACACCTCTCTAACTCTCTTTCCTTGTGGGATAAATATGCATTTTGCTGAAGTATTAAAAATTTAGACATTTTTAATCCAAATAATATAATACCTTTCTTTTTCTCTGAGATGTGTTTGCATTAAAACAGATCTATTTCTGGTCCTGGATTCTTACAAGGTTCATGTTTCTTCCTTCCAAATTTTGAGAAATCCTTACATAGCTGAGGTGCTGGAGATGACCTCAAAGCCACTAATTAATATTCCAGAACGTTAACGGCATAACATGAGGAGGAAAGTGGGTTACTGAGGAATGGCACTAATCACTCAGTAACTGAAGTTGTGCCACAGCTCTGTTATAAATTTTCATTTTGACACTCTACCACCATGTCTACCCCTACACCCACAATATTCTGCTGAAAGAGAAATCTTGGAATTCATGAAATTTAACACAATCCATCTCAACCTAGAGAAGATTGTTAAAATATAAAAACAGGTTTAAAGAAGGGATATGAAATCTCATTGTTTTTAGGATTGGCAGGATTTCAGTAGTGTATATGAAAATTTAGTTGCCTTTGGTTTGCTTGTCCTCTCCCCCCAGTGGTAACTGACTGCAAGTGTGGGAAATATAACAAATACAGCAAATCAATTAAAACTTGAACCAGAGTGCATTAGCCTGTGCAGTAATTCAGCTAAAAGGTGAATGCTCTGTGGGAACTGAGCATGCTTAGTACAGTCCAAATTCTCAGTAAGGATCTGTTGTGTTATTGCAATCCTTTCATTGCTGTAGGACAACTCATATTTTTCACAGGTTAGACTGGCCTTATTCAACTGAAGTTCTGCAGACATCAGAATCTCTCAGATTGTAATAATTGAATCATCCTGAAAACATCCGAAGTTTCAGCCAAAACAGTTAATGTTTGCCGAAATCTGGAAGAACTACAGAAGTGTGAAATGCTGAAGAATATTTATTTCAGGAAGTAATTACAATTTTGACAATCTTAAAAGGACATAAAGAAGTTTGTCTTAGTAATTTCATCCATTAAATGATTACCACAGTACAGTAATCTAATTTTTACTTGTGCTAGAAGCTAATAACTTTTTCTTATTGTCATTTTGCATATATCGCTAGGTCCTGGAGATCTCAACCGAAATTGTAAACCCATTGTACTTGACAGAGCTGTGATAAAAAACAATAATGGGGCCAAAATCTGATATGGATGATCTATCATTTTTCTTAGTCTACAGCTTCGAAAGATTGAAGAACCATAAAAATGACATCCTTATATGTCTGCTAAATTTCAAAAGTGATCCTATTTCTCCTTAGGCCCATTACACTGCTTTAACCTCAGGCCTGTTCTTTTTCCCATGACTGCTTTCAGTCTTTTCTTTAAGATATTATCAATGCAAGGCTCATCAAATGCCGGGAATTTACAGATAATCCCCAATGTCATCAGAAAGAAAGCAAACTTCCAATAACTTTGTACACCTCATGTGACTTTGGTTATAAATTCCCTGGGAAATTTGGTCAGCAACCAGATTAAAATAAACATTTAAGCATTTTGAAAATGGCATTGCAGTTCCGTTTTTTTCAAAATTCTTGTCGTGTTCTTGGCTTATAATATCATTGACATGACTTGGTCATGTTTTGTTAAGTTGACCTCGCCGAGGAGAAGTGCAATTTTGGGACAAGGTTAAGAGGCAACAAGACATTGTTTTTGAATGTACAAAGAGCATCATTTGTCCTTATAAACAGTACTAGATTTGAACTGCTCTCTCTCTAAATCCAGCTGCTGGGTCATGGAAAGCATTGGTTTCCTGGCATAAGAACCAGGAAAAATGCAGAAGAGAGGGTGAGACTGAGTGTGTTTGGTGAGTAGAATGGAGATTGCTTGAGAGGTCAAGTAGTGCAAGGATTAGAAGTCGGACAGGAACTGGAAGGCCATGAGAAAATGGTGTAGCTATAACTTGTCCCAGTACGGTGTGATACAGGGGACAGGACAAGTATCTGCCAGGGACCTGTAGAGCTGTGCTGTTTGATGAGGAAAGCCAAACCACATGGTGTGTTTGTGTCTTCGTTCTGTTCCTTTTGACCTTCATTCTTTCGAGACCATTTTTGGAAATCTTAGTCATTGTGTGGTGTTAGCAATATATTTCCTGGGAGTTCTGGGACCTTCTGGGTGTTGCAACCTTAAATGTTTCTTAGGAAACTGTTTTATTTATGAAGCATCTTTAAGTAGTAAGATCAGTGTTCTGTTTTGGGGCAAAAGCTTCCCTCTTGTCAACAAGAAACTATTCCTATATTATGTCATTTTCTCTTCTTGACTGTAAATTTTCTTAGTGGTGATGGTAACTTGTGTATTGTAGAAGAAACAGGTTATATTTCACTAGATGGAGTTTCGAAGAAGGGGCAAGAAAAATATATCAATCAAGAGAAAAACAACAGTTAAAAATTGCTGAGTTTATTTTGCTGTAACTGTATGTATGTGTTACACATTTTAAAACCTCATGCTTTGTTGTTTGAGAAAACCTGGTATCAGAAAGCTACAAGAGAGGAATATTTGCTATATTCTTTTACAGAGGAGTTTTATGTCCCAACAATTGCTAGGAAAGAGTTGGTTTCAGACGTACAAAACTATTTAAAATGTCCTCTGTTTATTTATAAGTCATATATAACATATATATGAAATGTAAATGTGATATTTTCAGGAATTGCTGTGGAAAAAAGAAATACTTGATAAGAGATGTTATTTAGTTAATGGTAAAAAGTGTTACTTATGAGCAAAATCATCAGAAAAGTCCTCTCCAGCACTATCTGCAATACACTTGCCTTCAGCAAGTTATCTGTTCATAGCACCGATTTATTGCACCAGTAACTGAGTGTTTAGTTTTCAAAACTGAATGTCTATTTTTTATGATGTAATGATAAATTATACACAAATGTACTGTGAACAGATGCAGAATATTTTAGTGAACCTTGTCTCTGATACAAATTTTCATTCAGGGAAGACAAAATTATAGACTAATTTACTTTGACAGGGCCACAAGAAAAGTTAAGGAATGAAGTTATACTGGGTTTATAACTTGATACATTACTTTAAATGAGTTTGAAGTGAAGGAAAAGAAAGAGGAGTCTTGATAAGGTGACAACTTGATCATTAGTTAAATGGTTGTGATTGAAAAATCTGGAGTATTGACATCTGGAACAGAGCCATCAGAGCAAGGTTTGATACACAGACAGCAAAAAATTCTATTTTCAGTGAACTGGAATTGCCAAGTAATTATTGCTCTAAGGACATATCTCAAGTTCTTGACATGGAAGATGCTAACACCTTTTTTGAAACATACTGCCATTTAAAGAAACTGTATTTTAAACAGTTACAATTTTCTTTACAGTTCCGATTGCAGAAATGTTTTAAGTGCTATTTCAAATCTACTTGATAGTATATCTTTACTTGTTTGTGTTTCCTTTGCAGAGGTAACTTTAGATGTATAGGACTCCCACTGACTACCAAAAGTTTTGTCTGGCATAAGAGGATAAAAATATGGTCCATAATTAAACTTTAAATGTAAAAGCATTGCTGGCATTAAGACAGTTCTCAGAGTCATTCAGAGCTGTGGGGTTTTAAGGAGAAGATATGTTGCTAGAGTCAACTGCTAGATAAAACTGAATTTCTTTATAAAGGAGAATTTTCTGCCTGTGACTCATTCTCCCTGCTCTTACCAGGTTCAAGCTAGGGCAGTTCTGACTGCCTGGCCATTTCATTCATTAAAATGACAACTCGAATTCTAATACTGAACATGTAGCTACCCTGAAAGTTTGATGCAGTTGTTCCTTAGATGTCGCCAGAGATATACCAAAGCATGTCTATAGATGCAGAGGCATGAAATTAATATTATTCAAAGGGAGCTGATACTGTGTTTGCATTACACTTCTGAAAGACTGCTTGAAAATATTCTTGGTGAGTGTTCTGTTTTCTTCCTTGTCTCAGGCCTACATAAATAATTGTATGAATTTCAGCACAAGAAGCAAGGAAGACTGATCCTGGGGCAATGAAGCGAATCTTAAGCAAGATGAGGAGGGTAACTCATGCTGATTCTTTTTTCATTGCAGTTTGTTTGCATTAAGGTGCCAAGAATTTTTAATATACATTAAGAGGAACGATGTGCCTGCTTACTGGCTCCATGATCAGATCAGACTTGTATGGTTTGTTTACCATAATACAACTGCTAAAGTTTGCAGTTGAAATTACTACAAGAAGTGAAATGGTATGTTGTTTTTCACAGCTCTGTGCTATATTTCACAGAAACTTTTAAGCTGTATTGCTTACAGATTTCACTGAGGTATAAATTCAAGAACAGATAAATGTCTGTTTATTTGCATAAAAGGAGTTAGTCACTTTCTGGAGCCGAAATTTCAAGGATGGGCATTCTTTGGCCTCAAAGATTTTAAACTTTTCTATCAATGTAAAAAAGCTATTTGTCTGAGTGATTTTTTTTTTTTTTTAATTTTGCTATGTGGGTTTTTTTTAAAAAAAATACTCACTGCAGTATAAAACAAACCAGGCCATGATTGTCAGTACCAAACTAGTAAACATAACTGACTCCTGTTTTGAAGAAAAAAATAAAGGTTAACCAGTAAAAGTTAAAAGTGGATGAGAAAGTCAAAATTAGAGAATTTCAGCAAGAAAACTGATTGGTCTTTTAGGTCAAAAAAAGTTAAAATCACTAAATATTAGGGTCTTCTCTGGAAGAGGAGTTGAGATATAGATTTATGAATCCATGAGATAGACAAATTCAAGTATTGTAGCCCTGCCTGCTTGACACACATTCCTGGCAGCACACCACCTTCTTTATCCTCACATTACAAGTGGTGTAGAAGCCCTGATAGAAACATCTCAGTGAGCCTACATTTCTTATACATCTTTATTATGGGGGTACATTGAGTGTAATACTTCTTGACTTACAAATATAGACAGGAATGTGTGTATCAGTGCTTCTGTGTTAATGATGGTTACTTTGGTGCTCACCTTCCATGAGATGGATCTTCATGGACATAGAGCATTCATACAATTGTGGAGGAATTTGGTCTTTTTGCTCAAGTGGACACCATGAGCAAAATGAATATGGGAAATTTATACTTTATTGCCTATTAACAGAAATTTCTGATCAATGTTTCGTGTATTAAGAAGAAAAGAACACAAACAATTAAACAAAGAAACACTATTCTTCCCCTTTTCCTAAGTTCAACTCCATGCAAACACCTGTCCTCCCATTCCCTAGTCTCATCTTCTCTTGTTTTTATTAAGGGTTACACTTGGTCCATACAAATTCCTCCCCTGAGGTGAGGAGTGGTGCAGGAGGTTGGTGCTGTGTGTGCAGATTTTGGTCTGCAGCTCTGACCCTCTTATTGGTCTTCTGCTGCCATTCTTTTAATCAGTTCCCCTGCCTGTGTGTAGGTTGCCTGTGCACTCAGCCCCTCAGGGCTGTCTGTGGCCAAGTGTGAGTTGCCCAAGTGCTGCAGCTCCCCAGGGGCAGCCTTGTCTTGGCAAGGCATGCAGCATTTGGGAACCTGCTTCCCAACACACACACCCCCTCCACCCCCAGGATGTGTGTGCTATTCAAGGTGTTCTTTGTATTTCATGGATAAAATGTTCTTTGAGTGTAGCTAGGGGATGGTTCCTCAGCTGTATTGGAGATTTGTCTGCAAGAGAAGTGACCCAAGTTCCCTATCCTGACTGAAATCTAAATATTTTATTTTACAGATTAGAAGAGCTTTATCTAGGGAAGCAGAAAGACACATGACCTGAGTGATTCCTGAAAGAATGCCTGAAAGGTGGGAGTCCTAGATCCAGACATGAGTCTGAGACTGAATTCAGACATGGACTCAAACTCGAGACCCTGTATGCAAACTCGAGTGATTTGATCCCTGATCTTCCACATCCCATGTAAATGCTTTCTCATTTTCCAGTGACATGCCAGTCACCACCACGACTGTGTGTCTGCAAGCAGCCTAATCTTGTCATTTAGCATGCCTTTACTTCAGCTACTGAATTTAGGTGCCAGGTCATCTAACCACTGTTTTTCTAGTGATCTCAGGTAAGAGTAATGTCCCTTGTCCTGGCCAGAATATTGAAGGAATGCCAGTGGCACAAGACTATAATCCTGTAGGTACATTTCAAGCCAAGGAGGAACTTGGTAGTGTTTTCAAGCACTGAGCATGAGGTAGATACCTGTCTGGGATGATATTCTGAGATGCTCAGTTGGTCCTAAAGGCTTAAAATCCTGTTTTAAGCACCAAAGGGCATTAGTTTATAAATGCAATTAATTTAATAATTTCATAATAAATAGAAAAATTAAAAAAGACTGTGGAGGAATAAGGTCCTTTTGAGAAGGCCTGATGATAGACAAGCTGTTCGTAATGCCAGGTATTTCTTGATTAGAAGAGCTTTATTATATCCTTTTTTTCCCGGTAGGTTATTCTATCAAACATGATAGATTAAAATAAGTTGGTAAAGGTTTAAATCATTTCATCACCTGTAGAAATTTCTGGCAAAGATTTTTGTGTGTGGGTGAATATGTTCATAGAAGCTGCTTTGCATTTCTTAATACTTCTAGCTTATAAAAGTAACAAAAAAGAACAATAAAATATCAATGTGATTGTCCAGAACACTGAAATAGTTGCAGTCCAGTTTGCTGGGACCACACATAGAGCTTCTATCTGCTAAGCTTTCAGTGTAAATTTTCTGTTCTCTCTTTTATTTTAGAGTGAAATACGTACTTATATTTTGTTTTTCAGAACATTTTTTTCCTCTTATTCTAATGTACTGGGGAAAGACTCCTTTCTTTTTCCTTCATAGAATATTCCAGTTCTGACTGAGCTGCAATTAAAAAATATTATTGGTTATTTTCAAATCACTCACAACTCATGTAAGGAGTACTGCATTGTGGTTACTTGCTATTCTTATGGTAGATATACATTCAAGGTCGTTGTATCCATTGCTCAGTGCTTATGAGCTTGCTTTGGTGACTGCATTTGCAAGTGCTGAATGCTGCTACTGATAGATGTAGGCATGAAACTACTTACTTAATTCCACTGGAATCTCCAGGACAACTTGTGTCCTTAGGGTTAAGCACGATTCAGTATTTTGCTGGACTGGGGCTAGAAAGTTCAGTGCTCTTTCAGCCCGGCTTACTAGGCACTGACCATGCAGTCTTAAAATCTTAATTTAAAGCTTGATTTAAACCCGGACAAGGCCAGATTTCTATCATGTAATGCAATCTGCCCTTTTCAGTCTCCAGTGTAATGTTAACTTGTGTGTAGACAGAAGTGCAACAGGAGCACTTGCATAGTGAATGAAGGGCTGCCCAAGTCATAGGGTAATGTGTTGAAAATTCATTTAACTAACGATTTAGCTTAATTTTTAAAAGAGTCCTAACTGTATATCGTGTACAGACAAACATGTCTGATGCCCAGCATGACTCATGTTTAGCTGTTAATATAATCCTGGAGATAAGGTATTTGACTAGAGCATGCTGAAACTGAGATCGTTATATAATACCAGGAGAAGCAAACAACTTTTTCAAAGTCTCATGGAAACCATTCAGGAGAGGGAACTGAATGCCAATTTCATTATCACCTATAAGGAGCCAAACAATAAGGTATTGTAGGCTCACAGAAGGAGCTCGGAACAGGAGGTTTAAGTGCATCAGCCAGTAGGCAAACTCAACCAGGCTAACTCCTGCCAGATAGAATATATCTGTTAACAGAGCCGTTAGGTGTATTTTAAATGTTTAAAAACGTTTTTTTTAAATGTTCATGGGATGAACAAGGGAGGATGCAATGCACCAGGGCAGTTCCTATTAAGAGTGGGTTCATAGTAATCTTTTATTCACTGGCCTCAGGATATTTCACCATGTAAGCACCTCTTTTAATCTGCATTTTACAGACCTGAAAATGAAGAAGTTAGGGGCTGGGCTCAATGGGAACAATAACATTTTAAACTAAGGAAGGAAGATGCTAGGGAGGTAGAGAGGAAGTGATGAAAATCCTTTTTGTTTAGTGTTTTTTGGGGGAAAAAGTATTCTGATGATTCTAGTTCTGAGTAAGTACTGATGTTGTCATTTACCAAGTTACCAATTTTTTTTTCACGGTATAAAAGTACTGATGAGAATTTATTTCTACAAATCTCTTAGGCATTTATAAGAAAGTTCTCTTTATTCCTCATCAATCAATTGAGCAACTATGAAAAAGAATCAATGAACAGGGTCAATGTACTAGGATCTTCCCTTTGCCTAGTTATATCCAACAATGCAATAAGGTGCAAAGCAGCTGGATTTAAGAGACAGAAAAGCCAAGATGGATCTGACTATATAGAAGTCCTGCCCCGAGGGAGGAACTTTCTGGAAAAGGTCGACAATGTCTTTTAAAAACATCACAAGAGAAATGTTGTCCCGGTTAATGATAAGGGCTACAACTGTGACAATTCTAATTATAGTCTATTTATATCATCCTAATATTAGAACTTTTCTACTTGAGAATACAGAATTAGAAAGTTTTGTATGTCATGGGACCCTATAAATATGCAGGACTTCTGTCAAAGATAACACAGGAGAAAATGTGTTAAATCAATACTTCCTCCCTTTTGCTCTATATGCCTTCTGGTAAAACTGAACAAGGATACAGAGAGCTGTTACTAAATCTGAAATGCTGATTTGATGGAGGAGTCAGAATTTCAATGTTTTCAGTCTCATGTTGGTGGAATAGTTCTTTCAAGCATTTTCGGAAGAGGACAAAGGCAGAGCTCCCCTGAATAATACTTGCAGTACTCTTCAGGATGTTCTGCCAAGAAGAAGCTCCATCTCTCTTCCTGGCAGGGGTGACAATAAAGATTTTCATCTTGAATTTATTTCCAGGCAGCAGTTGGTGTTTACCCTCTAAACACAGCAGATTGCATTCATTAAAAATCATGTTCAAAGATGTTGACGAGGAGAAGGATCTTTGCTGCTGCTGAACTTTTACAGATGTGCTGATATTCACATGCATGCCTCACACATTGCAACGCTAGCAGTTACATGTAATAAACATCAGATTGTCCTTCAATGGTGTCATTTTTTATACTTGTTAAAAGAAATAGTTTTCTAATTTGAATCTAATTGTGATGAATCATATCGCTCTTCACAAGTGAGATATTGTAGTCCCATCTTTACAGGCAAGGAAATCCAAAAGAATTTGTAGTTTGTAGCAGGTATTGCCCAGCTATATGGGACAAACCCACAGAATTTGGTACTTCTGTTTCTGTCTGCTGATGCAGCTGTTCTTCACCAGCACCTCCACAAAGCAGAAGAGTAGGAAAAGCTGTAGGTGGGATTATTCATTCATTTCCAGTGTATCCCAGCTAAGATTCTTCCATACCAAATATAGGACTAGTCAGTCTTTAAAATAACATCATGTAAGGGAATTTCCATGTTGTAAGAAACAATTCCCATGTAAGAAACATTCTGTTTCTATTATTTTATATTCATGGGTTCTCCAGGGAATATTTCTTTAAAATTCCCGGGATGACAGAAGAGTCTAGTGACAAGTTATTACAAGAGCCTTCATTTCCTTAGTGCAAGTTCATATGTGACAAAGTTTGAAAATATTTTTTGTATTGCAACACTTAAACATTATGGAAGTTAGTAAGGCCTAAAGGGGCAGGGAAACACAGCTAACATCCGTTTCTCAAGAGCAGTAGAATCTCGTCGGTCATTCTGAGAAACGTGATTTTAGATCCAGGTTGGGACTTACAGCTAACTGTAGCTGTAAACTTTCTCAAATAGTTGTCTGCCATTTCTGTGGATCCATAAATCCCCATTGATGTATACCTATAAAGCAAAATCATAAAAAATGTCAACAATAACAATGAAATAATAAAATGTATAATCCAGTCTGGCAAACTGAACCCCATACAAGAAGCTACTCAAGAGGCCTGAGATAATTTATCCATTAAGTTAGAAATAGAACACAAAATTCTTATGCTTCGTGCACAGTCTTATGATTAATGGAGCATGTAGACATTGTGAACACCAGGATTCATACAGTACAGTAGGGAGGGCCAAGAAGTTCAAATTTTTAGACTGAATTTAATATTTGAATTGGACTATAGTTAATTATATTGTAAGATGTCCACACCTCAAGTTACTTCTAGTGTCATCTACTTGTGTGGCCTTCTTAACTCATCCTTAACAACCCTTCAGGTTTTTATTCCCCAGAGACCTGTCAAAATGTGAAATGGGACTGAGCTATTTGCCTCAGATGAGGTCCAGACTTTTTTCAGTTTTGAGGAACAGATGTTAGTATTAGGTCCACTTCACATCTTGCTACTTTCCCCCCTGAATTTCACTGACTCGTGGTCCTTCCATTGGACTTTCCTGTCTGTGACCTAGGGAAGCCAGAAAATTTTGCTGCTATAACATGACCGTGCTCTTATTCTGTCACCCCTGACTTAAATAAAGCTAATAAATGTTTCTAAAATTGAGCTTTACTTCTTAAGAAAGATTCAAATGTTATCACGTAAAAGGAGCTGAACTCATGTTTATTTCCAGGGTACTTATTATGTATTTCAGGGAAAACTAGAAATCTAGAGAGTGGATTAACCTCTTCAAAACTAATGTACTAAGGTAGGATTTTCCTCTGAAAATGTAGTTTATGTGCCTGACCTTTGAAGCTACCTTATTGTAGACCTCTGTCTGAAACGCTGGTTGTATAATCAAGCTAGGATTTGGTTTATTTTTCTTCTGTTAGACATGAATGGGTTAGGAATGAACTAGCATGGTTTGCAACGACACATTTAATATGTTGTCTTCCAGCTTTTTCAGAGTTCTGTCTCTGTGTGTTTACACATACATGCTCACAAGAATTAATAAACCTACAGAGCCTCTATTTTTCACAGTGTGAAGTCAGTAGTGTCAGTAGTGTCTCTGTTGGAGATTGCTTGTGTTTGTCTTCTGTTGTCACTGTTTTTGTTCAGCCACAAAAAAATTAGCTGAAAAAGCTTTGTTGCAATTAGGAGTTTTGGCATAGACTTTTAGACCAGTGTTCAGGACATCCAGATGAAAAGAAATTTTGGTATTTGGTAAAGTTTACTCCCTGCACTTGTTTCCAGAATGTCAATATAACTCACAGTTTGCTATGAAAGCCAGAAGGTTAAAAAGAAGAAACATTGTAAGCATTCCTGCTTGGCTAGTCAGTATAGAGCTGACTATCTCCCTAGGTTACGAACACTCTTCTGCCATTTTTGTTGTTCTTTGAGCCCAGGTTTTACTGGTGTGATAATTTAGAATTTTGAATTTGTATAAATGGTGTCATGTGTGTTTGAAGGTCTGTCGTTAAAACTCAACCCCATACAGGAATGCCTTCTTATTCCTTATGCCAAATTTTTCTTGGGAGACAAATTCTAAGAAGTGTGCTGTTGCTTTACACTTATAGACTTGAATGTATCTTTTTACAGCAGATATATCTCCTTTTGTTTACTGTAGTAGCTATTATTTTATCACAGATCTGTAGATTGGCAGCAGTTTCTGTTAGATGCTCCCATGATTTATTTTCATCTTTTTGCACATCTCTGTCTTACTGAAGTTATGTACTAGTCCAAGCCAGAATTTATTATCCTGAGACACACATGGCAACATTATGATTATATCTTAGTATTACTGGGAAAAGACATCAAATGTGTTGTTTTTAGTTCTTTTCTGTCATAAATTCTGTAAGTGATGTGGCAATTGAAGTGAAGCAAGATTATTTGCAAAGTGTGCAGAGAAGATAGTAAAAATTGCCCTTTTTGGTAGTTTCCATATCCCAGAAACTGGAAATTCATTCTTATTAATTTTCATTTGTCTCAGACTACCAAGTGATGACATCAGTGATGACATACCAAGAGAGAAACTGAGAACACAGCAAAACTTACCTGGTATTTCAAACAGTGAACTTTACTCTTATCATGGACTTGTAGATGTTTTGCTTCCCGTATCTTGAGGCAAATGAAACAGAAGAAAAATATATTGAGTTGGATTCCTTTCTATGCTTAACTTTTGAATGAAAGCTGGGAGGCAGGATGATGACAGGCTGTTGAGGACTGTGAATCACTTTGATTGCAATCCTATTTTTAGTGGACAGTTTTGGCATCTTCAAAACCATAAAATGTTCTCAGTTGAAGATAGAACAACTGAGCAGGCATCACAACTTTAGTTGTCCCTTCACCAGCAATGTTTTTCTCCCAACAGAAGTATGTAGAAAATAGCATGTGGTAGGCTTGATGGGTAGTATGTAGATTGAGTAGGTGGATGTTCATCATCATAATTGTTTTCTAAATAACGTCTAAAGATATAGTTATGGGAATACGTTTTAGGTTTCTGATCCAGGAGTACAGACCTGTCCCATTTTTCAGCCTTGTGCCAAGGCCAGATCCATGTGTCCACCAGCCCTTCCCTCTGTGCTTACACGAGGTTCCTGTGGAAATGAAATTCTATGCATGGACTGGGAATGAATTGTTGCTGTATTTCAGCATATCCCTGGTCTGCATAATGGGAGAACAGTATTCTAGGGATCCTGAAAGAACTGAGTCTCAAATATTCATGTATGTATTTCTAAAATTTTCCATGGGCAAAAGTAATCTTGGGAACAGTGAAAGTGAATAGGAGTGAAGTGGAAGCACGGGAGAAAAGGGCAGATGGGATTTTGCAGGAACACAGGAAAAATGAGTGTGCTGAGCAGTGGGAGTGGATAGTGAGGTAAAGAAAGGTGGACTGTGTGGTTTCCTGGTTTTATGGATACTCTTCAACAGGTGGATGGTAAAGTTGGACGAAAGTGACAGAATGTGCACCTTGAGTATTGTGGTAACACCAGCAAAGCCAAGAGGCTCTTCATTTCCTGCTGCTTCTCCTGTTTAAAGGAGCTCTGGAGGCTTCCACCCAGAGAACAGGGTCTTGCCTCTTCTCTGCTATGCTGGAAACAGGGTCTTCTTTCAAGGCTTGTCTCAGCGTTTTGAGGTTTTTATTTAATTACTGATAGTTATGAAATAAACTGGACGAAGATCTAACTCTCTTCATTGCCATCACTGGATTTGCACAGTAAATTCTAGGCTTTAGATGTGTTCTGGTTTTCATAAGATCTTGTCACCCAGAAACTGATGATGCTTTCATCTTGATAAGAATTATGACCTAGCAACTAGGAATGTGATTTTGGTCTGGAGATTTTCTTTCAGTGTAAATTCAATATCTTTTCCTAGAATATACTCCACCTAATCTCTGATCCCTTTTACAGATGTTAGATGCACTGCCATGTCCAAATTTGCTGCATATGGGAGAATCTCAGTTTTAATTCTTTGATATTCTAGTCCTGGTGGCCTTAAGAGAGGAAAAAATACTAGTGGGTTAATAAAAGTGCTGAAATTAATATTTTTTTCCCCAAGGCTTTAGTCCCAAAGTAATGCAATTTGAGTTAGCAATCCTATATAGTACTTGTTTTCTGCAAGTGATATTGACATTGCAAGTGATGACACCGACCATTGAGATAAGATTCCTTGTGATAGCAATTGCAGCAAATAGGATTTACCTGTTGACTAATTACTTTCATATCATAAAAGTGATACGTAGCATAGTGTTTGCTCAGTTAAGGAAAATTATATTACATCATCTTATTTATCTCTTTGGCTTAGAACAATGATGACTGGAAATACCTTATAATATTCTTATATGTTATGAAAGTCATGTCTGAGATTGTACCAACCAAGAAAAGACTACTTAAAGGTCATCTCCTGGATGGGGAAAGTTATGACTCACAAACACCCCAAAACATCTGAATTAGCAAATGTTTTTTCATGAAGAATAGAAATATATTTTAATTATACTCGATGATATATTATTAATCATTTCCCGTCTTTGTATAAATTTTTCCCAGCTTGCACAAAGAATTCTTTGGCAGATAACAAAATGTTTTGTGGCACTGAGTGATAGCACTCTTTACTACACAATATTTAAGAAGTTCTGACACTTAAGAGAGGTTCCAGGAAATATTAATCTATTTGGATGTGTAAAACCAAACACACAAAAATGTGGCAGCCGTAGCTGCTGAAGTTTTTCTCCAAAAATGAGGCAGTGAGGTTACCAGAGCTAAAAGGAGACTAAATTAATGTATTAGACATGCTGTAAAGATCAACCTGTAAGGAATGATGGAGGAGGAGCAGGAATTGGGAAATCTAGTGCACCTTTGTCATCAGCAAAGAATTTCCTCTGTAGTGTTTGCTATCCTCCTTTAAAAGATGAGAAAGTGTGCAGATGGAGTGTGAGAGGCTTTTAAGAAAGCTGTGTTCAGTTAGATCATCTCAACTTTTCCAAAAGAACTTGTCTCAAAATAATTTAAGCCGAATGCAATTCTGAGAGATGACTTGAGTCATCTGACTGGCAAACATACAGGATTTATGGATGTAGAAATACACTTTAGGGGATAAAATACACCTGTCACCTTAAAAAAGTCATATACATTTATCTGTAAATGAAAGAAACCTTGAATTTATTGTGATTTAAATTCTGCAGTTTGTGGAGGTAAATTTCCCATTGAGACAGAGAAAGAATTAGAAAGATTGGAGTAGCATGATTGAGAAGGGAGAAATCAGTTCAGAGGTGTGGTTATCATACAAACCCAGACTCACTGGGAGAGGCTAAAAGAAATTTTGCATGCTTCTTACATGAATCAATGGAGCACATGTTCATGCAACAATGAGATGCATCTGCCTCTACAGCATTGCACACACAAACCCAGAGACCCCTATGTAGGACCAACAATCAGTTAGATGAAATTCATTTACCATCATAAATTAGGTGTACTCATATCCACTCATTTCATAGCCAGATAGGGGTGTTGGTGGGGTAATTTGTTCATATAGGTTCAAATTAATTATGACAGCAAATATTAATGAATGAAAAGACCCATTCCAATCCAAGACCTAAGGTAAAATTATCAGAATTTCCTGAGGGAATTTCCGAGTTCTGAGGTCTGTTGACTCCCTAATGATGCCATATTAAAACACTGGGTTGTACTGGCCTCCAAAAAATGTATTCTTCGTGTTCTTTTTCCCTCACAGGAATGTTTGAATGACCTATTTAGTGCTGGTAGACTGAAAGTGGGGAGTCAAATGACTGCTGGAAGTACAGATGTTCTTGAAACATGTGAGTTTGCATTTACAATAAAAACTGCAAAAAATATTTAGACACTGATGTTCCACCAGTTTCATGTTGGTGCTTGAATATCTTTGAGGATCTAGCCCTTAATTACTATAGTGGAGGTAAACAGAAACATATTAGATAAGACGACCTGAGTTTTACGAGTCTGAACATTTGTAGTTATTATCAATTTGACAAGAACTGCCTGTTTGGTGCAGAAAAGAGGAGACTGATTACTACAGGCAAGAAAAATCCCAGTCTACTGTAATAAATTTGTCAATATGAATAATTTCTTCATCTTCATCTAGAAGTCAAATCAAGCCTAAAAGGCTCCTAATAAAACTGTGTAAAGATGTGCACAACCGGAAGAAAAAGAAATGCTGAACAGAACAAATTCCATCCATTTTGCAACCTAAAGGAAGACAGCTGCAAATGCAGGTAACTTCATTTTATATTGCTGAGCTGCAAGACAAATCAAATCCACAAATATTTAATCCACATTTGCAAACAGAGACGCTAGGAAACAGTCTACATCCCAGGGAAACATATCTACTGCTACAGACGTTGTGATTTTAGGGAGGTACAGAGAAACTGATTTAAAAGTAGTCTGTCAGCAACAATTCAGTCCAAAAAAATAATGTTAATTTTTCAGCATTTATAAAAGGCGTTGTGGTTTGGTTTTCTTCCACTCAATCCTCCATATCCTCTGATCATCAAACTATGATATGTTTCATGCTGAAGGAATAGACAAAACATAGCAGAAAATAGTTAGGATGCTAAAGTGCCAGAGTGACAACACTTATATAGAGCTTTGCAAGAAAAACTGCCTCACAAAACATGTTAAAAAACTCATTCCCACATCATTGTAGAAAAGGCAGAGGACAGTAAAACAAGACTCCCTCTAAGCAGTTGTCATGAGTGCATGCTCTGAGGTAGACCTGATTTCAGAATAGAGGATATTTTGGCATTCAAGGGGGAGTTATGCAATATAAAAAATGTGCGTACGTCTCCTTTGTGTATACACATATTGAGATAGGTATGTATCTGTTTACATGTCCACATCAACGCACATTCTCCATCTGCTTAGCTCAGAAACGGTTAATTGATGGCATAGTTACCTCTCCAGTTGGAATAGGCTTGCCAGTCAGAACAGAGGTACGAAGAAACGTGTAGCCTAGGGCAAAATGGGGGCAGTGAGTGGGGTGTTGTGTTTTTTTCACAGCTTTGCTCAGCCTGTGCCCCACAAGTGCTGCTAAATGCAATGTGAGGTATGCAGGAGGAGAGTGGCTCAGAGGAAAGAGTAAGAAAATCTGCTGCTACTTGAAGTTATGATCTTTGAATTGTCAGTCAGAACGTGGCTTTTCCGTGGTAAAAGACCAAATGGTAACTCTAGACCTGATGTAACTACAAAGTCATGGGTGTGGAAATACGGCCATTTGGACTTGGGTAAGACTTCTGATTTTCTCTGATGGCTAGTGTATGCCATTCCCTAGATAGCTAGGTGATAGAATAGTCAGCCTTGCTGTGAAAACTTAGGGACTGAGCTTCTAGTCTTATTTTTCAGTAAAAAGAACTGATGCTAATATGAAAGGAAATTATCATACGCTGAAATTGTTTATTATTCCAAAGTAAAGTAGTCATAAGAAAACATATATCTGAAAAAACTTCTTGAGAAATCACCTTTAGAAAACATGAGAAGCTGATACAGAAAGGTTTTTGGAAAGGCAAACTGACAGAGAAGAAAGTGAAGAAGGGCTGTCATCTAATGAAAGCAGCTGTCATAATAGTATAGTAGTGAATTATTTCCACAGAAAATAAAGATAAGAAACAGCATATGACGTAACGAAGTTCTAGAAGTTTTCTATAAGAGGAGGAAAAAGTAATATTCATTTACCAGGACAGGAGTGCAAAGTACAGTTGATATTGAAAAAGCACTGAATTATTTCTTTGTTTTCATTTTCAAGCATTACACGGAATTAAAAAATATATTATGTAGGTATTTTCAAAAGGAGACAGAACAACGATCCTGAATACGTAAGTAACAGGTTGAAGGTGCCTAGATAAAATAAATATGGTCACATTGCATGTGAATGAAGTCCACTAATGAAAATTAGTGCAGCATTCTTAAAACAATACTAAGACTAGTCTCTGCAGGGTGAATAATTATATTTGGAAATATGGATGATTTTAAAGAGGAAATGGATTTCAAGAGCAATTCTGAACAAAATTATTACTTGATATCAATAAGGAGAATAATAAATAGATAAACAACTTGAAATTGCCTAAGACACATTTCAGTAAATGCATCTGTTCTTCTGAGTGGGAAATTGCCTAATGGAGCTGCAGGTATGAGTATCTTGAGCTTAGAACTTCTGTATTGTCACGTCAATTCTCAGAAGTAAGCTACAGAAGTCAGGCCTGCGTAATGTTTTCCCCATAAGTTTTGTTGCACAACTGTCTCAGTGAGAAAGTATTGATTTAGTGACAAACTGCGAGAGTATTTCAATGAGTCAGTCTCAATTCTTAAGCAATATTTTAGTGTAATGATTTAAATCTTGGATTAGAAACTAAGCTCAAGCTAGGTTTTTTTTTGATACGGACTAGAAAATGAATGTCGTTGATGATCTACCAATGACAGATGTCATTTGCTTAGAACTCTGTAAGGCCTTTAACATTCTGTCACACAAAATCCTTTTCTCTGAGCAGGAGAGATGGATTTAAGTGATGGGCTATTCAGCAGATAAGGAATTGGCTGGATGAATGCATGTGGTCAATGGCTCTATGTCCAGATGGAGGCTGGTGACAAGTGGTGTCCCTCAGGGGTCTGTATCAGGACAAGTGCTCTTTAATATCTCCATTAATGACATGGTGGGATCGAGTGCACCCTCAGCAGGTCTGCAGATGACACAAAGCTGAGTGGTGCAGTTGGCACAGCTGAAGGATGGGATGGCATCTGGACAAGCTCGAGAAATGAGCCCATGAGAACCCCAAGAAGTTCAACAAGGTCAAGTTCAAGTGCACAATCCCAGACATGAGTACAGACTGGGAGAAGAATTCATTGAGAGAAGTCTTGCAGAGAAGGAATTGGGAGTTCTCATGGATGAGAGGCTGGATATGAGCTGTCAATGTGCCCAGAACGCCAGTTGTATCCTGGGCTGCATCCAGAGCAGTGGGCAGCAGGGAGAGGGAGGGGATTCTGCCCCTCTGCTCTGCTCTGGTGAGACCCCACCTGCAATGCTGCATCAGCTCTGGGCTCCCAGCACAGGAAGGACATGGACCTGTTGGAGTGGGTCCAGAGGAGGGCCACAAAGAAATCAGATGACTGAATCAACTCCCTTGTGGAGACAGGCTGAGAAAAACCTGGAGTACAGAAGGCTCTGGGAGGCACCATTGTGGCCTTCCAGTACTTAAAGGGGCCTTATAAAAAAGAGTGAGAGGGCAGACTGTAATAGAATGAGGGGGAATGGTTTTAAACTGAGAGATTCAGATTAGATGTTAGGATGAAATTCTTTACTGTGTGGGTGGTGAGGCACTGGAACAATGGATGTCACATCTGTGGAAGTTTTCAAGCCTAGGTTGGATTGGTCACTGAGCATTCTGATATAGTAAGTGGCATCCCTGGCCATGGTGTGGAGGGGTGGGAACTAGATGATCTTTATGATCCCTTCCAACCCAAACTATTCGATGATTCTATGATGACCTGAGTATTTGTGCTGTTTTATGAAGAAAATGTTGATAGAGAATGCACGCTCTTGGATAACTCTAAATACCAAAGAATATTTTTTCTATTGCTAAAGAAGTCCTTGATACCAAATCATTTGCAAAGTGCTGAAGGAACTGAGGTAAAGCAGAAGCCTGTGATGGTGCCTGGCTTGCTCATCCCTGAAGAAAATAGAACAGTTTGATTCTGAGCCAGGTAAATATCCAGGCTCTTCTGAGTGATCTGCTTTAAGGCATTATGCACAAGTCTTTTAAAAATGTCAGCAGACCTGTTGTCAGCTAAGAAGCTGTGCAGCATAATAAACTGGATTTACCATTCTTCAATTCACTGTCTTTCTTGTATTATATAACTAGTGAATGAGAAGAGTAAATTGGAGGGGGAAAGACCATTTCATACACAGAGGAAGCAGATGAAGGCAGGGAGATGTGGTCTGATTAGATGTTTTTTTCAGTTCTAAAGGTAGTGGAAAAGGTCTGTTATAATACCCATCCCTCCAGATGGAAGAATAATGTAAACAAGTTTGCTAAATAGTGCTGTTAATTGTCCCAGCTGTATGACAGAACTCAGCCTTTCAAATGTTGAGAATTAAGAGGCTAGAACAGTGCAGAATTTGAAGATGATTGTTGGCAGGATCACCACCATAAAAATTAGCCTCCTTTTACATGTCTCCTGGCATGCATGTGGCTCAGGCAATTCAATAAGCCCTAATTTCTGGCAGAACTTGAAACACACAAATATATATACATATACAGGATTTTATATAAGAACAGTTTTGTCTTGGGAGGGACATTGAAAATTCTCCTTAATCATGTGAAAAAACAAGCAGCTCACTTTTAATGGCTCTACAGCTCTAGTAACAAAGAAACTTAAATTGTTGTCTTACGGTGTCACAGTGAACAGGCATATAAAATATATTTAGGTAAATAATTACTGGATGAATGGTCTTCATAGACTAACTTGACATAAAAGGCGACTGAATATGAAATAGATACACAATATATTCTTTAGAAAAGTTGGTTTTAGTGCAACAGACCACGTCCATACCGTGCTCTCAAAGGTTCATGCTTCATGGATTTCTGAAATTCAGAATGGGATGAAAGAGCTTGAGTCTGCACAACATGGGTAAAGTTTTCATAAAGAATTTTTCAGCTAATTGTTTCAAGACTAGGAAAATCTAGAGTAATACAACATGTGATAACAACGCAATACAGAGATTACTGATTAACAGATAGAAAGAATACCAGCTTTGCAACAATGCCTTCTGCCTTGCACACTTCACTTCCAAAGTTTTCTGGAGCATGTAATGGTTTCTGTGTTATACTCAGCTAGAAATTCCATAGCTCTGACAGTGCCAGATACACTGTAAATTGAATTAAATATGTCCTTTAGCATAATTTATTGCTCCCATTCTGTGAATTGCTGCAAGTTTCAAACATCTGGACCTGTCATATCATATTATCTCAGAACAATAACCATAAGCTGAGAGACTGATGTGTTTATGAGAATGATATCTGTGTAGGGCCACAAAATCATAACCAAGAACATTCTTATTTCCCTACTTATCGCCTTACGCTGCCAATTTACACTGTACCATTTTGTGCCTTCATCTTAGATCTTGAGTGGAGATTGATTTAACAGAAAGGAATGCTTTGTTCATGGCTGAATATCTATTAAACACAGGCCTGGACAGTTCTCGAGCAGAGCGGGCAAAGTTAGAGGTCCTCTACTAAGGTTTCATTTACTGCTGTGTTAATAGCCATTCAAACAGATGAACACTGATCTCTAACGCAATTTATGTTTCATGGTCTTATATCTGTTTCTTGGCAAGTGCTGTGTGAGTAAAACATCCTTTTACTTAATTATCTCTATGTGGGTATTTTTTTTCATTTTTATAAATTATGATAAATACCTAAATTACTTGCCAACATTCTTTTTACAAATTATTATTGTTATGATAACACCTTACTGAAGAGTACTTTGGACACATGGGAACCTTGTATAATCCCAAACCTGGAACATGCTGTGTGAGTGTAGTGCTGGATTGTGTCCACAGCCCACCTATAGCTGCTATTGGCCTCCTTCCCTACCAATGGCAGGTCTTGGGAGAGCTAAGAGTAAGTTTATCCCTACAGCATAACTTCACTGCTGGCTAAAGGGCAAACAGGAGCCTGGGGAGGCACTCAAGCACCACATGGGGATGCATTTTGGAAGGTAAGTGGGAGCTGTGTAAGCCTTGGCCAAAGTTTTCAGAGGTGCTGAATGTGTGTGCTGACACAGACATGCAGTGTCTCTTCCTCTGCCTGTGCTTGTGTCTGATCAGACAAGCACCAAGTGGGGCAGTTGTGGGCCAAGGCTGCTTGCCTGTTCTGACAGGATACACCAGGTCAAATGCAGTGTAATACCAATGCACCTACCCGGCTTCTGCTCTGAACCTGGCTTGTGTTTGTCCAGGAACACGTGCAGAGTCATAAACATGCTTGTTTACACCCATGCTTGTACAGATTATGTCATATGAATTTTATTGACAGTAAATTTTCAAATGATTTACACATCTTTGAAAATTTCACTCCTAATAGCCTCTATAAAATTTGAGTTTTGCACTTTCAGCCTGGAAGGCCAGTGTACATTAAAGAACATACAGCATCACACAGATGTGACACTGCCTCTGATTTGGTTTTTCAGCTTAAAGGCATTTGCTTGTACTTCATACTAAACTAACTAGAAACATTTCTGTAACTGAAATGTTGCATAAAAGTTTACTTTTAGAATACAAAAGTGAACAAAAGGTATATTTGTACAAGAATATTTAGATATCATTAGTATTGCTTACTCTTTATTGAATAATTAAAAATTACACTTCTGAGGAGTTAATTCACAAGTGATCACTGAGGCATGTGTATTTGTAATGTATGGACTCTGTATTTTTATATAGTATCTTTCAGATAATATGACCTTTTCTTTTTGTTAGTGCTTATGATTTCTTCACATTTCAGCATCGCTCTACGGAAGCAGATGAGTTAATTTAATTAATTTCATTTTCTAAAACTAGTGATGGAAAACCTTTTGGGGAATAAGAATTAAAGATACAGTCAAGTTATTCTTAGTTGTTCTCCATGTTCCGATCAGATAAAATCTCAATGAAAATGGTTTGAAATTACAACAAACCTTCACCTCAGATTTTTCTTTGAACCTTACCCAGCCCCAACTGTGAGCTCACATGTGACTCATCTGACAATTCATCTTTTCTTCCTTCTAGAGATGATCTCTGCACAGAATATACCAGCAGCCCAAAACCGCAAGCTCCCAATGGCTGGTGTCTTCTGTATTCATGGATTGTGGCACTGGGATGAACATTTCCTGAGATCCCCTTAAAAGCTTTACCTCAAAAATTCTGCACCCTGGCAAAAGGAATGAGTAGGAATGAGTGTGCTCTGTGCTTCCAAACTTGTAGACGGTATTCACTTCACACTTCAGCCTACTAGTGCTGATATAGAAAAAAGTTTCTTTATATCTATCTAATGCGAAATTTTACAGAAGGTTTTCCCTTAAAGGCCATTTCCTTACCTGAGCTTCAAGTGCAAAAATAGAGACATGAAATAATATTATGAGTTCCCAAACAGTCTCAAGGAAAAAAAATAAAACACTTGTAAGTTTTATTTTGTGTGTACAATTCAGCAGAGTCTTAAAAAGGCATGAAATAAGATTCAGATTATTTTGAGCTCCATGGCCAGGTTTTGTTGAAAGACTGAATCTCTTCAGCCTGAATTCTGCATTGAGAACAAAGCATAATCTGCCATTGTGTTCCTCAATGTTGCAATGTTACAAGGTTGAGTGAGTCAATCTTCCCCTGTTAATGTGATAAATGATCAGATTAAGACATTTCCTGATTTATGAATCAGGGCTGGTCATCGTAAGGGTCAAAAGGAAGATCACTCATGCTGAAAACACCCATTCTGTTACAAGGGAGCACTGCACTTTTTGCTTGAAGGGTCCACCCATCTTGTGTTTACTACAGCAGACACTTGTCTTGAATTGTGAGAGAGAATGCAGTTTTTGTTGTTTTGGGTTTTTGTTTTTGTTTTTGTTCTTGTTTTTGTTTTTGTTTTTCTTATTAGGACAAGTAGGTGAGACCCTCAAACTGTATTTTGGAGTGGAATTTAAACTGCCATATTGTCTTTCTGACGTGTTTCGATGAAGACCACTTAGATGTGCTAGAAACTGCAGCTGGCTACTACCCACTGCAATGATTCTTATATTAGAAAGGATTCCACTGCAGTTTTGCCATTTTATTTCATTATGTATATCAACAGCTGTTGTCTGTTGAGTGCTACAGAGCAAGCTCACCAGTGAGGCCAGCTTATTAAATTCCTGGGAACAGCAATGAGATAATTTGTATATTCTTTGTGTGTCTACAAGAAAGCACAGAAGAGTAACAAGCAAGAAGTATATTTTACCAAATGAGTATCTCTGCTCTGTAAAAAAAGTTTCTGTTCTTCTGTGGAAAAAACAGTTTAATTCAAAAGATTTTCATTTAATAAAATAATCCAGCTCTGGGTTGAATTTACTCAAATAGTACACTAATGCAGGATGAACAGCTGATGTTAGACTGCTGGCATACAACACAGTCATAAGAAATTTTTTTTTCTTATGCATGTGTAATTGCAAGGCTGCCTACCATCATTTCTGTGAGTTCTTGAGAGGGAGAGAGGCTTTGACAGGTGTTTATTCATGCCTTGACAGTGGTCAAATTTCCAGCAGAAACATTAATAAATATAGTTTTAGAGGTAAACTGCTAGACACTGTAACATGGTCCAACTTACTCCTAAATTTTTGCTATTTTGTCAGGAAATAGTTTTACACAGACCACTTTTAGAAACCTGCTATACTGTGTCGCATTTAAAGGTGGTCTTCAAAAATTCTGTTAACAGAATCATGCTATCTTTATAGCAAAACCCAAATATAATTATTTGTTTCATTACTTATATAGCTGATACTACTTTGACAGCTGTTGCCACAAAACACTAATTTGGCTTAAAAATAACACAACAATAGCATCAATACACTTCCCAGAGTTCTTCTGCAGCTGCTTTGGGATGACACACAAAACCTCCCAAATGGCCGCAAATGAAAGCAAAACAATATGTGCTGATTTATGTTGCATTCTGAATGTCAATAAAACTGGGATCTAGCAAGGGGCACATGAGAGCAAATGCCATAAGAGGCATCTGCCACTGATAAGTGGTGCTGCCAGTGCTACAGAACTCAACATCAGAATTTGACAGTAAAAAATGTCCTTACTGGTGTTTACATGTTTAATTAGCTGCTGATAGGTATCATGAGAACACAAGAATGTATTTAGGCTGATGTTGGTGAAAAGCATATGGTCACATGGTCAATCCAGCAGGAAATATTTACAGCCTTCAAAGTTACGTCACACCCCCAGCATGTGAGCGGGCAGTGGGAGGCTGATCTCTCTGGGAGCTCCAGCTGCAAAACACCACAGACCTGCGCCTGGATGGGTATCATGGAGTCACCTGAGGTTAGTCCATTAGGTCCAATTTGTGTCAGTCCAGATTAACACCTCGGTATGCATTGCAAAAAAATAATTATTTCCCTTCGGTTAGGAATGAAGACAAAGTACGGTTCACCTCTTGTCCCTGTTTCCTGTCTTCACATGGCAAAACACAGTCTTTAAGGGCCGTGGCTCTTGGTGGTCTCACCAGAAAGGTCAAAATTAGGTTAAGTTGTGAAGTCTGAATTACTTTTTCAAATTTCTTTTGGAAATGAGGCCTTTGCAACTCAATGGAAACCTGGGGGAAAGAGAAGCTGGAGGAAGTCAAAGTTCCTACATATGATACTTGATCTACGTCAGGTGTGCCATAGCTGTGAAGAGTTTAGGTAGGCTCCGTATGCCATGCTTTGAGAAACTAACAAGTGAGGAGGACAGAGGTTTCCTATTTCTCTTGCTACTAGTAAATTTGATGTCACGGTCATATAGTGGCAAGGGATGGGAGGAAGCAACTGAAATATAAATTTGTTGCAATTCGCCAATCCACAGCAGCATCTCTGCCTGCACTCTTACATGAATTAAAACAACCCAGAAAACATTTTCATGCTTCATTTCCTAGTTTGCGATATTTTAAACTGTAAATAGGATAATGAGAAGTGAAGATTTTCAGACAAGGGAACAGGCTCTTTTCATCACTGAAACTGAACTGTGGGTGTTCCCTTGGCAAGCACAGGACTAAATACACATTAGGAACACAAATTTAATGTCAGGAACATTAAATATATAAAGAAAGGGATTTTTAAGTGGTAAATATTTATTAAAATAGTTTGAATGAGTAAGATTCTAATTAAAGTTTAATAGGAAATGTGGCAATTTTTGGTACATATTTAAAAAGAACTTTCTATTTTAAGAAGTGGAAGAGTGTAAACTAGTCTGAGAATCTGTAACTGGAAAATAGAAAGTGAGACAAAGATTACTTGCTAATGTTTCTCTAATTTGAATGGTGACAGGACTGCACACATTTTTTTTTAACCTTATCTAAGAGCTTGTCTGTCTCTATGACAAGAGATATAGGTAATAAATATTATGCTATAATAACTGTATACAAAGAACATTCTGAATTGAGTTGTTTTTTTCTTACTATAATTGTTAGCTGCTCTTTTAAAATAATGGCTGCAATTGATCTTTCCCTCAGATTTGGAGGACTTCAAAATATTGAAATACAGAAGAGTGAGATTAATAAAAGGTAATCCTTAGAAAGCAAAAATCTAGAGTGCATGTGGGGAAGTGTGTAACAAACATTCTGTGTGAGGAAGCCTTTTAACTGCAGACATAATTTTGGACAGTGTTTCTGTAACCCAGAGTTTGCAATTGGCTAAAATGTCCCTCACCACAATAAATCCAGAATGCACATGCACAGAGATGTGACGTGACCCTGTGCAATGAACCAGGGGCCAGCAGGAGGGCCTCTGCTCCCTGAGTCCTTGCCATGACACTCTGCAAACATTTGTATTGTTGGCTCTTCCCTTGCCATCAGCTAAGCTTCAGAAGAGCTGAAACTGGGCTGTAGTAGATTCTTGTACGCCCGAGAATCTTTGCCTGACCCAGAGGAATGATGCAAGAGAGAATTTGGGTGCATGAGACCCTCTAACAAGTTCAGGCTGCAACCAGGTGTGAGAACATGTTTGCCCGCTGGGCAAGCTGGTATCTGAGAAAGGGCTCAGACTCCCACTCCATTAGGAATTTAGACCTGGAGTTTACAGCCTGTGGCTCACAAACTGTTTTTGACTTAAAGCCTACAGAACACAGTGAAAAAAGGAAAAAAGCAGCCTCCTGCTGCTAAACTTATACTTGCTCCACAGAGGTGTTGTCAGCCTGGGAAGATTTTCAGGGCTCTAAAAAGAAAAACAGGAGGAAAAAAAAACCTGATTTGTGAGCCCTACCTTTCAATGGAGATTGAAATTCAAATCGTGCAGTCAGTCACAAGAAGATACTTGAACTACATTCAGGGAGTTGTGAGAATGATGATTTAAGTACCTGGGAGGAAAGATCCTTTAGGTGAAACATATTAAATTCAATGGGAGCAAGTTTAGGCCCAAAACTGGAGAAGATTAAAGAAACTATGAGTATTCTAATACAAGTCCTGTGAAATAATATATTTATCTATTAATCAAAGAAATGTGAAGATTTTTGGAAAAGATAATTTTAAATTAACAAAAGCCTTAAATACCCCAAACCTAATCAAATGAGAGGAAAAATATAGTTGTTTTTTATTGTGAATGACCAATGTGGTACATATTTTAATAGTAATTTTGAGAGATTTATGAGGAATCATAATGAACATAATTAAAATAATCCAATTATCCTGGATGTGCAATTTTGCCAGTTGTGGTCTGTGTTTCATTCTCTGATGCATCAGCATTTGAATACAAAAGTTTAAATTAGACCCCACAAGATTATTTATATGTATATTTGCCAAAGCAAAAAATAGAGCTTTCTAAACTGCTTTGAAGTGCATTATGTCATTTAAACCTCCATAATGTGCATAATAATTGTGCATATTACAGATGAGTTAATCACCATATTTTTCCGGAGATAAAAAGAGGGGTCAGGGGAAAATTAGGGCACAGACTTTGTACAAAAGTTTAATGCTCCTCAAAATCTGAAGAACTTTTATATTACTCATAAGGTGTTTTTAGTTTTCAGCTGGCCTCTTCTTTTTTTTTTGTCAGAAGTGGCAAATAAGCTTACTGATAAAATCAAATCAATCTCAATTCTCAGTAGTCTGCATTCAAGAACTCCATAAGAAATTTGTGAAGACTTTCTTTCATGGACCACTGAATGATGAACTTCACACAAATCTTTTGTACCAACTTTAGTCTTAATCACTCTGCAGTTGGGATTTACAGGTGCATTAAATTTCTCTATATTGAAGGAAAAAAGACTAAAACCTGTGGCCCAGATCCTATAATTGAAAAGGCAAGGATGGATTTTTTTATCTTTGTAGATTTGAAGAATTTTTCTTTTTTCACTTGTACAATTAAATCATTTAGATAATTTCTCATTATTCTAGAGTTCAGCAAATTTTCTGTTTAAAATACTACCTAAAAAAAATACAGGGAAGTTGCTGGCTAATTACAGGAAGAAGTGAAAATTATTTGTCTAGTTCAAAATGGTGTAACTGTGCAATTTCCGTGGGCACAGCTTATTATGAAATAGAAACCAGCAAAAAAATACATAAATATAAAGCAATTTTCGATCGAGTACACCAGGAGATTGGTACTCCGGGCGTGTTCTCAGCACTGGTGATGTTGCACCTGGAGCACTGTGCCCAGTTCTGGGCTCCCCAGCCCAAGAGAGACACGGACATCCTGGAGAGAGCCCAACAAAAAGTCAAAGATGTGGGACTGGGATAACTCCTCTGTGAGCAAATGCTGCGAGAGTTGGGGCTGTTCAGCTCAGGGGAACCTTATCAATGTATTTCAGTATCTGATGGGAGGGTGCAAGGGGGACAGAGACAGGCTCTCTTCAGTGGTGCCCAGAGACAAGACAGGAGGCAACGGGCACTCACTGGATACAAGAGGAGCCATCCAAACATCAGGAAACACCTTTTCACTGTGAGAGACACTCACACTCTCTGGCAAAGTTTGCCCAGTCAAGTCTTCCTCTTTGGAGGCAGTCAAAAGCCAGCCCTGGACAGGCTGCACTAGGGCGCCTTGCTTGAGGAGTGGCTTGGACCAGCTGACCTTCAAAGGTCTCTTCTAACCTCAGCCATTCTACGAATTGGTGAAAAAAATCAAGCTTATACAGTTTTTCATTTTCTCTTATGTAGTTTCAGAGAGCTGGGTTGTTTGTTTTGGTTTTGGTTTTGGTTTTTTTTGTTTGTTTGGTTGGGTTTTTTTTTTGTTAGATGAGTAGCTACAGTTCTCACCTTTCTACATCCTAGTATGCAATCTGTCCATGAGTGTGTTGAGCTTAAATCAGGAAGATGAAATCTTTGTAAAGGGATGGGCACACCGGGTTTTCTTCTATTGTACTTTCTTAAAGCTGTCTCAAGCCTCGTCTTGGGGAAAACAAGAAGTTTCAACATCACAGCAAAAACTATATACAAGAAATACAGGGACAAAAGAGACAGAAGACTTTAGAAGTACAAATAAAAACTAAGGATGTGGATGCCTTTCAGAACTGGAGGGCTAAAGGGGATGTGAATTTGGTGAGTAAACATGTACAGATCTACCAATCTGTTCTATGTTAATTTGGTCAGATTCGATTTATTACTGTTTTTTTTCTTCTTGTGTGTGTGCAATTGAACATCACTGATCCTTTTTACTTAATTTCATCTGGTTTTGGTTGGGTTTTTTTAATAATTTCTTTTTGTGTAGATTGTAAAGTCAGACATTAATATAAAGACTAGAAGCAGAATAGGTCTATGTGTATGTCAGGAGATCGATCTGTTCTTATAAAATATATTGTATTATGCTATTTTTAATCATAAGATAACACTATCTGTAACAATTAGGTGTGTTTTTTAGTTATTTGTTACTTGGAAAGGATGAAAAATGAGCATTTTTTATAGAGTTTAATAAATCACATTATGTGTTTTCCACCATGTCACAGTAAATGCACAGTCCTACTGGGGTCTTTTATTAGCAGACTGTAGAACATATTTTAAAACTTTATCTTTATAACTAATATTTTAAAAATAATGACTATTACGTGAGTGGATTCCCATAGGTTATGTCAGCACAATGCTGTTACTACAACGAGGTATTCCATATGCTTCCTTTCTCCTTATTCTCAGTAGTTGTGTGCTCTGGCTTTCTTTCTCTGAGAGGGAAAATATGATTTTTAAATTATTTCTGTTGTTCACATGTTTGTGTTAGATCAAGGGCAAGTGGAAAGAAAGTCTGCACTGAAGACATTGCTATTTTTATATATACCTCTGACCCAAGTTTTTATTCAATTTCCTGTTGTGCTAAATACTGAAACAGACACAGAACATCACTTATTTTACTCTTTAAGCTTATATGTAGGTACGTTTTTTTTCCTGCACACACAGAACATAGTGGAACTTTTCTGACCAATTCTTAATAAATGGAACTGAAATAGGTCAATAATTTGTCATTTTATTAATTTTCTTGTAATGTCCCTTCTTCATCATGAGGGTGCTGTAGCCATGAAGCTTCTGTTGCATTCTGATAATTGTCCCTTAAAGTCGGAGGGCATGAAATCACACCTAGCAGAACTTGCACAACGACAGCATCTTAAAGGATGCACAGTGGTATAAATAGATAAGCCTATGTATGTAGTGTATAAATACAAACCGTGCTGTGGTATAAATACCACTGCTACATGAACCAGTACTGGTTGGTAGCAATGTACAGAGTGCCACAGGACATTTAGAGGTATATAGAGAGGGCACGCAGTTTTCCAGCAGCCAGTGAACAAGGAGACATTCCAGTGGCTTGTGGATGCCACCCATCTTTTGACAGTCTTAATAAGAATTGTGATTATCTTTCCATTTAGGGTAGTGCATGTTGTTCACACAAAAATATTCAAATATTCAGCAGTGTACTCGATTGCTGACAAAGGTGTCATTTTAGAGTGGATTGAGGTTTCCCCAGAGAAAAATGCAGAGTTTTTTCCTTGGGTAGATTCAGGAACTTTTTGTTCCCACAAAATGTATTTAATCCCCATTTTCAAAACCAACTACTTCAAATCTGGGAGGTACTACTATGACTTTTGGCAGGGGTGGAGGCTAATGACCCCTTGAGATCTATTCTGACTTACTTTTTCACAATTCTTTCGTAGGTCTATTAGTCTTTTGATTAAATCAGATACTCAGTTTTTGAAGCTCCTTTGGGTAGATTCTACTTAAAGAATCAGTGTCAGGATACTAGCTTTAGGCCAGCTTGAAAAATCCTGTTGAGACAAGAGGCTTATGTTTTAGTGGCCTTGCCTTGTGTACATTTCACATACTTTCCATATAATCCCATATTTTGGTAAATTCTGTCTCAGATGAAATATTTACTATATGACTCAGGGAAAATGTTTGAGAAGTTTCATCTTGCAACAGTAGCTCACACTGCCTCAAAATATCTTGTGTTGTGGGACCTTGAATTTTTTCTGGTTGTTAATTTTCTTCTGTAATTATTAATATATAATTTATCTGTCAGAAATTTCCTGCAACTGGATTATTTGTGTTTCTTTGAAATGACGAAGAAAGGTTACGTAAAATTTATCCGTTTATTTTTATATTTCCCTTTTTACTCTAGGGTGGTGGCTTGAGAACATCTGAACATGCAATCCCTTGAGATCAAGATATCTATTATCAGTCAATATTTTTTTAAGCAGATGTGTCTGTTCTGAGAGAAATAGGTTGCAGTTAATTTATGTTCTCAGTTACAGATTAAATTATTGAATAGTGGCTCATGATAACTACCTCAGGTGAGAGTAGAATCTGCTCTGCCTAAAATTAATTAATTCTTGTGTGTGGTTCAGTACTGCAATACCCATGCTCTTTTTTTTCATTTAAATCCTCTGCAAATAGGATTTCATAAGGCTACCAGGGGCAGGCATCAGAAGGATCTCCACAGTACCCTAATCTGACAGTGTGATCCATCAGTCCCTGAAGCTGCACATTCCTGCAGTTCTGTGATGTGCTGGAAGCACAGATCATGATGTTCCACGGAAATACCACTCTGTTGCTGGAAGGGCATAAAAATGCACAGTGGTTACATAAAAGATACCACATCATTCCTGTTAATCGATTACTTTGATTAATTCCTCTTTCTCAACTGATAAAATTTGTGGTGATATTTGTGAATGTAAAGCATATCCTATAAGGGGATTTATTTAAAGGGTGGCTGTTTCACTAGCATTTTAGTTGAATCAAAAATTATGTAATATACTAAGATATGAGTGCCAGTAAAATTCCTCATTCAAACACGTGACACACCATGTACATTAAATACTACACTAAATTTCTAAACTTGACATGTAAGAGAACTTCAACACTCAAATATTTGCATAGACAATGAGATAATTAGTGTTTTCATGTCACTTTGCTAAAGTCTGATAATGAACATCAAAAAGTTGTTACATAAGCAGCAGAACTAGTAATTTATTTGTGTCATCTGTTTCCTTAATGCAGATGGAAAGTTCTTCAATAATAAGATCTGTTCTCCCTATTACTGGTCTACCTCTGTAAAGTTTGTAGATATGTAATGTCTTTACAATGTCTTTACCTCCTGTTAGTTTTGTTAGGAATCAGCTTGGAGAAGGTATTAGGACAGTGTGATGAACTTAGTCTTGGTTCTTCGGGAAATTATATTAAATTACTGCGCTTTTTTTACCATTTTAATATAGTGCATAAGCAGCACTCTATGAACAGTACATTTGCTTCTTTAGCTAATATCAGTATATGGTACTATTAAAAATACATAGGTAAGATATATGACATAACAATATTGAAGTGCTTTTCCACTCCGGAAGTGATTTTTTTATTTGCTGAAGTGCTTTATAAATTCATGTTACCTCTTATCTGGTAAGCTGGTACAGCTGCCAGTTTGCCACTGATTTACCAGAACATCAGCAGCATCTCTATTGTTTTGCTCTGCGAACAGAGATGAAGAAATCATGAGTCTGCCTTCCAAAATTTCAATGAAAAGATAATAGGTTGGCTAAACTTCTTGCAGCTTTTCTAGTAGGAGTTGTGAGGGTTTTGTTGAACAAGCAGCAGCAAGGCAGATTGCATTACAACGTTGAACACACGTTCTTTCATTAAGAGAAGAAAGGCTGGGAAGGACTAACACTAAGAAAGGCTGAGGCGCTCGCATGTCTTGACATTTCCATGTTTTATGGAAAACTTCTGGCACCATATGCTGTACATTATATGGAAAGAAGAAGAATATAGAAGATTAGGAAATAACTTTTGCTAGGCATATTTCAGTAATGTTAGTAAAATATGAACTAGAGCTAGTACAGGGTAAGCACTAAATTGAGAGTTTTTCAAAGATCTCTGATTTAAAGATTGAATACAACATTAAATAATCTAGAAGTTTTCTTCATGGAAGTATCCATTAATCCAAATAAAAAGACTTGAACTTGAGGAAGTGAGATTTTTAGAACTACCCAAAAAGACTGATTCATTAAGATTTTAGAAAATTTCACAGTAATATCCTTTCCTTGTGGCCTTCTCAAGACAAGTTAAAGATGCCAGAGGTAGATAAAAGGATCTTAATTTTAATACTAAATGACAAGTCAGTTTGGAAATTATTTTATCTAAACTGGGTACCCATTCAGCTTTAGACAAAACTATGCCTAATAGCTAGAGAGTCACAGCTGATATAGTGTGATATAATCCTAATTTGCTTTCCTTCAGATAAAACTCCAGATCAGATTGTAAAGTTCAAGGCATTTTCTGTTACCACCCCAATTTTATTCATCGCCTGGAGGTTTTAATGCTTTATTTGTAGATACTAAATACAAGTTGAATCTGAATGTTATTTTATTAGATGGAGAGACATTGTTTTAAATGAGTCATAGATGAAAACTATATATCAGGAGTCCAAGTATTAATTAAAAAGAATATGCCAGATTCAGTGGCATAAAAATACCATAATGATGAACAATTATTATAGGATAAGATCCTTTTCTGGCAGAAGATACATTCCTTGGATTTTCATGTCATTGCCTAAAGCAGTAAGAGCTGCCATGGTTAGTGGTTGGCAATTTAATCCCAAATTGCAGGAGGCTTGCCAGACAGAATTTTTAAAACTTCAGGATTCAGAGACTTTGTGTTGCATGTGCTTGTAAATTAAAACAGTTGGAGTCCTTCACCAAGTCTTACTTGTAGAAAGTTCAGGAAAAGGCAAGATCATTTGTTTACCCTGCAAGCTGGGATGGTAAAACTATAGTTTTGAAAAGAAAATCCTTTAATGAATATTTATCATCACTGTCCCCCCCACCCCTGACACCAAAATGGCTTCAGCATTCCTGGGCACCAAACATATCCCTTATTTTAGGAGATGATCATATTTTAGTGTCAAAACAACTCGAGGAAGAAAGAACAGTACATTCTAGGAAGTGTGTCAAATTCAGTTCCAGTCAACAATTTAAACTGTGACAATCTTATACTGCAATTCTTAAAACAGGTGCTACTTTGTGCAAGTTATTTCCTGTTAGACTATGGAGTGGGATTTCTCAATCATTTTCTGCATAGTTGTGCGTATCATCATTGAATTAGCTTGCCATATCTGACTAAAGGCTTTATAGTGATGCCTAACTCCTAATTCTGGAGCCATCAAATATTTGAATTACTATAGATAGGCCAAATTTTTCTGAAGGATCAAATTCTTTTTCCATTTAATGGCAAATCTTACCTTCATGGGATAAAAACTGCAGTGTCTCTACCAACAGTAGTAAAGATCATTACAGGCTATTGAGTTAAGTAGAGGATGAAAGGTGCAGTCCAAGACCAAATATTTCCTTTGAATAGTTTATTTTCTTTTGCAGTTGAATATTGTTCAATAAGTATCTGAGTGTCTGCTATTTAGACTGTTTTACTATGTAGAGAGTATCCATTTTTCAGATTATAACTAGTGTAATCAATAATCTAGACAATGATTTAAATTCCCACTTAACCTCACGGATTCCAGCATTCCCACCTTTCCTTCTCAGGCGTTTGAAAATACTTGGATGCTCTGAAAAAATTCTTATTCTGATGAGGACATAAAAGTAGCATTGTTTTGTCTTTTGAGATTAACTGAAAGGACAAATAGTGACCTCAGCCTGCTAAGGTCTAGGACATTGTGGGAGTTAAGACTAATAAAAAACTTAGTTTTTACACCTTTTCTAGGATCAATTTTGATAACAGCATTGATGATGATGGGTTGCTGTTTAGACAACACACCTGTAGGTAACTTAACTCTGGAAGATCAATAGTAGCAATAAAATTAGCTAATCAATGGAATGTGCATACAGTGGATGTAATAATTTATAAAGACTGTGAGATTAGGCATAACCAAGCAGTTCTGTCCAGTAGTGTCTAAGGTGATGCAATGCACTCACTGAAGAGGATTCAAATGTGGTTGAGCAAGTTCTCGGTGAATTAAAAGAATCTTTCCTTGATTAGGCCAGAAGAAAATCTGATTGAACAAACACAGCTGGATTTTAGATTCATGGCTGTACCTCCCCAACATCCCCATACATAGAGAAAAAAAAGAGGTGATAATTGGCATGGCTGGCATTATTGTGGGATGGCTTCTGAAGGATCAGCTAATCAGCTACTCATTGAGGTTATCTGTCCACTGATCTCCTGCTGACAGGCAGTAAAAATCATGGCTGCCAAATAGTTTTAAAGCAGAGATCTCTCTCAGGATGCCAAGCCTGCAAGGCCTGTTATTTTGATGTAGTTTGCCTGGATGTAGACGGCCTGATTTGGAAATCATTCTCTTTGACAGATGTTGTTTTCGCCTTCGGCTTCATAGGAAAGTGAAGCAAGTAATAAACATAATAAAGTCACAGAACTTAGAGGTAAGCTTTCAAAGTAGTCCAAGAAAAATGTTGTTTATATTTTCTGAACCGAAACCAGGACTGTCTCTGGACAAATACATAATTGTAACCCATGGCATTCTCTTCTGACTGAACACCATATGATTTTATATTTACTTCCCATACATTTTGGGAAAGACAACCTGTTTTCAAACAGTGAGTATTTTAAATCCAACACAATTCATAACGCATATTTAATGGTCACTTCTGACTAACAGCAGCTGCCACTTCTGGAGCATTTGAGAAACAGAGGTAGACTGCAGATGTTGCAATGTTTTCTAAAATCTTGGGATTGTCTTTGAGCATTTCTATCACAGCTTTGAGACTTCTAAATCCTCTCTCTGTTTGCCATATTGTATTGGGTTTTTATGGCCAGGTTTTGGTAGTGGTGGGGACTACAAGGGTGGCTTCTGTGAGAAGCTGACAGAAGCTTCCTGCATGTCCAATAGAGCCAATGCCAGCCAGCTCCAAGATGGACACACCAGTGGCCAAGGTTGAGCCCATCAGGGACAGTGGCAGTGCCTCCAGGATAACACAGTTAAAAGAGGGAAACAAATTACTGCACAAGAGATGGGCAGTAATTTTGTATTATTAATGCACAATTATGGGCAGAGAACAGAGGGGTGAGAACACGTGAGACAAACAGCTCCACAGACACCAAGATAGTGCAGAAGAAGCACAGGAGGTGCTGCAGGCACTAGAGCTGGGATTCTGCTGCAGCCCATGGTGCAAACCAGGGTGAAGCAGCTGTTGCCCTGCAGTCCATGGAGGACCATGGTGGAGCAGAGATCCACCTGCAGCCTGTGGAGGAGACTCATGCCAGAGCAGGTGGGAGCCTGAAGGAGGCTCTGACCCCGCGGGAAGCGCACACTGAAGCTGTGAACCTGTGGAGAGAGGAGTCCACATGGGAGCAGGTTTGCTGGCAGGACTGGAAATTCTGTGGGAGCCTGATGCAGGAACAGCCTGTCCTTGAAGGACTGACCCCTGTGGAGAGAGACCCACACTGGAGCAGTTCATGAAGAACTGCAGCTGATGGAAGAACTCACGTTAGAGAAGTTTGGGGAGGACTGTCTCCCCTGGGAAGGACCCCACTCTGGAGCATAGGAAGTGTGTGAGGAGTACCCGCTAAAGAATAAGGACCATCAGAGACAGTGTCTGATGAACTGAGCACAGCCCCATCTCCTATCCCCCCATCCAGCTGGAGAGGAAGGAGGTAGAGAAGATTGGGATTGAAGTTGAGCCCAGCAAAAAGGGATGGGCATGCAAGATTTTCTTTCATTTCTCATTACTCTACCCTAATTTGATTGGCGATAAATGAAGTTTCCTGCGTTGAGTCTGTTTTGCCCCAAATGGTATTTGGTGAGTGATCTTTCCCTGTCCTTGTCTCAACCCACAGGCTTTTTGTTTTATTTTCTCTCCCCTGTCCAGCTGAGGAGAGTGATAGACCACTCTGTTGGGCACCTGGCATCTGGCCAGGGTCTAACCACCACAAATATTGAGGAACTTGTTTGTTAGGTATTTTTCTGTTTGGAGTGCCAGAATTAGAACTTAATGCAAACTCTGCAGATTACAAAGCTTGGCTCATTTTATTTGCTACATTTGAGTAGCTTAATGTGGTGGGGTTTGGTTGGTTTTTCTTTGGTAATTTTCTTTTGCTCATTTATACTTAATATGACCTAATTCTTAAAACTCTCTTGCACAAGTCAATTCAAGCAACGTGACATAAAAGCATAAACTCTTCTGAAACCATAGGTCATTCGAAACAAGTGATTGCTTCTGCCACTAGTTTTTGAGACTACAGGTTGTAAGCATACAAATGATAAAAAAAGTCTTGTTGTTCTTTGGTCTACTTCAAAACCTGTGGTAAGGAAAGCACACCTGCCTTGGACACACTGCTTAGAGAATCTTCTTCTTTATGACTTCTTCTAAAACAGGACCATGATGATGTTAAACACCAAAAAAGACCCTTTGGCCTCAGAGGTTTAATTCTAGCACTTAAGTTAATTTTTAAAGAGGCATGTGGCTTAAGGACCTAGAGCACGAAGAAAAACGAGACAGATTATCTCCCTTCTAAAACCAGCTACACTAGGAAAACCTAGAAATAAGTGTTATTTCCTCTCCTCTGAAATTTCAGTCTAGCATGCAATTTATTTATTATTGGAACAACAAGCAACACTCTCTGTGCTTTTGGACATATCATTGTATTGCTCATGATGAACAACCTACTCTTTTTTTTTTTTTTGCTTGATCCACACAGGCGACTGCTAATTCGGGATCATAGGATAACTCCTATTGGAGGGGATCGTGGTAGATCTCCTTGTCCACCCTCCTGCACTGACAGGATCAGCTATGGGACAAACAAGGTTACTCAGGGCTTTATCCAATTGAGTGTTGAAAACCTCCATAGCTGGAGATGACACAATCTCTTTGGATAATGTGTTCCTCTGCTTGACTGCTCTCATGATGTCTCCTTATATTCAGTCTGAACCTCTTCTTCTTTCACCTCAATGTCCATGCGCTTGTTCCCCACCTTGTGAAACACTGAGTAGCCTGGCTCCAATTTCCTAATTATGTCCCAGTAGGTACTGTCAAGGCTGCTGTTAGGTGTCCCCAAAGCTACATGTTCTTCAGGCTGAACAAGTCCTGTTCCTTCAGCTCTCCTCACATCTTAAGTTCTCCGGCCCTCAACCATCTTGATGTCTCTCTGCTGAACTTGCTGCATTTTATCAATTTCTTTCCTGTATTTTGGGAGTCCAGAACTGGACATGGGATCTACATATGGCCTAACAGACTATGTAGAAGGGGCAATCATTTTCCTGGCTCTCCTGGCTCTGCCCATATGAATTCAGCCCAGCGTACTTTCGGCCTTCTTCGGTGACAGAGTACTCTGATGGCTGATGCGTAATTTGTCACTGCCCATCCACCAGGAACCTCAGGACCTTTTCAGCTCCTTTTTCAAAGCTGTCTCCAACTCATCTGGCTCCTTCATGTCTGCTAGAGGTCTTTCTTCCCAGGTGGAGGAGGCTGCATTTATCATTGTTGGATTTCATAAAACCTTCCAGTCCATTTCTCCAACCTGCCAAGGTTTCTCTGACTGGCAGCCCTGCCCTCAAGGTTCCTTTCTCCCCAGTTTGGTGCCACTTGCAGGCTTGAAGAAAGTATATTCCTTCACCTGCCGCTTATTGATAATGATACTGAAGGGTACAGGTCCCAGATTGACTTCTTACAGTACTCCACTTCTTACTGGCCCAGTGATCACTACTCATAGAACTCAATTATCCAGTTTTAGCCTATCTAGTTATCCATTTAACCAGACTGTAACATCCTAATTAAGATGTAAGACCCTTATTTCTGCAGGGTCTCTCTGAAGACCTTGTCAATCTCTTTTTGAAGTTCCCTGGTCTTGCACAATCAGCACAGCTGCTCACACAGTTCCTTGACTTGGCGACACAGCTCCTCAGCCAGGTCGTGACTCTTGCAAACAAGGACATCTTGTGTGCTCCAGCCTTCATCCCAGGCACTGCCAGCAGTCTGGTGAGGCGTGCTGTCCCTCTGGAGCTCTGTTTGTGTCTGCTCTCTGCTGTGCCAAGGTAGTCATTCCAGTCATGGTCCTTTCCTTAGAATATGATGAATGGGTGTTCGACCTTCTTTAACGATGAGTCAGCTGAAGACAAAAGCTCAAAGCTTTTGCTAAAGCCTGTGAGAAACTGATAAAGTTCACTAGGATGAAAAGGCTGTAGTTTCCCTATCCCAGCAGCAGCAGACTAGAATTAATTTAGTCATAATATGTTAATAATACAGCCTCAGTAATACTGGAGAATAAAGTTTCTTCCTCTGAATCATCTCCAAAAGTCACCAAAAATGTATTCTAATACAAGCAATAGAGCTGATGATTCTGTAGGGGAAAATCCTCACACTTGAACCAATTCTGAGTCAATGATATACCTTCAGGAACTGACTCAATTTACTAGCTTCAGAGAAACCTACCTGGGGGATTAAAATTGTGGGTGGTTGTATGCTGGATGAGTTTATTCAGTGAAGAGTTTCAATAAGAAGCAGAGTCAACAATCCATGAGGTACCCTCGTGAGAAATGAGGAAGAAAAAGATAAGGAGAAGTGATGAAGGAAGTAAATGAGACTTCCTCATTTGGCCATGGCCAACTTTAATAACTGCCTTCAAGTCTGTGTAAGTTCATTTTGAGTGGTGTGAAAAGTGTGTCAGTGGCTCTGCAGAATCTGCCAACTCCTGATCCAAAATAAGGAGAGGTTCCTTTATATCTGTCATAACCTAGGTTCCATGAGATGATATTGACAGACAATTTTCAACTGTCTGTTAACCATCCTACATCTTTTTCCTACAAGCAGACCACAGTTTAGTGTATCCTTGTCACTTGTTATCTGTGCAGCCACTTAAACACTTAACAGTCAAACAGGAATGTGAAAGTGTTGAGTCTGACTTTCACTGAAATAAGTGGAGAAAGGAATGCTATTGCTAACTTTAATTAAAATTAAGAACTGTAAATTTGTGTTTAACCCTAAATATATTGGAGGAAATTCCACTTGGATCTTAATATTTTCTAATTTCTGGTAACATTTATGATGCTAAAGCCATGTAGAAATCAGATATATCTCATGAAGTCTCTCATTATTCTTCAAGGAATCTGAAAAATTGATTTCTGTCACATCCCTAAATATGCTGTGTATTTGGTATACTTTTGATTGTTCTTGTGGCTTCCTTTATTAACAAACTTGAGTCATACTTTAAATGAGAGGTAATTTAAGACAGCAAGAAGAAGGTGCTAAAATAATACTACTATGGCTACTGAAACAACGATGAAGAGCAAGGATAAAACCATACTGAACATAAATTGCTGAAAAAATATCTACTCCTCCCTCCCTGGGTTTTTTGGTCACATTGAATCTAGTAGGTGATGGCTACACTCTGAAGATAGAAAGCATTCAGGAGAAATTTCTGTGGGGTATTATGGGCTATTTTCTGCAATCACTGGTTCCATGTTCATCAGTGCTTAGAAGGATAAATAACACGCTTGGAGATGAAATAAAAACACAATGTTTGTATGCAGATTTATGGTTCACCTAGATCTTAAATACTACATGCAACCAGTTTAAAACTTATGACTATCTAATAAAACAAAAACAACAACAACAAAAAACACCAAAACCAACCAACCAACCAACCAACCAAACAAACAAAACACCAACAAAAAACCAAAACCACAAACCCAAAAGAATAGAGAAAGCTTACCAAGGAATGGAACAGTTTTGTGGAAGGAAATGCTGAGTAGGTAGGGACTGTCAGTTTAAAAAGAAGACAACAGAAAGAGATATGATACAACTCAGTGAATGAGAGGGAATAAAGAAGTACCTTTCATTTTTCACTGACCCTGACAAATAAGGGGTACCCAATGACAGCGTGTTCAAAACAAACTAAGTACTGTGTCACACAATATGTAATTAGATTGTGAAATACATTTCCTCAGATGAATATAAAGGGAAAAACAAGAAGTGACTTCATGGAAGAAAGCACAGATCATAGTTGAACGAAATAACATGAAAGCAATCTTTATCTCAGGAAAAGCCTATTATCAATGATATTTGCAAAATACAAGGGTGGACAGGAGGAATGATCACTATTAACTTGTCCTATTTACTGCTAGGTAATGAGATTACAGGCCGCTCTATGAACACAGAAGAGCAGAGAGGCACAGCAGCAGATGTTGGAACCTTAATAACCTACTCAGAGAAAAAAGCCCCTGCCCCAACCCCCCTCAGGCTGTCACAGGGGACCCTCAGCCCCATGAGTGGACCCCATCCATGACTCTGTGCCAGAGGCTCTCCAGGTCTCCTTTCACACTAGTGGGGTTTCGCCCATGGGTAAAGGAGTTGTTGTAGGACACAGGGGAACTTACTAGGGGAACTTATAATGTGCTGCTTAGGGTAGGTATCAAAAATGGTGAAAGGGAGAATTCAAGGTCTTTTGGGAAGGAATGGGTGTGGAAGACCAAAAGAAAAGGAGGATAAAAGATGTCTATAAGTTGGCATTTGTTTGGTACATTTGTCTGGTCATGTCCTGCACTTGGTCAATTCAGTCTGACCCATCTTCTCATCAAGTTCATTCCTGATTCTTTTTGTGAGCGGGGAGCTCCAATTCTCTGTTCCACATGTGTGTATGGAGGTCTAGGTGTGGCAGCTGCAGCAGGGACCATGGGTCATTGGGGGTCATGCATCTGGGGTGCCAGAAACGAGAATGAGGGCTTTGGTCAGCGTGTGATCACAGAACTGATCAGTGAGCAGGTGAAGTGGTTTGGAAACCAGAGGTGTTTGTGTGTGTGTGTGTGTGTGTGTGTGTGTGAGTGTGATGGCTGCAGGAATTGTGACTGAAGAGATCAGGGGATCCAGGCCAGGTGCTGAAGACACCAAGAGGTCTGAATGCCAAGAGGGACCTCTGTGCATGTGTGTGTGTGTGTGTGTGTGCGCGTGTGTGTGTGTGGAGGGTTTGTGTGTGGCTCTACAAGGGGTCTGGAGCAGCACCTGGAGCAGGGATGCAGCCTCAGCAGCTCACGTGTCCAGGTACCAGCAACAGGATCCAGAGACCAGATACTGGACCTTTGAGGGGTCTGAGCCCAGTCACTAGAGGAATCTGCATTGTACATATGGATATATTTCCCACTAATGGACCTTCAGCCTGATCAGCTGGAGAGGGACCCTGGACTGGAACAGAGGTTCATTGTGTATGGCCAGAGGGACATTGTGCTGTTTGTTACTGCATGAGTGCCCTGTGTTTCTGCCTGTATTGATCTGTGCAGCTGGCTGTGTGTGCCCATGGGTATGTATTGTACGTGCGTTTCCATGTGTGCCAGTGGGAAGAATTCATGCTCAGCCTCTTTATTGGTTGGACCTGGGCCATGAAGCTGTGGCAGTCTTGCCTCTTTTGACCTATCTGGTTTGACCACTACCTAAAATTTACTGTCACTAGTTGCTACTAGAACACACTGCGTAAGATGTCTTTTGTTCTGACCCAGTAGAGCAACCCTGTACAGACAATTAAGGACGCATTTTAAAATTTCAACGAACGTGCCTAGCAAAAATAATTAAAAATAATGTAATAAATCCCTCTTAAATTCCCCTTACTTCATACTTTGCTTATCTGATTCTCTTCTTTATCCTCCCTACATGATGTCATCTGTTGACTTCGTATCAACTACCCTAACCTTTACACATTCTTATATAACATTTTAGTTTTACTACTTTTATATTCTTTGATTTCACCTGGGGGAAGAATAATCATCATAAATTTAATAGTTCTTCCACTGAACAATGAAAGAAAAAATCAAGAAAGAATCCAACAAACAAAATGAGAACTGGTGTAAATGGTGGCTAAACACTTAGCTGGTGCCTAGCCAAGGTGATGTGAAGTGTGAATTAGGCCTTTATAATTTTTCTTTTCTTTCCATAAAAAAATCACAATAAAAAAGATGGAAAGCTGACATGTAGCTACTTAAATTTCAGTTTGCTGTTCTTAATACCAAATTATGTTATAGTAGTACATACCTATGGACATGAAAAAACATGGTTATACACATCCTAAAGTTACTATCTTATCCCCTTAGTTTTTAAAAGATTTTTCAAAATTTTAAGAAAAACCTCTTCCTTTACGCATGTATGTGAAAATAATTCTGATTACAGCCACCACATATATAGGGTAGGATTCAGTGGAGAAATTAGAGAAAAAGTTCAGCCTAAGAAACAAAATATGCATCATAACCAGTTTAAATTGTGACGAGACTTTAGATTAACAGATTTTAATTAACAGAAAGAAAATTTCAAGCACTTTTTACTGGACTTAGTAATGCAAGGCCAGACCATCAACTACAAGAGTCCATGGATGGGAATTTAGGACAAGAGCTGAGCTCTAGCAGAAGTTTTTTATATCCTCAGGAGCACAGATTTCACCAGTGATGGATTGAACCCTGACTCAAAATAATATTGTCTCTTTCTTACTTCAAAAAACATGTGAGGTCTCCGGTGCAGCTCTTTACTCACATGCACTGAACTGGAGATCAGAGAATATCACAGCCTGAAGTTACATGACTTCAAGTTAGAAATGAGTATGAAGTTTCTTGGAAGGAGCTGAACGTCTTCTCTTCTGTTTGACTGAGCTATACATAACCAAAGGCAATAGCCTGGGGCTGTGTGTTTAAGTTATTTCCCTTGTGCATAAGTTGCACACAATTTAACTGCCTAAGTATTTACATATTTTCTGAGACTTCCTTGTTGTAAAAGAGGAACGTTTGTCTACATAATTGTCAAAACATGCTACTCTTTAATCTGGCATAATATTTACTTCTGTGGTGCTGTGTGTCAGGAATTCAGGCTTAGGTTGTAGATGGTATCAAATTTTAGTAAGTGATAATGACATTAGGGAAGGTTGCCAGGAGAAACATCTGAACTATGCAAGTTAAAAATTGCCATTCAAAGAATTGATTTAGCGTGCTTCTGATTATAATATTCCTTTGAAATGCTATTGAAATTCTTATGCCTATTTGTACTAGGCAATGCCTTCTGTAATGTAGTGCAGCATTTTCTTATCTCTGAAGCTCAGCTGCAGCACATTAAATCAGCCCCCAAGAGCATCCACCTCACATTGTTTCACCAGCAAATCCTTTTACATTTCCCCCCACCCCCAGCAAACATACATAAATGCCTGGTGTTATTAAACTAACTTTGTAAAACACGTATTCAGATGAAAGGGCCAGAGATGAAGACATGAAGACAGACATTCTTAGCTGGCTAGAATGCAGATGCGGAGCTGACAAGCGAGTGGACCATTTTAGCCTATCTGTTCCACTTGATTGGTACAAAGCTTTCCAATGTCATTTTGACTAGCTATGAAATCAAATTATTCCGCATGAAGTGTTGCGCAGCACCGAGCTGTTCTAACAGCCATTGGATATTGTGAGTGACTCTTTGTGCTTGACTCCTCATTTCTATAACTATTCTGGACAACTGTTTTATCCTAAGCAACTAAGAATCCAAAATTTCGTCTCTGCCTGACCCTGGATTGTCAAGTCCAAAGCGAGTCCATGGAGTGCCCACCGAAACTCACCGAGTGTCAAATTCCCTTGGCATGCTTAACTCTCAGGGACACCCTCTGCAGATGCTATTCAGGGGGTCCTGATTTAGGATTGGAGCGCCTAGGATCCTGGGCTTCTATTGTGTTCACAGTTGTCTTTTTGACATGTATTTGACCAGAAAGTTGTTGCACTACCTTTAAAGGGCAAAATTCCACCACTGAAATGTCCCTTTAATCCCTGTAACTGCAACATGCCCAGAGCAAGTGTTTGGAATGGCTCTTGAGCTTGTGTATTAAAAAACATTGGATTGTTTGGAGTTTTTTTCATAGTGGCATTCAGATTAATTTGCAGTATGTTTAGTGAATTTGTACTATGACCAAAATTAATTAAGACATTAAGCAAATAATGTTATCAGTATATGATACTGATAGTTGAATTATCAACTTTTAAAAATGTTTAGTCCCAGTTTAAGATTATATTCATATTATGGCTAACAAGAACTTCTTTTTTTTATATGGCTGTTTGTAGCAGTTTCTGTAAGAAAATATCTAATTTCATAGTCAATTAAATGTGAAATTATGAATTAGTACTGCAGTCAAAATCTATTATTGAATGTACATCTTAAAAAAACCTGCTAAGAACAGCAGTTGTTGGCTTACTGTAAAAAAAAAAAAATTTAAATTTTCTAATGAAAGCTCAATTTCCTCTAAGTGAATAAAGCATACTGGGGAGCATGATCAGAAATACCCAATTAAAAATCTATTTGTTTAATTCCAAATGGAACAAACCCTTTTGATTCACCAAAATTTCTTTGTCACCTAAACCCAAATGAAAATATTTATCTCTAATAGCTATATAACCACATAAAAATAAAGAAAAATGAATGCAATTTTTCAAAAACTTGTGTAGTGTAGCTTTTATCTACAGTTAATATATTCACTGTCAGCTGACTTAAGTGTCTTTAAAATAGAAATGTTGAGCTTACTTTATAGCAGTGTGAGTACCACAGAAAACAGAACGTGAAACAAAAGAGAAAAGAAAATGCATTTTTTAGTCTGCTCCCAGCTCCAGATGGCATGCTGGTTTAGGAAAGAGATAGATAATAGCTACCTTCAGGATACGAGATGAACAGAATGAGGGATTGATTTGACAAGTTTATTGTACTCTGTTCCTTTTGTCCAATGTAGGATTCTTTAATTTATTGCTTTTCTTCTCAGGAAATCTATGGTAATATTAGAGAAGTGCTGATAGTGTAAATACACTACAGTGAGCCACCTGTAGGTAATACTGATGTGACCTGTTTCTCACAGGTATCGAGTTCTCTAATTACCCTAAAAAATTTCAGCTCACATGTCTTCTATTTGCAACTATCATTCTTTCTTTTGTTTGTTCACTCATTCACTCATTCTCTTTTTCTTCTTTCCCACTAAATACATGACTCTGGACAGAATTTTGGAAAGAAGTCTAATGATTTGAGAAATGTTATTGACATTGTAATCAACATGATGCAGTGTGTGAATCTATCAGTTGCTGGAATAACTTATATTACTGCATGTAAGGGAAAAGAGAAAATTTGGTGAGAAGAAGCATCCCACAAAATACCAGTCTATGACAGTAATTAAAATGGAGGAATAATAAAATCACAGTTGTTTGCAGCGTTTCTGCTTTCTCCTGAGTCATTCTACTACATCAGTAGTCAGTGTAAGAAAAATAACACAGGTGTAACACACGAGGCAAGTGAGTTTGCTGTATTAAATCTGACAAACACCATTCAGAACTAAAAACCATTACTGTATCTTAACTACCTGTCTTCCTTTCTGAAATTACTTAAAAGCTTCACTACTTATTTTCTCAGGTGAGTTACTGAATCTGAAAACTGTTGACAAAATTAGTCTTGAATACCATCTTCTGGGGAAAACCTGGAGGACAAGACAATGGGCATTAAACACATTCAAAGTTAAGGTTGTCCATATTTAGCCTTTGGTATTTAATACACATTTTGGCAAATGTCTAGCTTTATAAATCTTAAAAAAATGAAGAACTGTCTTCCATTTCAGGGCCAAAGGTGAAGAGAAAGATTTTAGACAAATTTTCCTAGAATCTTTATTTGAATAATAAAATTTTCATATCATCTGCTCTTAAAATTCCTGTGAAAAAATTACATATGAAATGCCAAGTTAGAACACTCCCCGAAATAAGAAAAAAACCAACACTTCAGCTTGAGTCTGGTGACAACTTTGCACTAAAATCACAGCTAGTTTGTGAATCTGCATTTCAGCTAGTGCTAACAGGGAATGCAAGGGATTATATTCAGGTATTGGTATAATTTTTACTAATTCTTTCTGTCATTTTAAGAATCTGCTGATGCTGGCACAACCTGTTCTAGCCTGAGTTGAAGAGAAAAAATTCTTTCGGAAATCCAGTTGTGCCCTGGCAATTTTTGTCCCAGCTCGTCACCATGAACACACCTCGTGTTCTGCAGACCGGCAGATACTGTGTTCTTATTTTAGCTTAAGGACAGTTGGATTGAATGAGTGAAGGGTCAGGGGAGAATTTGGGCGGTTGTTCCCTACTTGACCTTCTCTGGCCTATAATTCAGGAAAAAATGCAAAAATATCTTCATAAACAGTTGCTATTAGATATTTACTGATAAGTAACACTCACATAAAAAAATTTATTGTACAGGCTCTGTCTGTTGACACCTTCCTATTCCAATCCTTAGTAAAGATTTCTAGTCTAATCTTTTTGAGAGTCTTGATTTTCTCTTGACCACTTCCTTCAGACGATTTGAATTTAGAGAGTTTAGAGATTTAATCCACCAGTCAGGGATTCTGCATGTTTCACATACTTTAAGTTTTTAATTATTTCACAATTTACGNCTTTTTTTTTTTTTTTAACCCCAGTGGTTGAATAAGGCAGAGAATGAAATTTTACCAGACCATTTTCATTAGAGAATTTTAAATCATAGGTTAAACATCACTTTGCTTATTTTTTAACTATTTTATGGAGAAGATATACCATTAGAACCATACAGCTGAACTCTCACATTCACAGTTGTGGAAATTAGTTCTCTTCCTGCTCTGAAGAGTAGCCTAGGCTGTGATAATTACCACTACAAAAAAGCTCCCTTTTATCAAAAGAGTGATTTTGTATGTAATATTGTAAAGAGCAATTGATACTTTGAGACCAAATTGATAATTTGAGACCAAAATTCATTGAATTTTTAGTTTTTCCTTTTATGGTATAAATGAATAGTCATATATTTTCCCCTTTTCAGTAAAAGATAAAGAGGTTAAGCCAACACGGAAATATTTCTACACTGAACTGCTTTGTGGATATCTTTCCAGCAGCATTTGATTTAGCACTGCAAAACTCATTAATTTTTTTTTCCTATGGTGGATCAAAACCAGAATTTCCAAAAATATTACTACCATTCTTGGATTGCTTGCTGACCCTATGAAAGAATCAGTTTTAGGTAAACTCCTCCTAGGTATCACAGCCAGTTTGGAGACTGGCCGAGCCACATGCCCTTTGGTATCTTCTTAAGTGGGGAAGCCAAATTTGCAATTTGCTTAAAAAATATGTCTGGGATTTAAATATTTTCGGAGCTGCTTAGAATGTCAACTTTTGGCATGTTTACTCTCCAGCTGTGAAACACAGCATAACAGTCAAGTGATAAAAACGGTGAATGAATTAGACAAGTCTCTTTGGTCACTAAATAGACTTTCAGACAATTTCTGACAAGCTAAGATTATAGACCACAGAGTTTTTTAATCCCCTTGCTGCAAGAAAACTGCTTTTCAAATCCACTCTATTCTTTTATCATTTGCTTTTTTTTTTTTTTTATTGTTTGTACATGACTGTCTCTGTTATTTTACTGATTTAAGTTTTGAGTAGTTTGGTTTAATTCTAAACCATAATTTACCACGAGTAAGTAGCTTTGCTGTCCTCAATTTTCATCATTTCCATCACACACTGGTAAAACTTGAGGCATCCAAAAATATATTGACTCACAGTCTAGGTATTTGGTAAATGATCTGCATCTTTCCTTTCAGTTTTTCATTGCCTAGGTATGTGTGACCATTCTTCACATAGCTGTCATTATGCAACAATAAAATCTTCTTTAGAACGTACAAATGAAAAGCCAAATGAAAATGATCAGATGAACAGTGTTTGGAGGGAGAAGTGTCTATATGAAATTTTCCTCTATAAAATTTGCTTTTGTTTTAATGGCTCCATTTTAGTATGCTTATGAACAATTTGTCCCTCCTCTTGAAAGGCAAGTATGTAGTGTAGAGACAATGTGTACCCCCTTGACAGAATGAGCTTTCTTTGCACTGTGTGTGTTTGTTCATTTTCCTCACGTATGTAAACTTCAGTGTTCATCCCAAAATTTAAGACCAGGCACGTTAGAAGGAGAACAGTTGTTTAGAGACACAGGATGTGTCTTAATAAATCATGGAATTACAGCAATGTAAAGTAAAATTGTTGTGCTGCTGCAATTCAACCTGGGTGTTGTCTAATTTACTGCTGTGTTGAGGAACTGTATTTCCATAAGAACATAAGCCAAGCAGGAGTTTGTTTATTCTGATGGAACTAGTGGAGATGTAAAAACTACCAACAAAGTAGTTATAATGCAAATTGTTAGTATTTCACCCAGACACCCAATTTGAACTAATAATCACATGCTGGTAGTCATTTTAATGAGATGCTTGTGGTGGTCTTACTTAAACAGATTGGACAGTCCTTATTCATTTGGCTTTAAATTGATAACACCTCATCAATATTCTTGCATTACTGCTAGTTAACACTGATCAAACTGAAAGCTAAAATTCAGCTAAAAATGAATTTACAGTTGTTTGCTTTAACCAGTTCCAAAAGATGTGTCCACAGGTCACTTTTATCCTAGACAGCTTGAGTTACCTTTTTGATAGGAGTTTCTCCATGTCGGTTCTTTTAGTCAATGGAGATACAGAAGCAATTTCAGAAGTGATTTATCCTATTCCAAAATTAGTTTTGAAGGGAAAAAGTGGGATGAGTTAGGTGCTGAAGATTCTTATCTTCCTCTGCTGACTGTTGAGAGGACCTAGACCCAGAGAAACAATTATGAACAATGAAGTAAAGAGAGAATAAAGGTTATTGAGCCTCTAATCCCACTCACTAGTGTAAAGAGAGATGCACATCGAGACAGCCCTTACCATACCTATTTTAGATACTATCTTAGAAGATCCTTTTTGTTCTCTGTATTTACTCTAGAGGTAGTCTAGTTGATAGCTGCAAAACAGATGCCTAACTTCTAGATGGTTGAATTAAGTGAGGTGAATCACACCTTCAGTTGTTTTCTGAGGCATCGTTAAGAATGTAGGTAGAAGTTGGCTCTCCCTGCTCATTAGCATAGGTTTCTGCTTTTAGTCTGCAAGATTATGAGGTGACTGTTTTTCTTTGTAAGCCTGCAAGGAGCTATGGTTATTACAAAGGCAACCAAATCAAGATGTGTGTTATTCTCTTCCCACAGGCATGAGGACTACAGTTTTGGTTTTCACTGATTTAAATATAGTGGTAGGTTAATCCACAGAAATTCAGGTTCTAACCACAAAGATTTCCTTGTGTAAATCTGAGCTGGCATGTGTCAAAGTGCAATGGTATGGGATCCCATAGCCAAGAACAGCTTGTGCCTTGGTGACCAGTACCAGAATGAGAACAGAGAAATGGTAGAATGTCAATTAACTGAGGTAGTACTACACTATCTCCCTGCACAAACAGTCTTCTGGAATGACCTTTCCATTAGCTGTAGACAAATTCAGGCTGTCTACAGGCATTGAACATATTTTCCTAATTCCTGGCTTGCCTGAGCTGGAAAAAGTTGTATGAATTCATGGGCTGGATCAACATGTAAAGCTGGAGAGATGTGACCCCACATCTGTAATGTGCAAATCATCCTCAAATTAATACACTCCCAAATAAAATAAAATAAAATAAATAAAATAAAATTCCACACTGCTCAAAGTAGTTTTCAAAGAGTTCAGCAAGCAAAATTTCACTGGAAATTGTAAACTTTCATTCTGAGTAATTTATACTTGGATATTTTTGGTATCAGATGATGTTCTCGGTATTTTCATATAGCATAACCTGGTAAAAATTGGTAAGATGAGTCTCCCCTTGTGAAATCCATCTCTGTTTTGCATTGTAACACTGCCTGTGGAGAGACCCACTGAACACTGTTGTATAATGACCTATGGCAAGTCTTGATGAAGTGATCAAAAATGCAAAAAACGCAAAAATGCATTGGGTCATAGAGGATTGCTCAGGAGGTCTTAGGAAGGGGTATGGTACCAGTGACATCTATGTGACTGATATTTCTCAAATATTACCATGGTAAATAGTAAGCCAACAATGATCTGCTTTTATGGAAAACTATGGACCATGGCTTACCACCTTTCATTCAGTTTTGCCTCACAGATGGAGAGCCAAGCAAAACTTTCACTTGCCAAGCAGATATTAAAGTCTTTTAGTGTGAGATGCTTCACCAGTGAAGCGTACAGCACTTGCAGTGGGCTATGCTTCCAAATGAGTCAGTGTGATGAGACAAATAAGTTGTTAGGTAGACACACTGCTCTGTTTTGGGACTAGAGACCTTGTAGAAAGGTAGATGACTTTCTAATAGAAAGCTAGCTAATGAAAGGATGTTTCTTCATGCAGATGAAAGAGTGAATCTTTAAAGACATGGTGGAAATATAAAGGGATGACTGAACGCTAAATACTGTTAGAATTGCTTTGTTCATTCACTCACCAGAAGTTGAAGTGAATTTAGAAACACTTGGTGCAATTATGCGCTTATTTAGGTAAATATGAAGCAGAAAGTATTACGGGGTTAATTATCTATTTACAAAGAACAGATAAAAGTCAGATCTTTCTAAGAATAGGGTTTTTAAATATATAATTTTAGGATACATAAATGATAGAAAGTGAGAACATTAGTGACTTGAGTGACTTCTATGGCTATATTGTTCATTTAAACTATGCTTCCGGTAAGTAATTTGAAACACGGAATATGGTAACAGGGAAGCTTTTTTCCCCTGGAGATTTTTGAATAAGTATCTCAACTGTTAAATCATTGGAGAACCAGAAGGAATCACTCGTAGGCCTTCTGACTTTGCCTGTTTGCTTTTTGTTACTTGGCTACACTATTTTTCCCTAAAGAAAGAAACATTTTTCCAAGACTTTTTCTTGATTTGTTTTGTTTTCAAAAGAAGTAAGACTTTTTCTATTTCTTTATAACAGTGATCTCCAGAGGTATTTGTTCTGAAGTACTTTATTATTATTTTTAGCTTTTACATAAAGAGTCTTAAAATAAATTTCTAGACAATTTTTTTTCATTGATTCACCACAGTTTTAGACATGTACCATATCCTCAAAAAATTTCCAAAATAAAAATTTTCTTGCAATAGCCAACCAGGTATGATGTGAGGGGTGAGAAGGTCTAGACATCAGAGACCATTTGTGAAGTCTGCTTTTATCTGTTAGCTAGAATTCTCAGAACCCCTTCAAGTTTCCTGAGAACTCTTAAGACCAGAAGCTGATCCAGGACTGACACCTGATCTTTACTGAGTACACTGTGATTCAAGGAATCCATGTGTCTAGGATTCATGCCAGAATCTGTGCTTCTGCATAGTCCCTAAGTCCTCCTCTTGCTGAGGAAGCTAGTCTTAGAGGAATTCTACCCTTAGAATTCCTCAAAATAGTAGGAAAATAGACTTATTTTCCTCTAGACATTGTGATTACATACCTCTACACATTCATTTAGAAGTTATTTGCCAATCAAAACAATGGTATGATTTCCTGTTCTCTGTCAATTTTTGAAAAAATGCTAAAATAATTTTAATATGCAGTATATACTTATTGCTGATTTAGTAACAGTTAATATATTTTAAATATTATTTATAGATATAGAAAACGTATTATACATTATTTGTATATGAGTGTACTTGCATTCAGTTTGTAAAGAAAACAGATTAAGATTTGCAATGTTGCAAAATTAATTATTATACAGAGGTGCTTTGGATAAGGACACTATATAGTTTTTATAGTATGCTGATATTAGTTGGTGTTTATGAATGAGCTCTCAAATAAAAATAATTTCTAAAAAAAAGGAGAAAAAATTGCCAAAAATGGTGAAAAAGTATGACAATGTTGTTTCAGATTTAATTCGTCTTCAAAATTTTTCCTTGCACAGTTGAAATAAGGTGTTTTGCTACACTGCTATTTTATGTTTAACTTACAAGACATTGTACTTTGCTAAAAAGAAACTCGTCTTCTCTCCTTCTTGAAAAAAGTTCTTGCAGCCTATTATGCTGCTTATTAGCAACCCAAGCATAGTCTTTTTATGCAAATGGTTGTTTGCTTTACCACTGGTTCCAAAGTAAAATCAAAGTTCTTCCATAATTTGATAATCAGAGAGTACATGCAACAGGAGCTGAAGGAATTGTAAAATTTTTTCTTTCCATTTACGTACTTCACAATCACCTCTATTCTTGTCATTACGGACAATCTGTCTTACATGTACAGGCAATCCAAACTGGATTGTAACATTGTTTGCAATATTTCAACTTGAGGAAAAAATTACTAATAAATATTTCAAAATATGTCCTGTGGTTAGCATAGATAGGCAACTATCAAGGTTTCACTTGGTAATGTGCATCAGAAAAGAAGGATCAGAACCACAGTGAAGAGCAAGAGGCCTCAGCGTCTCCTTAATGCAAATTTTATATTTGTTTTCTCTTCAGATTTTGTATCCTTTCTGCAACAAAAAACCCCGATCTCTTTGCCTTTCTGTATAGATTTTTGTGTTTGCAGGAACAGCAGAAAATATTCTGAGAAATATTTAACTGCATGAGCATGTGTTCATTTGGACTGGGTGGAACCAAGTTCCATGTAACTCTTCCTCATTCAATGCTTGTACTGTCAACTTAGGATACACTCTCAGGTTACCCTCTGATACATCCTCCGATCATCCCATTTCTTCTCTCTTTTCCTTTTGTATTTAAAATATATTTTTCTTAAAGGAGGATAGCAGAAGTATGCAGGATTTCAGCTCAGGTACACTTCTTTCAGCTCTGGAAACATTTTCCCAGAGAACACTTGGATTGATTTGTCTTTTCCACATTGCATCACACTAACAGTCTTACTAATTCTGTTGTTGAACAGTGCACTGTTTCTTTAGGTCTTTAGCAACTGGTGATTTCTTAGCTTATAGAATTAATTACTTTTATTAGTGTTTGTATTCAGGACCTTTCATTTTTTGCTGTTGACTTTACACTATTTCTGTTATTCCAGTCCCAGAAGTCATCCCTTACTCTGCGTTTATGATGGCTCATAACCTTGTGCCAGGCTTTTTCTGCCAATGGGACACTGTACTTAAACAGTCCCTAAGGAGCTACTTCAGGAAACTCCCTTGTACTGTCCACTACTCCTCCCTCCTCTCTTAAGTAGTTAGTTTTTCAGCTAACTTAGAAATCTAAACCTAAATGTATAAGGTCTGCTCCATTTGCCTAGAAAATTAAATACAGGGTTTTCCATCCGAGCTAATAAGTACACTTCTATCCAGTGATATACTGAGTTCTAATGAGATTGGATCTACTTTATTTGCAGAGAAAATAATTTCAAAGAAAGGCTCTTTATTAAATTGGGTCTGTTCTACCTTTGATGATTACATATTTCACTTTATTCTACCTTCTTTTTTCATCACATGTTTACATAATCTTTCTTTCAGAATTTGTAGCTTTGGTTATGACTGAAACGAAATAAATTTTTTGTCGATAAAACACAGACACTATACTATCTAGTCCTATAAATATGATTACCTATCACAAAAGTTTTAGAATTACTGGGGTTTCTTCTGCAGCTGTAAATAACTTCTGCCTGTGAATGGATAGTCTCTTTCCTCAAATTCTAATTTTGCTAAAGGAAGTCCAAGACTCTAGGTAGGGATGAAACAACTTCTTAAATGGCAAATTCTATGGGGCAATCTGTCATCTCAGTGGGTTTCTGGCATGCTGTGTGCTGTCACAAGCACTTTGTGTAAGATAGGAGAGGAGAGTCCCAAGGGACCAGCAAAGGCCCCAAGGTACTGTTTGCTACAACACAAGCATTAGCCTTCAAAACTGAGCTATAATGCAGTGTAGTCAATTATCAATTAAACGTCTCCAGGGGTTTCAGTTAAAAGTAGTATTTGGGTCCCTTTCCTGCTCCACAGAACCCTCCAAAACATAGCCTAGTCTCTCCACCTCACCACAGTAGTAGCTGTGTTTCAGTAGTGAGCAATGAACAAACTCTAGAGAACAATACAATACTATGCTGAATAAAGGTCGCTATTGATCATCAGGGACCATAGCTCTATACATGGTGTGAACATCACATACCATCAGTCAAAGTTTACATGGAAAATAATGAGACTAGATATACATTCCAATTTGTTAAAGTTAAATGTGTGTCTGGTTGTAGAAAATGCCTGGATTCTGACAGAATTTAACTTTTCATTTTTGATCTCCATAGGGGGATGTCCAAGGGACCTGATTTTTTTTTTCCAATGCTGAAGTTGGTAGATCCTAAATTTCCAGCTGCCCATACTGACACCTTTTCAAGGACTCTATGAGAACAATTTAATCATTTCTTTCAGCAGAAAAACTGACTCCATTAGATTGCAGTGGCCCAGAGGACCAAGAGCAGCTGTTAAAATGCAATCACTGTTGAGCTCACATAAATTGTTATAAAAGTTCTTTCACTGTTTCTCTATTTAAACTTGCTAAAGTACATCCAGTAAATGCATCCAATCTCTCCTTTAGATGCTTGCTCCTACTAGGGTTATGAAAGAGGGTCTCTCTGTAGAAGTCTTTGTGTTAGTCTTTTATCCTTGGTAATGTTCCAACAGCTCTGAAAATGGCAATTATTAATTCACTGTGAGAAAAGCACCAGTTCTTTCTTGATATTCTGATTCATTTTATTCCAGTTTCTAACCTGCTGTTTCTGGCAAAAGCCTTTTTGATAAAGTGAAGGCTGAGTACGTTTGAGTCAGACTTTGACAAAATTAGGTGTTATATGTGACAAGTTTCAGTTGGTGTTTGTTTAAGCTAGGGGGTAGACCACAACGACTCCATTCGGTAGCTCAGGTTTGCATTGACAAAAGAGTATTTAGCTGCTTGACTCTTCTCTAGAGACTAATCACCGCTGGGAGTTTGGCACCTCATACCTCCACTGAGCAGGCCAATGCACACACAAGCATAGCACTCATCTGACTGAAATCACAAAACAGGGCTGGCAAGTGCTTAAGAAGGTCCTGACAAATGCAGGCTATTACCCCAAACTGAAAGCTAGTTCCCCTCATCAAGCTCTCCAAGACTGTAGAAACTGCAGATAGGGCCTGACCATATGGATTGGTTGCAAAACTGTAGGATAGGCTGTGAATTTAGGCAACTACCTAAGGAAAAGGTTTTCTTTGTCAAGACTTATTCTAGGTTAAATTTGAAATAGCTTATGCTTCCTTTGCTGGGCAGGTAAGATACCCGGAATTGCCTGGTATTTACCTGAGGCTAAGAAACACAGCTGGATGGCTGCTGGAAAGCTGCTGACACACAGTAACTGGTTGATATACTCAGAATTGCAATTGTTATCTATTCATTTGGAGCTTGACTGAAATAAACATAAAACTATTTTCACAGGAACTGATGGGCTACCTTCAAGTAATAGTCTGATGATGATAAAGAAGATCCATTTCTTAGGCACCAACTTTCAGCTGGGAAATCCAGCACTCTCTAACACCTGCAGTGATCTTAGGCAGTGCTTTTCTCAGTTCCTCGGATGTACACGTCACTGATTTTGGGGGTGTAACTAAATGGCTTTGAAAAATCTGACCAGCATGCCTCTGTGCCCAGTGACAACTCTGTTGAACAGATTATTAGTAAAATCTTATGTTATAGTAGTCCTGCAGGACTAATAAGGTGCTGTGTTGCTGAGGGCTCTATGAATAGGTAAGACAGATAACCAAGATAGAGTATTGCTCAACTGGGGAGTATTTAAAGGTAAAGTTTCCTTGTAATTTAGAAACTCCCAGTGTGAATCCAGCTCATAAAAGCAATTCTGAAATATTTCAAGTTTCCGTCCTTTGTATCTTTCAAAATTCAGGTGCTTGTGTTATTTGTATCTTACCTCAATCTTTGATAGAGTGAATTGTGAGACTCTACCTGTTTCATGACTGCCTGATCGTATTAATGGTGGTGGTGAATTCTGTGTGCCTCTGCTCAGGCTCAGAAAAGCTGTTCCATTGCAACCTTCTATGCACGAGCTATAATATCCTTATGGTATATCACAGTATTTTTGTTTGCTTGCAGGTAAACTTTTATATTTGTATCCTGAGGTTTACTGATAATCCCAGTGAGGCAAAGGGCATTCCTGTATATGACTTAGTTCAAAAACAATTGCATATCAGTGCTTCTGACACCTGTGGGGATTGAGTTACTAGATCAAAGCTCACAACAGATTTTTTTCTTTGTGGTTGCTTTACTCAGTCAGAAATAATTTGTAGAAGACCTTTAGGGTACCTTAAATGGAGCACAACTGCATTGATTGGGAAGATATGCATGCTTTTGTGAGCATACCTGTGCAGATTTCAAAGTGCAAGGTATTCAGACCAGGGTTTTCCTGGAGGAATACCAGTGAACAACGTGGGTGTACACATTCCTGTATACCTGGAGAGACAACTATGGGCTGTGAGCATAGTTAAAACAGAAAAACTCTCAATATTGTAAGTGGAAAATGAAAGGGAAAAAATGAGAATCTAGCATGAAGACTATTAGTGCTGCATTTAGTGGGTAACCAGGAGGCACAGGACAGGCATTTCCTTTCTTCTCTATTAATCTGGATCGTTGCTGGCTTAAATAGTGAACATTCTCAGAAGAGAAAGGAAAGGGTTGGTAACAGTGTGTGGGACAGTCTGTCTATTTCAATAATAGAAATCCAAGGTCAGGTGAAGAGATTCCAGATTTTCTCACTTGTTGAAATGTTGCAGTGCACCTAGAAGAGCTGGCGATGCAAAGAAAGGAACTAGCAGACACCACTCATTTCATCCAGCCATGCACCCAGCTGCCATGGACAAAAGGGAGCTATTATATCAATTTTATTAAAGGAGGGAAGCCTTCTGCAAAACTCATCAGTTTTTGAGCTTTGGGGGTTGAGAGGAGAGAGGTACTTTTTAAAGGATGGGGAATCAATTTGTTATTGTGTAGCTATTTTTCTGTTATGAAAGGTATGATTTTTAATGATAACTATGTACCCAGAGCTTGGAGTGAGTGATTAAAAGACTCTTTAAAATGACATGATTACATTTACTCCTTTTCCAATAGCAACATTGTCCAATAAAATAAAATTATGGTTGTGATATGAAAGCATTGTTTATAAAAAATTCTGAGTCACAACACAGAAAGACTAAAAGAGTAGAAGAAAATTCCTGAGTAGCAGAAGACTTAGGAAATGTATATTTTTCACAGGACTTCCTCAAATGTGAGAATGCTTAAATTACTACTCCAGCACATTTGATGTACATGACGTTCACTTTAGAAACTTCTGATTTCCTTAGCAAATGGAAATTTAATGTAAACAAAGCAGTCTGATCATAGGCAATGATGGCTAGAAATAGCATTCTAAATATTTTAATGGTGACATTCCAGAGATGTTTACCTTTGTGAAGATAAGCAGAACATATAGAAAAAATGAATGAACAACAATCTGCATTCCATCATTAAAATGAACTTTACAGATGACTTGCTCTTGGACTCTGAGACAAGTTCTTTTTTTAGAGCACAGTCTGCAGAACCAGAAAATAAAGACAAAACCAGCCTGTTTGCAACCTCTCAGGGACCAAATACCACACAGAAATTGTTTTGTGTTTTTGTATTTATTTTTAAATGCTTAGTTTAGTTATTAGAACACCAGTTCTTTGTTCTCCTTCTCAAGTATTTTATATCAGTTCTGTGGTTTAAAGTGATACTTAAAATGTCTGTAACTTCATTACACTTACAGAGAATTCATGCCAAAAGCCTTTTGGATATGTATACTGTGTCTCTTTTATACCGCTGCAGCATGATAAAGAGAAAGCAAGACACTTTTGAGGTATCTGCATTATCATTCTCAGATCCTACTTTCATCCATCCTATCCATCACTGCAATTTTTACACATCTGGGCTGTCATACACCAGAATGAGCTAACCTGATATCCCTTGGCATTAAGGCCCCTTTTATTCCATTTGCTGAGAATAGAGCTTTTTTTATACAGCTATAAAATTTTATCAATAACTGTTTCAAGGAGTCCAGACCTTGGGAAAGTACCATCCAGAGGACCTAAGTCTGGTCAATGTTCTTTTCCAATGTCAGGGAAAATCAAAGTCAACAAAAGCAATGTGTGAACGAAGAAGTGAGATCATCAGACTCTCAGGGCTCCAGCCATCTTCTAGGTGAGATACAAGACTGAATCCCTCATTAGTGATCATTAGGCAAGCATCTACACTGTGCTGGACAGCAGCTGTCAGTGTGGCATAGATGCCAAAATTGTTTGTTCATGTACAGTACCACCATGCCTGAGTGATCCTGGAGCTGGCTTGGTGGTAACTCTGAAGATTTTCCCCAGGGAAATGGAAAATCCACCCAGTGAACATGATCCAAAGGACTGCCCCTCACAGTACGGGTGAAGCCCAGCAGCCCCCAGCTGTGCCTTCTGGTTGAACCAGGAGGAGGCAGCAGGGAACACCTTGAGACCTTCTTAAAAGGAATCCTGTTCCAAGCAGCCAGCTTCCACAGAGAACCTGAATTCAGCTTAAGTTTAAGCAATCAGTGTCTTGTGTGTCTTGTTAACACTCCCAGATACAAACTGCTTTGCTCTTTGGTTTAATAGCTAAAGAATTACCTTTAATCTACAGAATTACAAAACCTACATTTTACCATGCAGAAGAAGCCAATTTAGACCAAATCTAGAGCAGTGTCTTGTCATCTAGTCAAAAGCAAGGAGAGATACACACAGGGCTTCAGCAATCTTCTGTGTTACAGTTCAGCACAAAGTAGAAAAAAACAAAAAACAAAAAAAGAGTTCCCATGAAAATATGGCAAAATTTAGTAGTGTCCTTTGAGAATGTCCTGAAGACTATATTATTTTGCTCTCTTTGTTTGTTTGTTTGTTTTTAGGTTTTTTCTGGTTTTGTTTTTGTTTTTTTAATTTATTTGTTTTTATTAGCCAACCAATTCAGGAAAGAGTGTATAAATTCTAACTTTGGTTTGTCAGTGAAAAAAGACTAAAATACATGAAAATTCCATGTGGAATTCAAACTAGCCTGTCCTCAGGGAGACATTTGTCCGCTCCCTTGCTTGGGCACACAGTGTGCATACCAGCAGGCTGTGCTCCTCAGTGGCTTTGGATTAATGCTTTCACTAAAATGACATAATAATGCTTTAGGTATTAATGCGCCACTTTAGCCAACCTCGGTAAGTGAAAGAATGAAACTTGTCATGTTCCAAAATTGAAATTCTTTGAACTGCTGGCAATACTGGAAATAAGTGAAGTTCATAATGACTGTATATCCAAAGCCCATACAAAGACAGGCTCCAATACACGCCCAATTGCCTTTTCAGGTAACAATGTTGTCACAGTATTTCTCTTGATTTGAGTATCCGTATTCTGCCTCTCTTCTGTGAGTCGCTCACAGATCTATACCCAGCCTTAGGAAATTCCTGAAGGTTTCCTGAAGACAGTTGTCTTTCCAGCTCTTGTGGTTGTGCCTTTGGCCTTCCTTATTGCTCTCTGTTGCCTTTCTCCATCTGTATTTGTGTGTGTGTGTCTGCATGCACATGCACAAGCTTCTTGCGCAGGCTGGGGGAAAAGTGGCAAGTGCTGTGACGTGGAGGTTTCATTTGGAAGGAAGGGACACTTGCCATGAGTGCACCAAGTGTGCAGGGTGCAGCTGGCAATGGACAAGCTTTAGCTAGCCCCAAGTGTTCAGCTGTTTTATGGTTGGCTCTTCCTGGCATGGTAGAAACACAGATTATGCATTAAGAATTCAAACCTCCTCAAACAGACTTTCTCTTTTTTTACTTCGTCTTCACAGACTCTCAGGAATAGTCCACAACCAAAAATAGATAACCATGGGGCTACATCCAGCAAAATAGTAAAAAAAAGTCCTTAAGCAATGTTGTATCCATCATGTAGGGATAAGAGTGTGACAGGGTTTGTAGACAAGGCCATTGTACAAGATCCATTTTTTCCATAAAGAAATCAAAATACTAAGAGCTCACAAGCCTCACTTTTGATCCACAATAGAAGGAAGAGACCTAAAATTAAGTACAAGCTGGTAATAATTGCTCTGAGTTTACTTTAGTTATGGGAGTGCTTTAATTACTGGACCAATCAATTAGAAAAATCTGGATATTATTTGTGGTCAGAATGAGATAGGTCAGAAATAGGGAATAATCAAAGTTGCTGCCTCCTGAGAGACTGATACAAGGAAAAGTTATTCCTTGTGGAAATCTGAGGGTTTGTATCATAGTTGGTCTTCATGTACTTAGAATTTCCCTGACAAATTTTCTGCTGATTTTGTCTAAGTACATTTTCCTCTTGATAGAAAACCATGTGTTTTGTTCACTTAGAATGGTTAAATGAGAAGTGCTCTAAGGAAACAACTAAGTTCTACATAGAATCTTATGTGACAATATAGGTAGCTTAGGACAAAGTTAATAATCTTGATAGATCCACACTTTTTAATTTTAAATTATTTTGCATTATGACACAGCATTTGCATGTTCTCACACTCGATCTGAATCAGATTTCTGATGCATTTAGGCCTGAGTTATTAATTAAGGTGCATTATTAAACCTAGCATTATTAAAGTAAGTCATAGTAACATGAGCCCTAGGACAGGAAACTCGCTATGATTTATGCACCTTCTGGTTTAAGTTACTTTTTTTTTTCTAGATCATCATGTGAAAGTTTTCTCTGACTCCTTTTTTTTTCTTCTGTGCAAGCTAAAACTTCATTTTTGCTTTTGAAGATTCTTACCATGGGACCATTTTGTGCTGTAATTTGGCAGAGGTTCTTTCTGAGTAGGAGGTTTGGACTTGTTTCCAGGAAAACTGAGATATTCTTTTTTTTGCTTTTGTTAAATTTTGGTATTTTGCTAACCTTTTTGATGAGTACACAGGGACTTTCAAGAATAGCTTTTCTCATGGAAATGGAAAAATTTCTTTTCTCTGCCATACATGGGAGTGGGAAGGAAGAAAATTATTCTCTTTGAAAACCAATAGGTGAGCAAATTAATTTATAGAAGAGTCTGGAATTCATATCCCTGCCAAGTAGTTGATTTTACTTTTATGAACTTTTTCTCAGATGTTTCTTATTTTTCTAAGCTATTCTCAGTGATTCCTAAAAAAGAACAAAGCTTCCTAGTAATTAAGACATTTGCTATATCACACCCGGGAATTAAAAGCTAAATTGGGCATAAAGTAAAGAACTTCTACCATAACTTCATTATTGTTTTTCATGCATATACTAGCAAATCTCTCCAAAACAAAGAAGTAAATTTATGAAAATATATAGATGGCTATATCTAATAATTGACTGCTCTTCTCCTTGTTGAATACAGGTTAGGCTTGACTTCCATTTCATTCCTTGACAATGTTATGCTAATACGGCCTTAGAGATTTCTTGTCTTTCAGCTGGCTCACCTGAAAAAATGCCTGTTGAGGAAGCAAAAGTTAGGAAAAATATTTTCTAAACTGTATTGGAATATTTCTGTGTAAAGTAAAGTATATGAAAGACCAGTCTGTGGTACAATAAATGCATTAAGAGAAAAGATCCATTTCAGTTGCACAAGAGAATGACAATATTTCAGTTGGTGATGGGGTCAATAAAAGATAACCTTTGCTCATACACAAATTCCTTGTCCAGGTAATTGCACTCTGTTTAAGCTTGTATCTCTGGGATCATGTGGAAACTCATTCCTCAAAAGCTCAGCAAACTATAGAACTTCTCTAAGACCTTGTGAAGGCTGATTTTTCTTTTCACAGCTTGATTTGCCTGAGATACGAGCAGAGATTATTCTCCTTCACTGCCCAAGACTTGCTAGATGGGATTTCAAATTTAGCTGACAGCAACAGACTAACTTCTCAGGTATGCCTCTTATTTCGGAATAAAGGGCATTACTTTTAACTATCATTTTAAATATCATCATCCCCAGAGGAGTAGGGTATATCAAACTTTTCCTTTATTCATTTTCCAGATAACTAGACTACTAGCACTAATTCTGTCATTTTGTGTGTTCTCTGTACACTCCTGAGTCTAAGGTTCTTGGAGGTCACAAAAGATAATTTTAATTAGAACTTGTACATTGTTCAAATTCATATAAGTTGAAATGTATTCAAATTGCCTCCTAAAAATGCTTAAGCTGTCTGACTTTACTTCCAGAGCAACAATATAAAACATGAATAGTACTGATCAGAACTGAGAAACTCTACTCTGAGGTGCTGGAGCATCAACACCTTGATCTATAGTTAAAATACATACCTTAAGCACTCCCAGCTTAAAGTAAATGTCTTCTCTAATATAACTTGTAGGTTTCCAGCAAAACTGTCCCAGAGAAGCTTTAATTTCAATGCAGTTTTTAAAAAGTAATTTAAATCAGGACATCAGGGTTATTCCAACATTTCTGTAGAATGTGAAATGAAATCATTAATGTCCAGATCGATATCTGAGGCAGTGACAGTACATTTCACTGACTGTATAGTGGGAAGCAGAAGACTGGAGTTTTTTTTCATTTACACTGTTAGAAACCAGAAATTTTCTATGTGATGTAGAAGAAATAATGGCAAGATAACTTCAAAGAGAATAAACTGAATAATTTCTAACAGACTAGCACCTAGTCTGGAAAAAGTAAAAGTTTTTGATGTTTAATTGAGGCTGAGATACGGGGGCAAGACTGTAATTCTGCAAATCCTAAAATAGTACAAGATAACTTGAGTCCTACATCTGAAAAAATACGTTGTAAATGTATTGTTAATAACACAATAAATTTAGACATCATCATGTTCAACCCTTAATGCTAAATATGTAAACTTTTATCTGTAATGGATGGGAGCACTTTTAAAACAGTAAGATGACTGAGTTCTAAAATAACCTTTATGCATTTATGCTTGGATTCGTCCTTTATTGGTTATCTAAAGTATGTGCTATTGACTGCTTTCTAAATATGTTCAGAACTTGTTTCAAAGTCTTTGAGTTTGGTCTTGAAAGCTGTGTTTTGTGTAGCACACAGCATTGTCATCTGGGAGCACAGAGACTGCTGCCTGGGTATCCTTTAGGTATCTGCTCTGTCTGGGCAGAGCAAAGCTTTCTACAGTACCATCCTTCTTTTTTGTTTAATTGTGAGGAGATGTATTACCTGACTTATGATAATAGAGCTACACTGAAAAATCCTAGTGGTACTTAACTGTTTCCGGTCATATGGCATCTTACTGGAAGATGTCAGTAAATCCCTTCAACACCACTACTTCTAAAGAAAAAAAATATATATTTGCTGAGTTACAAGAGCCCATGTGTTTTACAAAATTATCCTTCAAGGCTGCACGTATGTTTTGCCCAAAATGTATTCCTTGGCATTCTTCAGCAAACATGTATTACTGCCTTTTCTCTTTTCTGGAATTACTTCTTTATGTATAGTCATGAAAATAAATTATATTATGGGGCAATGATTTTCCACTCTGCAGACTTACAGGACGTGAGAGAGGTTCTTACTAGTGAACTATGATGTATTTCAGGAATGTTGGCTACCAGCACAGAACGTGTTCACCTTGGAGCTGGAGGTTTTCTGCAGAACACATCAACAAAACAATCTTTTAACAGCCACCCGTTCCAGCACCCAGGTGTTCTGTACATGCATCCTGTTTCTCACACACTGGAATAATTTCAGATATCAGGGCTCTTTATTGAAATCGTGGCCAACCTTATTAAGATATAGTTTCAGGTAATTATGAATGGAAATAATATTTATAAAATACCTGCCTAACTAAAGGTCATGCTGCTGTACAAAATCCATGTTTTCCTATGAGATCAGTCAACTCCTTTAGTTTAATGAACCATTTGTTGGCAGATTTGTAAAGTGATGCTGGTTCCGCAGGTTCACGTAGTTTTCTGCCAAGGAAATAATTTCACTGTTTCAGATTACAAGTGCTAAAATTCTTAACCAAAATGCTATTTGGGAATGCCAGCCTTATCAAGTTTGCTGCATTCTGCTTGAAACACATCTACTGTGCACACTTTATTTGCACCAGGGTGTGACAGCTCTCTCTGCTCTGTCTTTTGCAGCTGGCCAGCCCCAGCTGTGGTCAGTGGCCAAGGATTTGTCTGAAGGAGAACGTCCTGTGATTGGGTCAGGGCAACCCCTGGTACCAACACAGGCTGGGGATGAAGAGATGGAGAGCAGCCCTGCCCAGAAGGACTTGGGGTGCCAGTGGGTGAGGGGCTGGACATGACCCAGCCATGGGCACTCCCAGCCCAGAGAGCCAAGTGTGTCCTGGGCTGCATCCAGAGCAGTGGGCAGCAGGGAGAGGGAGGGGATTCTGCCCCTCTGCTCTGCTCTGGTGAGACCCCACCTGCAGTGCTGCATCCAGCTCTGGGCTCCCAGCACAGGAAAGACACGGACCTGCTGGAGTGAGCCCAGAGGAGGGCCTCAAAGATTAGAGGGATGGAGCACCTCTCCTATAAGGAAAGGCTGAGACAGTTGGAGTCACTCATCTTGGGGAAGAGAAGGCTTTGGGGGCACCTCATTGTGGCCTTTCAGTATTAAAGGATTCCTATAAGAAAGGTGGGGGTAGACTTTTTAGCTGGGCCTGTTGGGACAGGAGAAGGGATAATGGTTATAGACTTAAAACCAGTACATTCAGACTAGATAACGGAAGAAATTTTTACCCTGAGGGTGCTGAAACACTAGAACAGGATTTCCAAAGAGGTGGTGGATGCCCCATCCGTGGAAGCATTCAAGGTCAGGTTGGATGGGTTGCTAAGCAATCTGATCTAAAATGAAAGTGTCTCTGTTCTTTGCAGGGAAGTAGAACTAGATGGCCTTTAAAGGCCTCTTCCAACCCAAACTATTCTGGTTTTCTGAATCTATGATTATATGAAATGTATCTGCTTGGCCAATAGCAAATTGAGCTGGAAAACTTTTAGAATCAGTATTTGATTTTGAACAACTGTTAAAATATTATTTTAGTGAGCGTGATGTTCTGAAGAAGTATTGCTTGAATTGAAAACTGTTGTTCATGCTTAAACTTGAAGCAGACTGTGTTCCTGCAATACTGTGCCCTTGAGTTTAGCATCCCAAGACAAAAAAAACAAACAGCAACTTTGGACCACTATGCCTCTCTTTGAGACTTTTGAGTCATTGGCAGCCTAATTTTGTTTAGGAAAGGAAAAATGAAGCCTCTTGATGTGGTTTCTAATTTTTCTACTGAAATACAGAGTCGAGTAAGGGGAAAGATTGAAAATTTTCCAGTAAGGTAGGGTCTAATTAACAATCACTCCATAATTAAGAAATAAAAGCAATGCCAGAGAATGGTAGATCTGAAGTGCATATTATTTTCAAACATTGTCTTAGGATTCATGGCAGAAAATTCCTCTGTGACAAGCATGACCAGACATCACATGTACAAACATGTTCACCAGGCAGTGAGCATCACCTCCCTGCCCAGCAGAAGCATCAGGACCAGAGGAAGTGAGTCGTAACTCACTTTCCAAGGATCAATGTGAAACAAAAGGGCCAGCAAGTGGGGTTGACAGCTCCAGCTGTTAATGTCATGGGCCCAGAAAAATCTTCTGTTTCCAGGATGGCACACTGCTTGTGTTCTTTCTGCTTCTGATGACTCACATCTTTGTCTTCTGATGCTTACAGATTTGATAGAGCCTAGACACAAACTAAAAGTTTCAAAGCAGCTGGGAAAGTGAAGATGTCCTAGATTTGATGTTGCTGATACCTACAATTACTTGGTAAGGAAAACAAAGTTAGCCAAAGATACACCTAATTGTAGTCACAGAAGTAAATCCTATCCTCTGTCAAAACCACAGCATACCAAAGACTAAACAACCCTTCTGACAGTCTCCTTGCTACACAGTATTGTATGAAATCTTGGACTTCAGTACCAGACAATCCTGCACCTTCTGTATTTTGTTACTTGCCAAGTAAGAATGAATGAATGAATTTGAGCTTCTTGTGTCTTGAGTAAATTGTTCAAAAATACTTAGACTTAGTCCTGCTGAAATTTTTGTTATTTTCACCTTGTAGATATGACTTGTAGATTTGTAATCTTTTGAATGGACAAAAATATAAATATGAGATGTTTGGTGAAAATTGTTTTACATTGGTGAAAGTAATAGATTTTTCCTTCTTGGATCTAGTCATTACGCTGATTTCTTGTAATAAGGGAACAAATTGATCCAGCCCACAGTACAGCTGGATATGCTGGCAGCGTGACCATTCAGTGTTAGCATGGAATGCTCACATTAGTTGCAAAGACAGCCCAAAGCAGAGCTGGTGAGACAGAATGGAGACAACCATGAGAGTGACTGCCAGCCACATCTTTAAGAAACTTATATTGAATTATTGTGATTAGGTTTTTTTTTTCACAGATGACTTCTTTCAACTTTATCTAACATTAGTGGAATATTTTAGAAATGAAGCCTTCTGAAAAACAAACCCCAAACCAAACCAATCAACCATACAAAATAAACTAACCAAGCAACCAACCAAAAACCATAAAAAAAAAAAAAACCCGATGTGGTTTTAAACCCTTATATTTGTAAAGAGTATGGAATGGCTGTAACTGATACAGCAGTACTTTCCTGAGCTGGTCATGTGCTGCACCTCTCAGTACATGTGCCAATGGACATTTTTTCATTTATTTAGCTGTGTCCTAATATTGCCATAACTTTGTTAAGCTCACTAGTCTTTTTAAACAGCATTCCCAAATATGTTTATTTGGAAAATCCAAACTCTTCACAGCAATATTAAAAATTCTTGATCCAGATGATTTCTCTAGCTTTCTGTTTTGCCTCATCAGCCCAGGTAGTTTGTTGACTGTAGCTAGCAGTTCTAATAATCAGGATTCATTCTGTAAATTAAGTTTTACTTAAAACTTTCAAGTTCTTCCATTAACCACATATCTCAGGAAATACTCTGAATAAAAACATCTGGGGTGTTTGATTTGGTTTTGTTTTTTTTTTCCAAATTAATGAATGCATTCATTTGGGATTCATTTTGAAGTCTTCATATTTCGTTTGATTACAATGACCCAGTAGCAACCTAAAATAATGGCTTTAGTTACAAACATAAAAACTAGTATCTTAGTGCCATCATAGCACTGATAACTGTGAAGCACTCAAAAATTTAGGATTTTTTTCAAAGGCATGATTTACTGAATGGACTGGACATCCTGACTTAATCCTGGAGCTGATGAGAATGTAGGTTTCTGAGAGAGTTTTAGCTGGACTGCCAGTTGTTTTCATGTCTGCTATTGGCTGTTTTAAAAGATACTTCTCTTCATCCTGATATTAAGCAATAATATGTGATTTTTTGGTCCCTATTAATTGTTCTTTTTTTCCCCAGCATAATTGAAAATGTTAGAATATAGGGATACTGAAGGCAGAATAAAAAGTGTTGAAAACATTTCTATAATATATTTTGTTAAGGAGCAAATTTGAAATATCAATATTTACCTAAATTTGGTACATGCAATTTAAAGTACTTCTGAAGCCTTGCAGACAAAGAGGGAGTATAGCATTTCTTGCCCATCCTTTTTCTCTCTGGCATCTCCTGTCCCTCTTGTTTGTATCCTTTTGCCTTCAGCTTGATTGTCATGTTCAGGAGCACAAAGACAGATTAAATTTCATTGCTTTGTACACTTTTTCGAGCTTGAGAAGCTAATTATGGGCCTTTCTACATTTCACATGAGGACGTAGCAAGGGCTGTCTGCTCCCTGAGAGCTGGAGAGCTGGCAGCTGAGAGCAATACCACGGCCAGCTGGGCAGAATTCAGTGAGGCAGTGCCAGTCCCACCATCACTGGCAAGAGAGCAGGATAGATCTAGAGGTGGCAGACAGTTCCAGTCCAGAGCTTGGGTTATCTCATCCGGCAAATGTGTGATGATTGGGCAGGTCTGAAGTCTGTAAGCCAGGAAGGCAAGCAGCAGGTCAGGGTGAGAATCAGGGCTGGTGATCACGGGGTTGATTCATAGTGATGAGGTGGGTCTGAAGTCAAGCTGTGTGCCAGCTGTGGGTCAGATCAGTCAGTCCAGGGCCAAGCAAGGCAAGGCTGTGAGAAGCTGGAGCCCAGCACTGCTGGGGCATCGCTGGAGCAGGGACTGATGCTCCCAAAGGGGTTAAAAGGGATCCTGGGCTGTGGGCTGGGTGGGGGCAGCCCCAGACCTCCAGTCAGTGCAGGTGAGGTGTACTGATGTCCTCCAGACACTGACATCACTTGCTTTAACAGAATATGGTAAAAAGAGGAATGAAAAATCTAAACAATCAGACAATTCTGTAAGTGTCATATAAAGACAAGAAAGAACACCTGGTTTTTGGACGATTAGTGACTGAGCATCCCTTGCTCACCAAGCTTGGAAAAGAAGCCCAGTTCAGGGAAATAAGTAAGGATTTTTCCAAACCCTTTCCTTTCTCAGGACCTCCTAGGAACTCTGATATCTTTGCCACCCAAGTTTGCCATAAGGTTTTCTCATTGCCCAGTGTTTAATAACAGATCAAATGAGTAGAAAACCTGTGACTGTTCTGTTTGGAGAGGAGACAGATGAGAGAATTATCTGGAAAAGTTTCACAGAATTATGAAAATAATTAAGATGTGACAGACCTGGTCACTTATATATGTACAAAGCAGAGGTCTCTCAAAGGAACAGTAGGAGACTGGTTTCAAGTAAACAAAAAGAATAAAAAATACTTCTTTACACTGTAGGCACTAAACTACTGGCCACTGTCACCACAGACTGCTGTGTGGATACAGAGAGCATTAGCTGGTTCTGGAAATGACCAGTGCATATGTGGAATATGGGGAGGAGTGACAGAGGGTTGATCCCTGCTTTATCTGCTCTGAATGTTGGGACCTTGCAAGGCAAATGCACCTCACAATATGGCATGGTCACATTCCTTCCATGCATTCTCACCCCTTCAGCCACAGCTGGGGGGAGGCTTCTGTGCTTTGTCCAGCAGGGCACTTCTTATGCTGAGGCTTTGACTCCTTTCCTTAACTCTTTCCCACTACAATTAATCTGAAAACTTCAGGTCCATCATTTGGATTTAAACTCATCAGGGAAGTCAAAAAGAGTGTGCACATGTGTAGCACTGGCAGAATATCATGGAGTGATGGAATGGTCAGGGCTGGCAGGCACCTTAAAAGTCATCTGGTTCCAATTCCTCTGCCATGGGTAGGGACATCTTCCACTAGGGCAGTAGAAGGTTGTTATTATGTGATCAGATGTCCACACTGAAACGCTGTATTGTGACCAGCTTTCACTGCTCTTAATTCTTCCCTAACTTCATACAATGACTGCTAAAGTGACTCTTACAATGACCTGCTGGAACTCTGTTCTGGGTAGGTACTTCAAATCTAACTCTATTCACATATCTGTAATTGTGTGAGACAAATATTCATGACAAAGAGTGGATAACAGGTGCAAGAAAAAAGAACAAGAGATATTAAAGGAAGACTTGTGAACTGCAGCAAAAGAGGCAAAATGAACAGAGTTCCTGAAGAGCAGAGTCAAGCAAAATAAGGAGGATGATGAAGCAGGCAATACTGCCCCCCACTTCTACCTGAAGCCACTCTTTCTTCCTAATAAGAGTCCAAGTGTCTCTTCCCTACACATACTGGCTCTGCATAGTGGGAGATTTAGTCTTTTCTGTCTTTTATCCTTGAATCTGTGGGAGGTAGGATTATACAGTGGCCATCGTATATGGGGTAAGCAGTCCTGAGATAGGAACAGGACCTATATCCAATCTTTGTTCTTCTCATTATGACAAGTGGTAAGTTGAAAAAGTTCACCTTCTTACAGTTATTTTACAATAAATAATGCTAGACTAAAATGAAACCTGATGAAGCAGCTATTAACGCCTTAAAGGAAAGTTGTTTTTATAAGTTTCAGACAAGAATAGTAACTCCATCTGATCATTTCATACAAAGTACAGTCTGTGCAGCACAATTTTTGAGGAAAAGAATCCCATCACAAACCAACACCAAGAAACTCAAAGAAAAAGGAAAAGGTAAAGCTTTTAAAAGTGTTGTATTTAATATGGACATAGCTTTTATTTTATTTAAAACCATTTTATTAGCTTGCATGTTTATTGATTAGATAGAAGAAAATTTGATGAGTTTGTTTTCTTAATTTACTCAGATGGGTAAGTCAACGAGTGAACAAGTAACACGGTTGCTTACTTCCTCAAACTGCCTTCAGTAATGGGCCAAAGTGGGCTTACTTTTGGCTGAGGGAAAATATTTGCTGAAAGAATTAGTGGTCAGCCACCGCATGCAATACCAGGAGTCAGCCATCTGGATTTTGCATCAGGTGCCCAAAGAGAGAAGAGAAAAATTCTTTGCCCGACATAAATCTCCGGAGCAAGTTTCATCCAGATCCACAGTCGGATGTTGCTTTGGATGCCACAGAAAGCTTACCTTCAGTTGTTTGTTAGTGTTGCCTGCTTCTGGATTTGCAATGATCCTGACATTCTGTTCCTATGGTTAGAGTGTTTGTTTTCTCTTCATTTGTCAAAGTAATAATGTCAGGAAATACTAACCTTCAGTGACCTACAGACATCTTTAAATCTTTCTTGTCAAGCCATACACAATCTCAGAGAACAAAGAACCCTCTCTTCAGTCCCATGCCTTTGCCAGAATATTTCTATGTTTTCTGGGAGGGACCAGCAAGATATTCAAGGAGAAACTGCTGGATAAGACAAGCTGTCACTAAACACAGATCTCACCGATTCAATCAGGAGGGAGGATTTCTTTTGTGTCAGGTAGAATTGCTGCTTTCAAATCAAAAGTTTCAATATCATCAGCAGCTACTGTCCAAGAAGCATCCACTGAGAGATTAAGCACTGAATGGGGACAGTCCACTAAATCATTAATGCTGCTGGACTCTCTGGCCATCATTCCACAGGCTCTGGTAAAATAAAGTTCAAGCACTATAACAGAGATTCCTTGCTAGGATGACAACACAAAAGTATTTTTTTCTAATAATATTACCAGAAATAGCTGAGCTGTTGTTTTTATCTTTTTTTTTCAATGCCTCTAAAATTATGCTAAAACCACATGACTTGCAGAGATGAACCTTAAAGACTAATTGCTTTTTCCAAATGCAGTTTATTGAAATTACCAGTATAACTAGGGAACACATAGAGTGCCTGTTCCTCGAGCAGACGTGCACACTTTTTAAAAATTACTAATTTATTTCTCTTTTCCTTTTCAGAGATAGAGTGCAACAAAAGGCAGATAAACAGTAATTAGGAGCCAAATTTTGTGTAAGACTTTGCACCGCTTAAGCAGAGAACAGACAACCTTATGGAGTTTGCACATCTGTGTGTAAATCTAATTTCACATCCTAAGATCAAGCTGTATCTCAAGATTTTATGTGTATAGATATATGTGTTTACATACCAATTATTACTGTTTTGACTTCCAAACTGATAATCTCCCTGGAATGTTAATTGATGACACTCTTGCTACTGCAGCTCTAAGATGATCTTAAAATTTAATGGATTTTGCACTGTTCTCGTGTATAACCAGCCACAGAACACAAGAGATATATGACTGTGCTTTCTAAATCCTGTAGTAAAAATATCAGAACTTAGAATAAACACAAGCATAAAGTTAATCATTTGTGTTCTTGTGTACAGCTTGAAATCTGGCTGCTTTTCTGGAGCAGGTAAATAGCTATAAAAGAAAAAAACATTTTTCAAGGACCCAGGGTAAAGTTTTTTCTTTGAAATGTATTGTATGAAAATAATATAATAACAGCTAACATTTCTTTGGCACAGTGCCAGTGCATAATGTCTCCCTTAAAAAGACCATCAGAAATCTATCATCTATCAGAAATCTCTTTCCTGAATTATTTGCACAGCTGAACAGTTAGTTTTCTTTTTTTTAGATGGGTACCTGCATTTTAAGTGTTTATAAATGTAATTCAGGACTGGCACAATTGAGTTTTCCACAACTAATTACTTCGTGGTACAGTAAGAAACATGTGGTTTATGTAATGATAGTACTCTATAAATGAATCCTAAAATGGAAACTGCAGCCTGTCTTTAGAAAGGCATCATATGCTGCCATTGAAGTAAGACAAAATGGTTTTCATGCCAGCTTTGTACTGTAAATTTATTACATCTTAGTTAACTGAGATTTCTTCCCCATTCTGTTTCCATCTACGAATTGCAGAGCAACCCATTTTTCACACATGAAGAGCAGAATTACATTAATTTAATAATCCAATTCTATGCATATGAAATTTGATCCCTTGTTGCAATGGTGCTTCCAATAGTTCCCAGTAGCAGGTAGTCAGTGAAAGATAAGAAATAGCAAGGTTCTGTAGCATATTGCTTTACACGATGATTTCTCAGAAAGATCAAACATGCCAGATGTTAAACTAATATCCATTGAACTATTTCTTTTTTGAGAACACTTAAAAGATCAGGCTGCAGAAATAATTTACATTTCCTGTAATATAATTTACAATGTATAAAGTAATGCTAGAAGCTCACTTGGAGCTGAACACCCAGAAGCAAAACTTTATTGCAGTGTTTTTTCAGGTCAGCCAAGGATGAAAGAATAAAGAAAGCATGCTCCTAGAAATAATGTTCAATACTGGGCAGGTCCCATCTTGTAGCTTTCTTCCCTCAACCTAACTTAGAAGCAGTTGAGGCAAGTGAGGCAGCAGGGGATTGCCTGGTTTGTTCCTTATAATTACTGCAGTGTGGTTTGCTACTCTGTGACAGGAATATCCCGTCCTTTCTGACTTTCTCCTGAGCTCAGACATTTTGTGGAAGGATGGGTTCTTTGCCATGAGCACTGAGTTGTAAAAACATAAGAACACACCGTGTGACACATTGATTTTGGAAATTACTGTCTATGATAATCACATGTAATTTCTTGTTCTACATGCATTATCTTGTTCTGTATTCATGTTAGTGAAGTCGACAATGTCAGTCACTGTAGGTGCAGTGACGCTTTGGAATTACTGGTGCCTGACTACATAAATTTTCTCAGGTATGCATTTCCCTGAACTCTGTCACTATGTGCCTCATGTAGACGTTGACTCTATGGTTGCTTGACAATAACCATGATTGAAAATCATAGGCAAAGCAACACACATTTAGTGGGTGAGAATACATGGAATTTTTCACCATGACATGGTTATTTTAGAAAAACTGCAGCATGAGTTGTAGTGTTTATTTTCTATTTGTTTCTGGCTCCCATTCACTTGTAGGCTTACAATGAATAAATTCCTGGCTTTGGGAAGACACTAACACATCTTTCTCCTCCCAAATCCCCCAAATCCAACATATTCTTGAAGAAATTGAAAAAAGTTCTTTAAAGCCACAGAGATAGGAATTTTAGGCTGCTGAAAATCACAGTCTAAAATATTACCAAAAAATGTCCACAGTATTTCCAAATACTTATAAGGAAATATTTGTCCATGAGAACTCGGAGGATGTCTCTTTTTTCCTTCTCATGTCCCCTCTAAGTTAGGCACAGACAACATGGAGAAGGAAATGTATGTTGGACCAGCTGAAGCAAGCAGAGACTGGTGAAGATTTAGCAGCAAATCAATGCCTGGGTAGTAGCTGGCCAAGAAGTCCAGACCTATGAATTACTGGATGAAATATAAGAATGGAATGATGTTGGTCCTGGAACCTAGAATTGACTGGGCAAACACACCTGCGATGAGGGTAAGGTCAATCAGGGAAGAAAGGTAAACAAAGACACAGGAGAAGAAATTGAAGAAATGAAATGCTAAAAAAAAAAGGAGAAAATTCTGAACCGAAGTGAAAACAATAAAAGCAAATGGGATGACATGAAGTGCAGGGAAATGGACCAAAGCTTGCCCAATTGATCCTCATTGAAATCTTGCAACTTCAATGGGAAGAAGTGGGAGAAAAAGAGGACAAAACAAATGAAAGTCAGATTTGAGTTGCAGGGGAAGAAACCTCATTCTGCATGCCAGGTGTTTTGACACCTGCTCTCAGCTTCCTCAGGCTCCCCACTTTACAGATGTTGGAGTAAAAATGGGGATCTAACTTGATAAGGGAAAAATTGTGTGATCTTGTAAGCAAAGCCTGAATCCTAATAAATGGTATCAAATTAAAATTGTACAGTCAGATTTTAAATTTTAATTTTTTTTTTAAATATAAGTTTACAACTTGAATTAAGGGATCTTAACCTATGTTATGTGTGCAAAAAGGCTGGGATTTGGTGAGGAGACTCAAAATGCTGATACAAACCTTACTACATACTTCATATTGAATCAAAATACTTGTGTCCATTTATGCGTAGAATTGCACCTATGCTGTAAGAATGAGCAAAAGCACCATCACAACCAAACAACTACCTTGATTATATAAAAATACTGGTGACACGAAATTTCCTTCAGCATTTTACTACAGAGGACTACATCCTTAATTCTACAAACCACTCCTTCTTCTCTGGTGAGGCTTATCTGGTGTTGATAGTGAAAAATGGTAAAACACTAAGTGCGAAAAGATACGATTGCGTCTACCAATGTGCAGTTTAGATCTATATGCAAAAAGGTAACTATTTACAAAAAAATGTTTGTTGTGAACTCTGTAGTTTTAATTCTGTGTTTGTTTTTTATTACATCCTTTTGATAATGTTTATATTCCTTTAAAATATTTTTTATTACCCAGATTTTTTTTCCTTTATAATGTGTTATTTTTCCATTAAAAAACTGTTGAAACAAACATTCTGCTTATCATCTAGTTTGTAGTGCAGCTTGGAAAATACAAGAAGGATATTGTACTGTTTTCGCACGTCCCCTTCTCATTTTCCTGCAGTATACTGGAAATCTGTGTCAGAGTGTGTGTCTTTGGCTCACCTTCAGGAAAACTCCATTAATAGGTTCTGGTATGGAAAGATGAAATAGATCTGTGAGATGAATGAAGCAGTAGTGAGGCAAACCCCTGAATACTTAAAAAGAAAGGAAATCAAAGGGACTCGTTCTGAGACTGTAAGACATTCTTTAATAGTCTTGGTGCTTGAATTATCTGAACATATCACAGAGAGTTGCAAATATCCTAATAAATATTCATTATTTTAATTTAGTGCTCTATATACCAGAGAATGATCACCCATGTTCCACCATGCAGACTATATTCACAACTTCTTAAATGCATCTTCTATTTGCAAAGGTTGTGAAAGCAGAGTGTGGTCTTAAGAGTTCAATTAAAGAGCTTGCCTGTAAATCAAGAACAAAACCAACACAAAAAGCACAACTCAGCTTCTGAGAAGGTATGCTGTTGCCAGCAATAAATGTGGATTAAAATGGTTATGGTGCCAGATAAAGGCTCAGGATTATTGGGCTGTTTGCACTGGCTGTACGTACAGTTTCAACAAAATCAATGCCTACATCAAACATGTTACAATTAGGCTTCAAAGAGTGTTTGATTACAAAGTAGGTGAAAAACCTGTAAATTTCAGTGCACTGCTATTAGTTTGCATTTTCAATTTCTTTGCTTGGAAAAGTGAAGCTTGTATAGCTTCTGATTGAATTATGGCTAAATTATTTTAACTCCTAAAACCAGGTTTTAATTCCAAATCCACATGTTTACATTTAGAGGTTATTTTCTTTAAACAATTGGTCAAATACTCTTACATTGCTTGTTTTCCGTGTCAATAAAACACTTGGCTATAATATTGTGCAAAAATGGTCATGCCTGATCAAGGGGAACCTCCTGACCAAGCCTTCTTGCTCCAGCTACAGGAGGCATTGTGCTCTCAGGCTCTCATCCTGCTGAGGGACTCCAACCACCTTGACATCTGCTGTGAAAGAAGCATGGTGAGCTTTAGGCAATCCAGGAGGCTCCTGGAATGCATAACTTTTTGAGCCAGGTAATAGACAGCCCTACCAGAGGTATGCAATGCTGGATCTGTTGGTCACAAACACAAGTGAGCTAATTGGGGATGCCGAGATTGGAGGCAGCCAGGGCTGCAATGATCACACGCCAGTGGAGTTCACAGTCCTTTTGAGCCAGGGTCAGGTAAGCAGTAAGATTAAGCCCCTGAACTTCAGTAAAAAAGACTTCCAGCTCTTTACGGAGATAGTCTATAGGATCTCTTGGCAGACTGCCCTCAGTGACAAGGGGGTGTAACAGAGCTGGCAGATTTTTAAGGAAGTCTTCCATAAAGTGCAAGAGCTAGTAGTCGCCAGGAGCAAGAGGTCGAGCAAGGGAGACGACAAATCAGCATAGTCAACCAGGGAACTGATGGTCAAACAAAAGTGCAAGAAGCAAGTGCATCAGCAGTGGAAACTAGGACAGGTGACCTTGGAAGAGGATAAAAATGAAGTTTGGTTGTGAAGGGATGTGGTGAGAAAGGCCAAGGTGAAGCTTGAACAGAACATGGCAAGGGATGCAACAAATGACAGGAAGGGTTTCTACAGGTACGTTAACCGGAAAAGGAAGGTCAAAGAAGGTTTACCCACCTCAAAAACAATGCTGGAAAGCTGGTAACAAAGATGAGGAGAAGGCTGAGGTACTCAAATTTTTTGCCTCACTCTTCAATGACAACCTCTCTTCCCAAACTTTTTGAGTGAATGGACAGCAGGATGGGGACTGGGGTAACAACGTGTTTGCCTCTGTAAGTATAGATCAATTTCATGACCACTTGAGGAATCTGAATATGCATAAGTCTGTGGGACCTGGTGAGATGCATCCCAGAATCCTGAGGGAGTTGGCTGCTGTAGTTGCCAAGCCACTCTCTGTGGTATTTGAAAAGTGATGGCAATCAGGTAAAATCCCAGGTGACTGGAAAAGGGGAAACATTGCACTCATCTTTAAAAAGGGTGGAAAGGAGGGAACTACTTGGGAACTACTGACCTGTCAGCTTCAGCTCTGTGCCCAGGAAGTCATGGAAGAGATCCTCCTGGAAGCACGTGGAGGACAGGGAGGTGATTCAGGAAAGCCAGCACAGCTTCAACAAGGATAAGTCCTGCCTGACCAACCCAGAGGCCTTCTATGATGGAGTGACTCCAGGGGACAAGAGAAGGGTGCAATAATCATTTATCTGGACTTCTGTAAAGCCTTTGAAATGGTCCCCCCCAGCATCCTTCTCTCTGAACTGCAGAGACTTGGATTTGATGGGTGGACTATTAGGTGGATAAGGAATTGGTTGGATGGTCACATCCAGGGGGTGGTGGTCAACAGATCAGAGTCCTGATGAACATCAGTGACAGGTGGTGTCCCTTGGGGTCCATACTGGGACCAGTGTTATTTAATATCTTCGTTCATGACATAGTGGGATAAAGTGCACCCTCAGCAGGTTTGCAGACAACTCCAAGACAAGGGTGCAGTTGCCACATCTGAAGGATGGGATGTCCTCCAGAGGGACCTGGACAAGCTTGAGAAGTGGTGTCACAGGAACCTTGTGAGGTTTTAACACAACCAAGTGCAAGGTCCTTTGACTGGTTCAGGGCAACCCCCAGTATCAACACAGACTGGAGGATGAATGGATTGAGAGCAGCTCTGCTGAGAAGCCCTTGGGGGTGCTGGTGGGTGAGAGGCTGGACATGACCCAGCCATGGGCACTCCCAGCCCAGAGAGCCAGTTGTGTCCTGGGCTGCATCCAGAGCAGTGGGCAGCAGGGAGAGGGAGGGGATTCTGCCCCTCTGCTCTGCTCTGGTGAGACCCCACCTGCAGTGCTGCATCCAGCTCTGGGCTCCCAGCACAGAAAAGACGTCGATCTGTTGGAAGGGCCAGAGGAGGGCCACCAAGATGATTAAAAGAATGGATCACCTTTCCTGTGAGGAAAAGCTCAGAGAATTAAGATTGTCCATCCTGGAGAAGAGAAGGTTCCAGGGAGACCTAATCATGGTCTTCGAGTACCTGAGGGGAGCCTACAAAAGAGGTGGAGAGAGACTATTTATAAGGGCATGTACTGCTGGGACAAGGGGGAATGGTTACAGAAAGGAAGTATATTTAGATTAGATTTTAGGAAGAAATTCTTTGCTGTGAGGGTGGTGAGGCACTGGACCAGGTTGCCCAGAGAAGTTGTGGATGTCCCATCCCTGGAAGTGTTCAAGGCCAGGTTGGATGGGACTCTGAAAAACCTGGTCTAGCTAAAGGTGTCCCTGCCCATGGTAGGAGGGTTGGAACTGGATGACCTTTGAGGTCCCTTCCAGCCCAACCCCATATAAAATCGTATGGCATATATAAAATGTGGATGTTGTGCAATTTTTTTATTTTTAAGGTATTTTGGGGGATTTTTAAGACACTGACTGGACTTAGGGTCCTGACTGAGACCTGAATCAAAGATGCTGCCTACAACTCTGGCAGATGCAGGCAGATGGGCAGCATTCCCCTCTGGGAATGAGAGAATGGGGAAGTATGCCAAATGCTGCCTAGCAAATCCCTGAACAGTGCATTCAGTGACAAATTCCTAAAGATGAAATGCATTGACATTGCTAGCCATTTGCAGCCCTTTCCTTTTGCAACAATTTTATTGGATCGTTAAAGTTTTGTGACTACCTTCAGCAGGGTTTTACGTGGCAGCCATGTCTAAAGTGTAATCCTTCATCTCTATGCAATTCTGCAAGACCTTTTGTAGCTTCAGTTGCACACTGAGCTCAGGTTTCTCCCAGACATAACAAGGAGGTGAAAAAAAAAAGGTTATTTGAGACAAACCCCGGCTGATTTACCTTGAAAGGTTTTCTCTTCTCCAGAAGATAGCACATCTAAGATAGAATGACATGGGTGCTGAGTCACCCTGATGGTTTTCCAGTCCAGCACAGGCTCTTATTGTAACAGCTGTAACACCGCTGCTGAGTAGAGTGATCTTTTGGATCCCTCAAGAATTTAAGACACTTGTCTCATGCATTTTGCAGATCCTATTTGTAACAGAGGACTCTCCGGACTCAAAAAGCCATACACATTAGCTTTTTGGCTTCAGACAGAAGCTCACTACTGCATTCTTTTGCACTGAATAGAGGCTTTTACAGTGTAAATGTGCCTTTATCTAATTCATAGGGTTACTTCCAGCCAGCCAACCAAACTCCAAGTAACTAACTGTGTAGTTGTTAAGCAGTTATTTTATTTCATCTCAAACAGGTTGGGGTTTTCTCTCTATTATTTTTATCTCCCACCAGGATAAGATGAAAGAAGTCTGGAGATATGGGGTGTGTACACACTCACTTAGGTCTCTTTTACATGAATCCCTGCATCACTGAAGTTGTTACATTAGATCTTCCCATAACATCTTTGTTGCTTATTCTGGCCTGATGTTTTTGTTGATGATTGATTATACACCTTTCATTCAGAAAGACTGCAATGAACTATTTTATTTATGTAAAAGCTCTCAGTTTAAGCACCCAATTGAATGCAGCCTTTTACTGAATGCTGGGGGTATTCCAAAGCACTGAATTACGTATTCCCTTTGCTCCCCTGCTCCTTCCTCTGTGCCCAGCCACATGGCCACTTTCTCACTTCTGTCAGCTCTGCCTCTCACTGATTCCCCAGTGAAAAGTTAATTCAGCTTCTGAAGGGACATAAAACTCATCCAGCAAAAGAGCGAAAATTTTTTCATCTGGTTTTATAAGCTGAACTGACTCAACAATAAGTCAGAGCTGGCACAAAGAACGGGACAGGACACTGCACTTACAAGCAGGTCCTAACCTGATGAAGGGAGACGAAGAAGCTGAACCATCCCTCTGGAGGTGTTTTGATTGCATGAGTATTTTAGATGAGCTCAGCTGTCTAACAGCAGACAGAGGTTAATTAATGCCTGTTGTCTGAGCTGGACTTGTCTTGGACCAGAGTTCAGAGACATATGCCCTTTAATGCAAGCAGCCACGTGTGCAGCTTCTGCCTGTTCTTGAAAGTAAGGCAGGTTCACCAATGCTGCTTCTTGTTAAAGCCTTCAGGCCAGTTTATCACCTTGGCTTAAATGAGAAGTTATCAGAAACAGCCCCTCCTGCAACAGTGTATTTAAAAAAATATATATATATTGCTGTTATTGAAAAATCTACCAATAAGATGTGCTAAGAAAGTAACTCAATGTGATACAGCTGTAAGTAGTGTATTATATTGGTTGCATTTTTGGGACTCCATCTAAGTGGAAAGATCCATGAGAATGTTGCCTGGACAGGGTAGTGAATCACTCCAATAGTGAGCTCTGCCCCATTTGTTGCCCCGTTTCTGTTGTGTGGAGAACAATGTAAGCAGAGAGAAAGAAAGTACTAAAATTTCTGCAGGCAAGTGGTTTGGCTGCTCATCTAGGAGGGTGCCCTGGGCTCTGGTTCCTTCTCTCTGGTCTGCTGCTGCAGATGGGTACTGAGGATCAGCTGCAGATAGAAGTGTCAGGCACAGAGGCTTGGACACCAAATTCCCCAACCTTGTCAGTGGCTGGGCTGAATTGCAAATTCTTCGTTCTTGGCTGCCTACAAGCCTAAGTTCATTAGTGTATTTGGAGAGTCCTCACTTTCCCTGGCCCAGCCCAGCTCAGCCTGCTGTCTGAGGATGAATGCACTATCCAGGCAGCGTAGGCTTGGGTGCCCTTGGGCAAAAGATTCCAGTGTTTGCCACCTGGGTTGTTGCAAGGCAGTGAGCAGTATTTGGGACAAAGTGGATTCAGTGCAAATTGTGTCTGACAAAGACTACATCAACCTGCTTCATCCTGGCATCCCTGTCTTCTCTCTTATCATCTTTTTGTGATTCCCTAGCTGTCCTCTTTTCCTGGTCTGAAACTTCTGTAGCAATAATCATGACAGTGCATCGCCTAAAACAGGTTCAAAAGACACACCCATTTATGATTGGCCTCATCTCTCTATATGCTGTGTATATGATGCTCAGTAGTGAGATAAGGATAGTGGGACATCTCAGGGTGGCATGGATTAGTGTGGCACAACCTCCTCATGGGCAGGAAGAAATAGAAAGTGATAGGACAAGAGAGCGAGGAGCCCCCTGCTTGTCAAGGAGTGCCAATAAATGACACAGGGGCTCATGAGCAGTGGGTGTGAGACAGCACAAAACTTTACTGAGAGCTGATGGACCAGATCTGAGCAGGCAACAGAACAAATCCATGCAGGGAAAGCAGCTATAGTCAGCTGAGTCAAAGGCCCTTCATTCTTCCTAAAACTTGGGGTTATTTTTGTCTCTGGGTGTTCAATTTCACAGCATCCCTTCTACCTCACCTTTTTACAGTTAGTACAGTTACACACTGATATACCCACAACCCACTAAGCACTGTGGTTACAAACCTTCTTATCGGAGATACAGAGAAAGAAATACAGCACAATCAGGACAATTTATCTCTCAAAGATAAAATTCAGGAATCAGAGGCACGATAAAGTCACCGTGACATGTTAGTACCTGCAGCTGCTGGTGTCTGTCTCTGTGAATGCTCCCAGCCAACTCCTCACGTGTCAGACCCTACATGAGAAAGGCTCAGACTATGATACATCATGCCACAGCCAAAGCTGTCTGGGTTTCTGAACAGGGATAATTGTTTTCCCTTAACTCACAGATGGCAACTGGATAATCTACAGTCTAGGCCCTGACCAAGGAACTCTCGTAGCACTCTGCAGGACCTACCTTTTTGATAAATCTCTCGGCTTTGAAAGGCTGTGTGTTCATAACACCTTGTGACTAGCTTGTCTTAGAAATTGAGGAGCATTTTTCTTCTGAACATAAATAAGAATATAGTACAATTCAGTGAACTTCACTGAAGTACTTCTGGATTTACTTTAGTATAGCTGACAGCAGAATCAGACTCTATATGTGTTGGCATGTGCTCTATAGGACATTGTAAGAAAAAACAACAAAGTTATCCTTCTTAAACCATGTTTCAGCTTGCTGGTGGATCTGAGCTTTAAACACTACACTCTAGTCTAATGCCAGAAATTTTACCTACTTTCAGATCTCTCCATTTTAAACTGTTTGCCAAGGCTTGAAGACTGCAGGTGTAAAATACAGTTAAGGAGTTACACACTCTGAGACTTGCCAAACAAAGTCCATGTCTCCTCTGTATTAATGACTTATATTGTAGCATGTCTGGAAACCTATGACTTTAATTAGGAAAAAATTAGAAAACACTTTAAAACATAGCCAATTGAAGTACATTTGTGCTGCTTCTTAGAATTCTAAGTCTGAAAAGATTTTCATTTATTGTTACCAATGGAAAAAAAATAGTGTAATATCACATGAAAAGTTTCAATTCCTCCTGGTTAATCAGAGAGCAGGTATATGCACAAGAAAGATTTCACATGATGGAGCTATGCACACAAATATCTTAGGTAGATTTAGCCTTTGTGAGCTAGAGGCTTGTCCTGTTTGTCAGCTGAAAACTAACCATGTACCAGCCTTTAGGAACAGGAGCAGAGCCACAGGAATGGATTATACTCCTTTAGTCAACACTCATTAGCTCACATGTGGAACAGTGCATCCCCTTACGGGCCTCCAATGCAAAAAAGACATTGATAAATGGCAGCAAGTTCAGCAGAGAGCCACCAAGGCTGAGGGATCTGGGCTGGTTCAGCCTGCACAGCTGCCTTCTAACCTGCAAGGAAGTTACTGGGAAGAGAGAGCAAGGCTGAGCTGCACAGGGGGAGAACAAGAAACAACGGTGACAAATTGAAACAGGGAAATTCCAATTAGATATAAGGAAATATTGTCTCCATTGGGATAACTTTTTTACTGGAAATGGTGAACTAGAGAGAGAGGAACTGACCAACCTGATTTGAATCTAATGTTGATCTGCTTTGAGCAGGAGACTGCCCAAAAGAACACGCTCTTGTCATTCCCAGCCTGAGTGAGTCCATGATGTTGTCATCTGATAGAGTCATTTGCATCAGTGAAAGTGGATGTAGCAAGCTACCAAAAGAAAATATAAGTTTATTTTGTCTGGGTGCAAATCTAAATCCATTGTGCAATTTAAAGCAATAGCAAATGTCTAGGCATCATCTTTACTTAGCTTTCACTGCTCTGTACTTATTGTGTCATTAATGTCAAGCCAAACTAAATGAGAGTAGAATGAGTCCATTAAGTTACTTCTGATTTACTATGTAGAATAAATAGCTGTATGAGCTTAAACAAAATTATATTGCCAACTGAAGGGAAAGCATTAAAAAACCCCAAGTGCACAAGAATGAAGAGAGCAGAAAGCATGAAATATGAAGGGCCAAGTTGTCTTTATTTTTTTCTGTGATATTTCAATACATTTTGGGCAAATAAATGGTTTTCTCCTCTCTTTTTTGGCCCATATTCAAACTTCAAAACATGTGTCTACTACACCATAGCTGCAGTATGAATTTTAGGATGCTTGGTATTCCTATAGCCTGGTGTCTGGGACAACAGTCTGCATTTAGCTTCAGCTCAGATTGTCTAAAATTTAGGTAATGCCTGAGTTTAGAATGGACTTCAAGTATTCTGTGGGGCATAACCGTCCTTAGCACTTCTGCTTGAGCTTATCATTGTAAAAGTTGATGGGGTAGCTTTTACAGCCCTGTTTTGGCAGGGCTGTAATTTAGTTTGTGGCTTTCCTACATTCTCTCTGGAATATAAGCATGGTCTACCTTGAGTAAAGTAAGCATCATACACAGACATTTATTGCAGTCTTTGGTCGTTGCATCAGTGCAGTTCACAAAGCAATGCAGATACAGCAGTTTAAACATCAGTTGGTGTTCAATATTCTTGTGACAAAATCTCTGGTCTTGTGGTATTAATATGTGCTGGACCAGTTGTATGAGTAGATGCCCAGTTGATTCACAGACATCTTCGCATTTGATTGCCAGAACCAGTCTGATATTCTTTTAAAGTTTGCTCAGTATGGATTCAAATGATGCATCCTTATTGGTCTGAGCACCACAGAGAAATCTAACCAAGATTTAAAAACTGGCCCTGAGATCTCCAGTTGCGTACAAGTGCTGTACATGGATGCCACTTCTAATTCTGAGGAGGAAAAATAGCTGTGACTCGCTGTTGATCTTGTTAAGAATAGCAATGGGTAACTGGTTGGGTTAACACAGATTTCTAAGACGGAACCTTCATTTAACTTTGTTGACGTGGCAATTATTTTAAAAGCAGCAGATAAAAAGAGCCATTAATCTACTTTCCTTCAGTATTTTCAAACATGCCGCAACATAAAATGCCTGATAAAATTATTAAGGTTATTTATTTCAGTCTCATTGCCTTTACATGTCTGAATGGCACCCAGCCAGAAGTCTACTCAGTTTAGTGCTTAATATGTGCTGGCAAAAAAAAACACTCCTATTTTTTAAATTAACTTGTGTCCTGGTTTGCATGTTAAATCTAAATACATGTATTTTGTCAATTTAGTGAGAAAAAAGCACAAAATAACCAAAAAAAAAAAAAAAAAAAAAATCCAAGACTGTTTTCTTTTTGATTTTGTAAAATCTTGATAGGTAATGTTTTTCTTTAGGTGCTCCTTGTAATCAAAAGAGGCAGAAAAGGGTGGGAAGGAAAACTGACTTCTAAAACATTGCTATTTTGGTGAAAGGTAGCACTCTTGAAACAAAACACAAACAGACTGCTTATGTTCCCCAAAATATGAGCTGCTATATAGTGTAAAGCTGATTAGCCTAGATTTTACTTCTTTCACTTAGTAGATCTTTTTGAGCCTCATTTTGCCCCTCTGGCTCAAACTGAGCTGTACCTTCCTCGTCAAGGCACGCCTTCGATTCTAATTGCTCTATCTAGACTCAGGATAACTAAAACTTCCAGAATCTGGCTTCATATGTTATATTTAACATTTTAAAGATAACTGCAGGCTTGATTTTAGTTGCCAAGACTTTGTAGCAAGTAAATTTTGTAACCAAGAAAATAGAAGATAAACCACAGATAAAACCACAACAATTTCTTAATTAACAGAAAACACCCTCAAGTTGTGTTTCTAAACCAAAAGGTGTTCTCTTTCTTCCCATTTCCATCACTGTGGCTGCTTTAAATCTCCATGTTCTGGTTACCATTGGGTATATGGCCAGAAACATACAAATTAGTCTCAGCATTGGTGCTGATAATTAAATTATAGTACAGGTTGTGATTCTACAACCCTTGTGTTGTGAATCCATGTACTTAGGCTACAATACAGAGGAATTGTTTTAATTACTTTGGTTTAGGATACGAGGGGTTATGGTACATTTTATATAGTTTCTCAGAAACCTTGAATAATATGAAATTTAGAGGTCTATTTTTCAAGAGGCCCAACATTATAAAACATAGATGTCTGCATTGGTCTGATCTGCAAGATCTATATCAGTTCCTCCAAATGGAAGCCAAGGTGTCAGCAGCAGAGGTAAAAGTAGTTTATAATAGTCAATAAGATATGCTGAAGAGAAGAATATATCTTAACTTGTTGAATCATTTATTAATTTACATTTGAATCTCTGAGATTGCTTCTCAAAGCAACTCAAAACTTGTTAGGGCAGATTGTCCAGTGTCATAGGCAGCTGAACTTTGAAGGCGTCCAAGGGTGGAGATCCCACAACCTATCTGAGCAACCTATTTCAGTGGTTTATCAGATTCACTGGGAAGACTTTTTTCCTTGATTGTATAGAGAATTTGCTGTGCTGCAATTTGTGTTCATTGCATCTCATTTTTCCACTGTATACTCCTCTGAGAAAAATTTGGCTCCATCTTCTCTATAACCATTCCATTCCCCTGCAACTGGAATACAATTAGATTTCCCCTTTGATCTCCAGGCTGAGTAAAAGTTGTCTCTGATTCTCTCCATACTTCCCAGATGTCCTGATAATCATGGTGGTCTTCCACTGGACTTTAACATGTACAGGCAAGATCAGAACGGGACATAGCACTCCAAACACAATTTCAGATGTGTCAAATAGAGGGGGATAATCACCCTTCCTGAATGTTGCACATTCTTGCTAATAAGTCCAGGATGGTGTTGATCTGCTGCTGGCTCCGGTTCAGATTGCCATCCATGATGTCTGGTGGTAGTTTACTCATCCAATCTATATGTCTCTAAAAGGGAACTATGGGAGACTGTCTAAAGCCCTGCTAAATCACCACTTTACATATACCAAAAACAATGCAACAAGAAAGGAACCCTCATCTCTGTATTAACACGGCAGTGCTAATTGAAACTAAGTGTAGTCAGATACCATTTTTGTCTGGGAATGAAGCAGCTCAGATGCTGAATGCAGACAGTGAACCATTCTGATGACTGAGAAGCTGCTTTTTATATACATTTATGTCTCATAGACAAGGTTCACTTAAAGCAGTAGCTTTGTAGTAATGGCTGGCAGTGAATTACTAGAAAATTACGTATGTCTCAGTGTGGTGATGGGATTGTTATGCACCTATTTTTGTCAGCGTTATGGTGTTGCATTTTTGGGCATGACTCACCCATGCAATTCTCTTTTTGGAATGAAGCTGCTAGATTACTTAGCAATTTTCCTTTTAACTGGAGATGCAACATATGATTTTGTGAATTCATGAGCTATTTTTTCACCATAACAATGTATTTTTGAAATTTTTGGTTTGATATGTGTAGAAGATGCAACAAATTTCTGACAGGCTATTGTATTTAAAGGCACTATTGGTGTAGCTATTATAGTCCAAGGCCTTAAGCAAGACCAGATTTGTGGTTAGTGATAATACCTCTTACTAGAGAAACTGAAACACATAGAAATATTAGACATACAAACCACACATTGAATCTACACAGAAGTAGCAGATGTCAAATCTAAATACAATAAAGTATAATTGTCTCATTAATAAAAACTTAAACTAGGTTTGTATTAATGAGAAAATTTTGGTAAATGAGAGACAGGTATCTTTTATCTTGCAGACAGAAACTCCCTATTATTTTTTTCCTCTTGTCCGTATAACCATGACCTTGTTCTCCAGGATGAGGTTCTGGAAAAAGGAAAACTGACAAAGTTGATGACTGTTTCATATTAAGGACCTAAGTCATGGGACGTTGAGGAGAAATCTATATAATGACCTATAAAGACAAAGAACACAGAGCAAGCCAAAGACATTGCAGCAGCAGCCAGAAATCAGAAGTTCTGTGTCAAAACACAGACAATATCAAACTGAGATTTAATCACAATTCTCATATACTTTCTCAATAAACTAAACCCACGTAGAGAACACACAAGATACATTACCCACACAGCAACCCTGTGGTGAGTTGTGTGAGATGTTTTTTTATCTAGAAATGAGACTTTGTGACATGATTTTTTTACAATAGACAACAATTTGCCATCACATGGCTGAAATTATCTTCCATTGACTGGGAGCATTTTGAAGACAACTCATAAATATTTAATAATCCTACTGTTTTACTTAACTAAAACACTTGTCAGGTTGGTAAAGAAATCAGCATCTCTGCCATTACCCGATCACAGCCACTTGGCAGCCTTTTGAAGAAAAAAAACAGGTAAAGAGATGGTGAATATTACACTTACCATTAATTTGCCAAGTCAACATATTAACTGATTTGGGTTGAGCTAGTGGTTGCTCAGCCAAGGATTCATGGCTTCACTAAACCCTGGGAGTAGCAGGAGAAATCGAGGAAGCTTGTAAGAAAGTTCAGTTTGGCAAAGAAGCGAGGAGGAGGTCTCCTCTCTCCAGTAGGAGCCCTTATCTATCAGCTTCTAATGACAGGGAGAGAGAGCAGGGGAGTTAGGTTAGGGCAGGTCAGGAAATCATCAAGGGACAATAGTTAGCTACAACAGAAGAGCTCAGAGGCAGGAAACAACAAAGACTGAGTTGACCTCCTGTTTCCAGAGTTCTTCTTTCATGAGCTCATAGGCCAATATTTTCATTGGTCTGCTAATGGTGAAAGACAGAAGAGGTTTTTTTAGGTTAAGGGCTTTATCTTCTTTCATGTGGGTTCAACATTTTTATCAGCCTTAAGGAAAGTTTCATTCATAAGACATGAAGAGACCTGGCTCTCCCTCAAATTCCCTGTACAAACAGAAAGATATAACTCTGTGTTTATGTTAAGGACAGGGAGACAGAGTGCTCCATGTTGTGTCCTCCTGCCTGCTCAGTCGATTACTTTTCCAGTAATTTGAAGCGATTAAACTTAAACAAGGAAAAGAAGACTTCCAAAAGCAGTGGCTACGCCATAGCACTGATATCAGCAGTTCAGTAATGGCCTTCGGTGTTCTGTAGATGCATTTCAGACGTGCGTGTAAAATTTCTACTCTTCATGAGCAATAGAGATGAGCTGCTGATGGAATACAGGTGGGTTCTGCTAGCATACTCTTGAGTCTTTCTGTTAAATCTATTCCTTTTAAGGTATCAGAAAGTGTTAGGCACACCCTGCCCTCAAACTTGTCCCCTACAATAACAGTGAAAAGGAATGTCTTCTGTTGCCTGAAACAGCATCCTCACTGACAAGAATCATAGTTTCAACATTGTTTAATATTAATTGACCAATTCTTCCATCAGAACAGAGTTATTTACTGTACTTCCTCCTTTCTGCCAGTCTTTAGGCACTCTGAGGTCAAAAAAGAGCTAATTTATATAGAAGTTTCCTAAAAAAACATGGCTGCTTGCATGGACATAAGAGTTTCCACAGACAACTGAATGCTTTAGAATAATTTGCAGGTGAAATTTAAAGCTCTGTTTAATATCAAATGTAAAATATATGTGCAGTAAACATCTATTCCTAGTTCTTTTCAAATGTGGCAAAACTAAAACGAGAAAAATCTGTGTACAATATGGTCCTGCAGAACTTGTGCTAGTCACGCTGCAATGGAATATTGTCATGGTTTCAGTTCTAAACTGAAAAGATGCTTTTTTCTTCCTCTCTTTCATTTTTTAATTTTTAAAAAGTTTTTCTTTTCTGCCAAACTATCAATCAAAGCTTATATAATGGTGGTGCACCAGATTTCATTAAGCAGTAATTCAGCATGCATTACTGTTTATCTTTATGGAAAAAAATACAGGTCACAAGCATCTTTTTTCTTCCCCCCTCACTTAAAAGTGCTTGTTCTCTCATAAGTCCTAGAACTACTAGAAGTGTCTTCTAAGGAATGGGAAAACAGACAAAGTAACAGGTCTGTTTTCCAAGGTTTTTTTTCTGTTCCACCTAAAGTTGGCAGAAGTAAAGCGTTTATTTCCACGGAAAATGTTTTCGGTGAAAAGTCTTAGATAGCATAGCTTTTGTGGCTCTGATTTGGTGCAGAATGCACAGTGGATGTACAGCAAACCAGCTAGACTGAAATCTTTCTGCTACTCTAGTGCAGCATCTATCGTCTCACTGTGGCTGACGGCACATGTATCTTGAAACTGGGAGGTTTCTTTTTTGTAAATATGTCTCTTAGATAACAGAAGATGCTGTTCCTCTTGAGAACAGCAAAGAAACAAGCTTCAGAATGCAAGACCAGGCCTGTCCCTTCAAATTAAATCTTGGTTCTCAGGAATCCTGCAGCAGAGGAAATCTTTACCTTTATGGAGGCCAGTATTTATAGAGCCAATTATCTATGTTTAGTGTAGCTGGCAACAAAGTCATCATGAAGTGTTTTTCCTAAAAGGAGAATTGTCCATCTGTACCAAAGGTGGTTCATTAAGGTGAGGAGCTGGAGATTGCAAATTGTGGAGGGTGTTCTTACGTTTCTTTGCCTACAAAAGCAGCAAACACCTTGCCAACTGCACTATTGTCTTCTCATTAGCTTTTCTGACTTGTATCACTCTACTTCTTAACCCCATTGTGCCAGCTAATGCAGAAACACAGAATAAAATCCAACCTTTTTTTAGCTGAGCCCCTTCAATTCTTCTTGGTGGGGCATTCTCAAACATGAAAAACATTTGCATAAAAGAAAGATTGCTGTATGTCTTTGACAGCAATCTGAGCTGCAAAGAGAAATTACATTACCTGGAACTAGAAGTGATTTTACCTTAGACAACCTCAACATCCAACAGTCTGAGTCAGTAGGAAAACTGCTTCTAGAACAAAACGTGCAGTTTACTCTCCAAAGAAATATAGTAAAAAGGCTGTTCACCTAATAAACCCTCATAACTTCAGGAAGAAATCCTACTGAAGTTTAGTAGGATTTTCCCATTGACTTCTTAGTAGCCAGTAATTCACTATCAATTCTTAGGTCTATTTGTGCCCTGCTGTCTCCCTTCCTGGAGTGAATGGAGAATACCTCTGCAAATACTGATGTTTAGATTCAATGCTTTTGATAAAATTCAAGATATTTTAATTCTATTCTGGTCAGAAATTTTTACATCAGCTTTCATTGGTTGTTGGGAGGGTTTTTGAATGTTGACTGTACCATAGTAGGCATGCCTGTATGCTGGCTAGTTTTTTAGTAATATGGTAACATTACTGCCGGAGAAGGAGCTGGATGACCCTCTTCATACCTGAGGAAAATCAGGCCATCTCAGCCTTTTCAAAATCAACAGGTTAACATCAGAAAGAAGAGAAACAAGTAATGTTGTTTACTGTTACTATAATCATGCCATTCCTACTATCCCAAATCTATATACTCATTGATCCTTCCCAGTTTTATTTTAATAACAAACTAATTGAATATTATATGTCTTCCCATTCTCTCTCTCTCTCTCTCTCTCTCTCACACACACACACACACACACACACACGGAAGTCACAAATTCAAGCTATGGCTCTCCTTGTGTCTCTTTAGGAATGAGACTCCTATATATGTTAGTGTCATGAATAATTTCTGACTAATGCCAATGCTGGTATCTCAGACTTTAAAGGAAGTATGATAACCTTTAAGGAACCTTCCTTCAGGGAAATGTCAGTTTGTTTTACTTGTCTTTAATCTCCACTGTCCCAAGAAACTCTACCTTTTCTCTCTTTAATGAGATTTTAAATTTATTAGGAAAAAAATTGGATTAAGAAATAAAAATCCGTTTGGCTAAGCCTTCCAATCAAAACTTTTAGGTCTTTTTGAAATCTCAGAAAAGTAACATGTCTATCAGCTCATAATCTGAAATATTTAAGTGACACAGAGCCTTCTGTATAGTTCAGCCAGATCATGGAGCCCTTCTTCCTGTGACTCCTACTGAATAGTCCTCAGAATTATTGAGTGCCTTCAACTGCCCTGGAAAAAGTGATTCCGTTTTAGCCAGGAATAATGTAGCTTGAGAAAAGATTGTGACAAACAAACATCATAAACTCAGGGTTTATGAGACTTCTAATGTTCAAACAAAACCTGGGGATATGGAGTTTTGGTGTTTCATTGTTAGAAAATAAAAAAAAAGATACTAACACGGCAAAAGATGTGGCAGTTTTCTAATCAGTAGGCAGATGGGAAGCGCAATTTCTGTGATACTGACTCTTCTGAGAATTTGTGGTTTTATCCAGCTGAGTGTCTGGCCTGAACTTGGCTAGATAATAAAAAAAAAAGGAGATCTAATATTTTGGCCTACACTATCATAGGAATTGTTCAGCAGAAACATGAAAGCCTGCATGAGCTGGACTGGAAAGCAAGAGGATATTGTGTAATAAATAGGAGTCGAGAAGGTGACTGGGGAATAACATTTTCCATTACACCAATTCAAAGCAGAAAACTCAGCCTCAAGTTTTTTTCTCCCTGTATGTTCTCCCTGTCGGTTTCTCAGAAAGACACTCACTGTGTTCAGATATAGATTCATTTTTCATTTCTTATGCAAATATTACCGACTGAATCATGAAGCTAAGCTCGTCATAATGAGCAGTTTCAAAGGAGCATATAACTGCCAAGAGCTCATGGTGGTTCAAGGACTTTGCTTTTACAGACTTCTGCAGAGATTAAAAGTTAGGTCCAATACAAACAGCCCTTTCACTAGGCTCTCACTGGTTGTGACAATGAAATAAATTCTGCAGAAAGCACACCATTAATAATATCCTTTCCCTGTTTCCAGAAGGACTGTCTATGTTAAATAAGATGGATGATAATTTTAGATACTTAAAAACAAATATCATTGAGGAACAATGTCTTTAGAAGACATGGCAGAAAGCAGTTTTCTCTCTTCTACTGATGACTCACAGCACGTGTTGCTACACAGCAATTCTCTTCTCAGAGAAGAGGAATCCATCTGTTTGATTCTAGTCTTTGGAAACTGCCCTTTTTTTCTGCTTTGATTTCTAGGTCCCCCCCGTAATTACAGTAGGCAGCCTCTGATTGCTCTGCTATATCACTGGATGTAGATTGACTTTTGAGATCTACACAAAAGAGATTGTAACTAGCAACTCTCACAAGCCTCAGAAGTGGATTTCAATACTGAGTTGCTTCATTAAAAGTGACTACAAGAATGTCAGTCAGTGGGAATTTTGTTTGCAAGTTGTGCATTTAACAGCAACAGAACTGAGGTCACAGAACTATTGACAATAAACTGAAAACTTAAAATAAATATTATTCTCCCAAAATAACTAGGCTTTCAGGTCACAGATGCAGCTACTACTTTTTTGGAGACACAATTCTAATTACTCCAAGCCAAGACATACTCTTTCAAGACAACAGTAATCTTCTTGCATGGAAAAGCCTTTAAAGCTCACTCATTTAGCCCTTGATCCCTTTCCTGTCTGGTATTACCTCGCCTTGGACTGTCTTCATTTATTTTTATAATTTCTAAAGCACCTTGCCTAAATCTGTTACACTACTTTTTTAATGTAAATTTTGAAAATTCGTTTATCATTAAATTAATGGTGAGGAACAGATAAGGGCACTGAAAAGTAGATTTTCTACTACTCTGAGATTCACAAGTCTAGACAGAATCTGTTAGACCAAGGATCAGAGTCAGCATGACCAGAAAGCTGCTGTGTTTTAAGGGCAGAATAGCAGTGCACTGTGCATGGTGGATGGTGATAATTTCGATATCTCAAATATGACACTGCTTTATGTAATGCAGATACAGCGTAATTCCCATTTTCAATAATTTCAATAATCTAGGAGTTTAAATTAATGTATCGAATTATCTACAGATTATAAAACTGTCATTCTGAAGGTTCATCTTCTTGGAAAGAGCAGGAAATGTTTAGTCCTGCAGTTCTTTTGAGGGACTAACTTTGTTCCCTCTGCAGAACTCATCCTACTGATCTGTAAAGCAGAATGGGAGCTGCACCCAGATGTAGCTGTCTCCAATGCTGTCACAGTGCTCTTTCAGTGCACACACTGCTCTCTGCTGGAAGGTTTTCGTGCATGTGTTTGACGTGAGAGACCCACTGGAACCTCTCAATCAGTCTCCAGTGCCATCCATGCTTGCTTGTGTATTTATGTCAGCAAACCGTGTCTTTTAAATATGGGATAAGTAAGATCACGCACTGCTAATCCTTCTTCATCTACATCAGCTTCTAGTCTCTTGTCTGGACCCCATTTTTTATTATCTGAAACAGTAGACGGCCAAATGTTCCCAGGTGAGGTTCCTGTAACCACTCTTCACTGTTTTGTCCATGAACAAGTCAGTTTAACTTCAAAGCATATTGTAATTTTTCGGATCCTTTTTGATCCTGTATGGATACCTCAGCATTTTCCTTCAGCTTAAAAAGTTTATGGCAGGTTGTTTCTGTGGAGCAAATGACAGACCTCCTACCGTTTTTAACAAACACAAGCTAACTCCCAGTAGCACTAGCAGGTTAAAGATCTATTTCTTTTTTAAATGGCACAATATTGGCTCAAGCCTTGGCAGTGGCATCTGGGTCAGGTGCTGCCAGGGCGTGTAGACACACTGCTGCTTGGCACTCTTCAAGCATAGCTCTGTCTCTTGAGGCTGTGAGAACAGTTCCTGTTGGGAAGCATTAGCAAAGAATGGGTTAAAGTGGCTCTACAAAAGAAGATGTGGGAATGGAAATTGAAGTGGTTTAGTTGTTCACAGGATACAGTACAAAACTATGCCCAGAGTGTGGCTTCTGCTGCCTATTCCATGCTGTTTAACAACTGACATTTTGAAACACCTGAACTCCTTCTCTGTAGAACACGGTGCACGAAACAACTTTTTATATGTTACTGGCTAGTTTCATGAACCACTAGTGAACATACTGAATAAATTCAGCCAAAGTGTCTCTGCATGTGCTCAGTAAGTGGAAGCTTGCTTTGTGTTGGGGCCACCTGACCTGTGCAAACCGAACCAAGTTTCTTGATTTGGTTGCTGTTCAGCAGGGGAAAGTGGCATCAGCAGACCTGATGTCACGGAAGAGAAGACAAGAACTTTCTGGGCAGGGTGAGAAAGCAATCTTCGCATCAATGCAGCTTGCTCTTTCTGATCAAAGTTCACAACTGGAATAAGCAGTAGGCATTGGCTTTGGTCTTAAACCACAGATTTCATTTTCAAGGAATTAAAAATTATTCAACTTAGCTTCATTGCACTGACTTTATATTGCATGATTTAAAGATGCCTGAAAGTCTCTGAAACTAGAAACATTGGTCAGTTTGCTGACAAGTGCTGAAAATATGTGCAAGGACTATGGATCATACTAAATGAAGCACTAATATAATGAGTTTATCAAGAAAATTCCATTTCAAGAATATCATAAAGAAAAGGTATAACCTTAGGCCTGAATAACCTCTTGTATTTGAGGAGCTAAGAGTGATTTTATTAAATTATATTCTAAAATCTGCCACACAATGATACATGAGCATAAAGGCTCTGTTTAGTGGGTGCATGTATGTATGTAAGTACGTATGAGTAAAAATCGTAATTTCAAAACTAATGCTGTTAACATTGAAATTACATTTATACAAATACATCTTGAAGTAGCATGAAAGTTGTCACTGGCATTTTCATATGCGTGCAAATAATGTTCAGTGCTATCTCTAGTCCAGTTGTCTCTGACAGTAACATTAAAACTCCTGCTGCTTTTGGAATTGTGTCAAAAGTAGTCTCTTCTTTTATGGGATTGTTTGTCACACTATAAAGAACAGGGAATGCTTGTGAATATATGCATTTGCACATGCTCAGTCCCTCACCTGCTCATTCCTGTAAGACATCCTTGTCCTACTTCTTTGAAACTCAGATTTTAAATGGTGTATTTAGTTGTGTTCAGCAGTCACTTGGAGTATTCATCAGAAAATCCAGAAAATTTGTACCAAGCTATTTCTAGGGTGAAAAAAATGTTAGTGATTTCCAGCAAATTAATAAAATTTTAAATACCTTTTGTATGTGTGGTAGATTGGACTGGTGGCACCATCCGCTAAAATTGCACAGAAATTCCATTACAAAATCATTTTCTGTAGCTCATAACTTTGCCAAACTTTAACTATTTGGCCTGAAATTTTGCATACTGGCTAATCTGCCTCAGGCTGAATCTTTCTGGAAAATTTCAGTCAAAATTACTATTTCCAAGAACTAAATTAGGAGAAAATACATCATTCTGTCCATATCAAAATGTTCTGGTTACCTCTTTTGTGTGAATTTTTTAATGATTTGAAACAGGAACATAAAATCTGGAAGGGGTGACTGAAGTGTCCAGCCTGTGCTCTTTGTTGTTGACGTGGAACTTCATCTTGAATAACTTAAGACTTT